>CM068376.1:175502875-176102875 GCA_034769895.1 Magicicada septendecula
AACGCGCTAACGAAACAGCACAACGATACTGTACCTCGACAGTGACACTAGGACAACACGCAAACACTACCGAGATTGCAGCGCAACTGAGGAATGTTGTTTCTAGGTCATTGTCAAGTGCGAGGCGTGGGGAGGGGAAGGAGAGGGTTGAGTCACCAGTTTGCTGCGTAGCAACAGCAAGTGGGGTGAGTGCAATAAACTCGCCCGCTGGCTGGTGAATTTGAATAATGTAGCTACTGAGAATAGCGATTTATCGTCTGTAAAACAAGTCTTCATTTACTGCACTAAACAACATAATTTTTTTTTTCCAAAACTGGTCTGGGTTATCCGGACGTCCGGGTTAAAGAGGTCCTGGTTAACGAGGTTCTATTGTACTAAACAATTGTTCCGTTATACAAATAAATTTAGTTGTATGACAACAACATGTCTTTGGTTGCTAAGAATTAGTTATTAATTAACTATATGTAACACTACTGACTCAGATCACAAATTATTATTGATAAAAATGTTAAATTTTTACTTGATAGCCTAAACTAGTTTTCGCTCTGTTAAAGCATCATCAGGGGCTGCCGCTAGGAGAGCTGTCCTCCCTAGTTTTGGTGATGGCGCCGTCATTCAAAAGATCGTGTATGGTGTGTGTGTGCGGTATAATATGTTAAAATAGTATGTGTGATTTCGATTGTGTCTGTTCATTTAGGATGTTGTTTCCATGTGTTTTTTCAACATCCTATATGAACAGACACAATTTAAATCACACATGTTATTTGAAATATTACACACACACACACCCAACAACAACGATCTTTTGAATGATGGCATCGTCACCAAAACAGGATGGACAGCACTCCTAGTGGCAGTCTCTGATGAAGCTCTAACAGAGCGAAAACTAGTTTTGCTCTAATAGATTTTTACATAGGCTATCAGGTAAAAATTTAACATTTTTATCAATAATAATTTGTGATCCGCGAGTCAGTGTTATATATAGTTAATTAATAACAACGGACACCGCATGGACAACAAAATCCAGGAATTAGTTATGATTTTAAACTGTGTACACATTTTTTAAAAATATTTTTTACATTTAGAAAAAGCACAAAAAGCATTGTGAACTGTATGTTTGGTGATTTTTGAAATTGTTTATGAATAAAATCATAACTTATCTTTGTATTGTAACCAATTAGGGTTAGGAAAATTGGGCTGATAGTAGGAATTTTCATAGGCATATTTAGGTGTTTACCTTGTCAGGGGCTTCAAATGACCATGATGATGATATTATTATGATTATTATTATTATTATATGTATTATAAATAAGTTATTCGGTTAATTTATGGAGAGTGAATGAATTTTACTGTATTCTTGCTGCTATGATGGTAAATGACATGATCAGAAGTAAACTTGGAAATGGCTACCAATTTGAGTGCAGCTAAAATGTTACTTTCTTAAAAAGTAAAATCATTGATAGCAAATGTCAGCTTTTTTTAAATTTTAAATAATGTGATGAATTAATCTGTTATACTGTACTATAATGTGTAATGAACAATGAGAATAATTGTAAGCAAAGATTGTGTAACTGAACTGTGTGCTTATCATTATTGGTATTTGTTGTGAAGTTATAAATAAAGTTTGTTTATTTATGTTGTTATTGACAGGAACACCTTTCCTTGTTTATTGTGTATTATGTATGGATAGAAAAATGTTACTATCATGGGAAGTAGTTCAGAAGAAAGTTCACACACAATTATTCACAGATTATTTGTAAAATTTATACTCATAAACACGTTAATTCAGAATTTTGTCGAAACAAAGTTTCTACAAATAGGGGAGGCTAGAGTTTAGAGTTGGATACACTTAGTCTGTCAGTGTTATATTATGAGATGCTAAACAATGAGAGTACCACACAGTATTGTTTGCTGACTGAGTAGACTGTGAAAATATCATTTGATTCATTTCTTACAGTTGGTTCTCTAATTGAAGAATAATTCTGCAGTTATGGGGCTTAATCGCAGGTGATCCGAACATTAGGTCCTCAGGAAGGTGAATCTCGTGCCCAAACAATTTTTGCTCGAGACATACAGGTTGTGTCGTGTACTGATGATCTTTACATGAATAGATCATAGGAATAATAACATATTCTGATCCCAGTCTGTTCGGTTCTTGGTTCTTCTCAGCAACCTTCAAGATATTGTTACGGCATCATGAACAATCTACGTGTTTGTCGAACGTTCCAGAGAGATCCAGAGTGTACGCGTGTGGTGTACGTGCTTGTATATGCATCTATGAGAAACTTCTCGATGCCGCAAGCCGTGCGGACTATGTCAAGGCCGCAGTTAATTACGTAGTTCATACGCACGCTGCGACGCAATTAGGAATCGTCTAGATATTCGACTGGCTATAAATACCGGTACTCAAATGACGTTCAGTTTAGTATGAGGCGAATTTTTGACTGTGCGGTTCGAGAGTATTAGTGAGATATATTTACAGAGCGGTTCGAGTTATTACTGTGTACGTTCAAGTAGTTATTAGTGAAGTGTTGCGTTTTATATTCGGACGGTATAATTGTAATACAATTGAGTTTTAATATTAGTGTACGTGTGAACAATTTTCATTTGATTTGTTGTAGACACTGTGTTGTTAATTACGAACTGTTTTACTGTAACAATTAAAGGTGTGATTAGTGACTTGATTGGTGTCTTGTACTTATTTTGTTTCCACTGTACCTACGACGATAGAGTAGACCGTCGTAACAGTGGTGTCAGAACTGGGATAAAACGGTTAACAGTGGAAACACTGGACACTTTGTACAACACGAGTGTGATTCGTAATTAATCGCTAAGCATGGATCCCAGTCAGATGATGGAAACTTTACAAACACTGCTGAGGCAGACACAGGAAGAAGCAGAGAAACGACAGGATAAGAAAGCGGAAGAAGCAGAAAAACGACAGGATGAAAAACGCAGGCAGGAGGCAGAGGAACGTAAACGTGAAGCAGGTGAGATCAAAGCGTTAATTCATGAACAAAAGCAGATGCAAGAACATACTACCGCAGAATTGGGTCTCCTACATGGTGACATAGGTGAATTACAAGGTGAGCTCAATAATCAGATTACCAGAATATCTGACATAGAAGAATCCATGTCAAATAAAATAGCTAAAGTAGAAAAATCTGTCTTGACTGTGGAAGAAGTTATGTCAACAAAAATATCTGCAGTAGAAAACTCAATGGCAAACATAAGAGAACAAATTAAAATTGAAGTTGAACAGTGCATGAAGATTCAACGAAAACAAATTTCTGAACAGACTGTACCAGTGATCAAGACAGAAAAAGACACAGAAAATAAGTTAACAGAGAAAGTCACTTTGCCTGCAGTAGGGACAGTTCATGTCAAAGCCCCAACCTTTGACGGAAGCACTCACTGGGCAACGTAGCTCCGCCAATTTGAAGCTGCTGCATGCGCAATAATTGGACAGAGAAAGACAAGGCAGTCTCACTCCTCACATTAAAAGGACCCGCGTCAGAATTACTACAGAAAGTACCACCTGACAGCCAAAACATCTATGCCGAGTTGATAAAAGCTCTAGAATTACGCTACGGTAATAAACATTTGCGAGAGGTGTACTACGCTCAGTTGAGAACAAGACGACTGCGTTCCGGGGGAAGTCTTCAAGAATTTGAAGCAAGTAGCGACAGATTGATTAGATTGACCTATCCTGAAGCACCAGAAGACTTCTGAATAAGGTTTGCGGTGCAGACATTTATTGATGGCATCGAAGATTGTGAACTTCAGCAAGTGTTACGAATGGCAAGACACCGAGATAGCTCAGAAGCCCTTGTTCACGCACTAGAGTTTGAAGCTGCCAAGTCAGCGCCCCGCTACATTAATGGGTTTGTGCCATCATGTTGCAGTCAGAAGATCCCTGTGTCACATTACCGTTACGATGGGTGCAGAAAAACAATGTTGTCGGACAAACAATTCAAAAGTACAAGAGAGTCGCAACGATTTGAAAAGACAGAAGACCGAAATGTTACAACTGTGGAAAACGTGGTCATCTACAGGTAGACTGTTGGGAGAAGAAGATACCGAGAGGAGAGACTGATCGCACCAATTGGAGAAGTAAAGCCCTAGAACAGCACACAGTTTCCACGCTACATAAGATCAGTGGAAACTTGATTGTTAATGGATTTGCGGATGGTAAACCAACATCATTTACAGTTGACACGGGCGCAACAGTGTCTATTGTGCGCCCTGACTTAGTCTGTAACCGCCATCCTCTAATTAGCTCTTGTACAATACAGACTGTGACTGGAAGCCCCGTCAAGGTGCTAGGAAAGGTAGACGTACGTGTACGCCTGGGTCTTCTTGAATTTAGCCACCAAATGCTCGTTGCTGACATTGTCGATGAAGTGATTCTTGGCATGGACATTATGAATGCCTACGGATTCGTTGTGGACTTAGGAGAGAATGTCCTGAAGGTTGGCCAAGAGAAGATAAAGCTTTGCATGGCTAAAATTATAGGGTCTACCAACCATTCGATTAAGCGAGTGGCATTAGTCGAAGAAAAAGTCAACAAGTCTGGTCAAGAGGAACCCTCCCTGTTGCAAGCAGAAATGGAGGAAGAACTAGCAGAGGAAGTACAAATTGAATCGGCACATACTAAAAGGGCCTCAGTCAAGAAGACCCCGTTTTGAGAAAAACAAAAAAACTGTTTCTACCACATCCAATCATCAATTAAAATAAATAAAAATTACCAGATGCTAGTACTTACATTGCTTTATCTTTCTATTGTGTTTAAATTTGTTTGTGACTTTTAATTATTTAAAAAAAAATTCTTAAAAGTGCTTGATTTAGGCCCTTTTAGCATGGAATAAGATTTTCAGTAAAACATGGTTTTTTAAAGCATACATTTGGAATATTTTATTGGATATAATGAAAGTTATGTGCCAATGAAATGAAATGAAATATAGTCATCATATTCAGCATTGTCCTCAGTAGTTGGCCAGTCCAAAATCTTGTTGAAAAACTCCGAATGGTCATGAAGAATATATGGCAATAGCTTCCTGATATCGTTTAGCTTAGCAAATTTTATTGGGACTTCAAAGGGTAAGCAACCTTATCTGGAAGCATGATTGCTTGAGTTCCTGGTGTTTTGAGGCAAAAAGTATGGGAAACTAATGAATCAATAAAGTTTCTACCCACAATCCGAGAGCGAAACCTGGAATCATAGCTGTAATGCATTAATGAGCTAATCATGAAACACACTTCTGATTTAGTGGAACATTCCTGGTTTTACATTCTTCAGATATACACTTTCTTTTATAAAACTTAGTCCACCAATTTTTGAACTCAAGTATTTCTTCAGATTGTACTTCTTTAACCATAAACTTTTGGGATTTACTTGATTGTATTATAAGGTTGGTCAGTTCGTGAATGCTATAAATCCTGTCATGTTTTTTTAACTCTTTTTTGATAATGCCAAAATCCCTGTCGCAGGGGAGGAATGAATGACCCCTGATTGGAAAAAACTGTTCAATTTTTTCAAATCGCTTATTGTCTGTTAACGCTAAAAATAACCGTGATAAAGCATGGTTTTTATTTTGCCCCACACAGTTATCTGAATACACATGTAGCTCTGTGTACTGTGGGGGTGGGACGTTCTTCAAGAAGTCATAAACTAATGAGCAAACCTCATTCGGCCCTTTCTTAGCAGTACCTTCGTGATAGATATCACAGCTTGGTTTTTTACATCATGTATGCAAACCACACTGGTTGACAGTTGACTGAGATAGAAGGTCTCCTGCACTGGTATCTGAGACAGTTGCAAGAAAATGACAGGTGATCAAGACAGTGTAGACAACAGCACACGCTAAAAGGACCTCAGTCACTGACTGAGGCCCTTCTAGCACATGTTGATATTTTCAGCAGCCATTTTCTATACCAAAAATGCATGTGACTGAGGCCCTTTTAGCACAGAATGATGAAGCTATCCTCAAAGATGGGATTTTCATGAATAACTCAATTTACCATTTTTTGTGACTGAGGCCCTTTTAGCATGTGCCGATTCAATTAGTATAACGACAAAAGAAGTGATTGGAAAGCCAACTATGGGTGTCGAGACAAATCTCTTGCTTGTTCCTGAGCTGATAGAAGCTCCCGAGGGTAAAGTGGCTGAAGATGAGGTTACGCAAGAGGTTGTTGACGAGAACCAAATAAACTTGGATCAGCCAGTGGTAATTAGGTCATCAGTACATGACGCAACTGGAGTTATTCCAGCGAAACTAGTGGTTGCGCGAAAGACTCGCATTCCTGGGAACGTGATGTTCGGATCACACGAGACTGAATTCGATGAACGGGAAAATTATCCTTCGCAAGGATGTCCACATAGATCGCCTGGTCGAGTATTACTTCGGAGACGGTTTGCCAGTTCGGGACGAACAGGCTTAAGGAGGGGCCAGTGTTATGGCATCACGAACAATCTACCTGTTTGTCGAACGTTTCAGAGAGATCCAGAGTGTACGTGTGTGGTGTACATGCTTGTATATGCATCTACGAGAAACTTCTCGATGCCGCCAGCCGTGCGGACTATGTCAAGGCCGCAGTTAATTACGTAGTTCATACGCACGCTACGACGCAATTAGGAATCGTCTAGATATTCGACTGGCTATAAATACCGGTACTCAAACGACGTTCAGTTTAGTATGAGGCGAATTTTTGACTGTGCGGTTTGAGAGTATTAGTGCGATATATTTACAGAGCGGTTCGAGTTGTTACTGTGTACGTTCAAGCAGTTATTAGTGAAGTGTTGCGTTTTATATTCGGACGGTATAATTGTAATACAATTGAGTTTTAATATTAGTAGTATAAAAGTGAGAGTTAGAAAACACTTCCGGGTTCCAGTTGAAAACACTTCCAGGTTCCATTTCATGACGTCATAGAGGCCCTGGCAGCTGGTGTCCGAGCTGTCCATGTGACGTCACTGTTTTGTGTGTGTATGTGTGACTGAAACACTCCTGTGTTCCAGTTCATGACGTCACACAGAGGCCCTAGTCGCTGGCGTCTGAGCGCTGCATGGCTAAAACCTGTTTCATGACGTCACAGAGGCCCTGGACGTTGGTTTCTGCATGTCCAAAATTTGGTAGCCGAAAACAATGTGTAGCGGATGGGGGTACCCGGAATTCGGTGGTTGACGAGGGCCTGGACGCACAGAGGCAATGTTAGTACGACGTGTCATCGGGTACCCTTACGCGAAATTTGGGGGGCATCTGGTACCGTTACCCGAAATGTTTAAATCAACGGATGGGGGTACCTGAAAGGTGGGTACGCCCTAACTGGGTTCCAGTTCATGACATCACACAGAGGCCCTGGGAGTTGGTGTCCGAATGTTAAAACACTTCCGCGTTCTGGTTTATTTTGATGTAATAAAATAATCGTTCTCTCTCTGTAGCGTATGGGGGTATCCGAAATTTTTAATGTCAGAATTTTGGTACCCTAAATGATTAAAACAACGGATGGGGGTACCCGAAATTTGTGGCTACGCCCACATGATGCATGTATAAAACACTGGTTATGACGAAACAGGAGGCTAGGCAGCTGGGTTCTGTCACAGTGGATATGATAGCTGGTTCGACGACGACGTAGAGGGCGTGATGTCTGAAATTTGACACCCGAAATGTTTAAAACAACGGAGGGCGGTACCCGAAATTTTTGGTTCTGAAATTTAGTACCCGAAATGTTTAAATCAACGGATGGGGGTACCCGAAATTTTTGGTGTCCGAATTTTGACACCCGAAATGTTTAAATCAATGGATGGGGGTACACCATAAAACAAGTCCTGCATGTTTAAACTCTGGACGGGGGAGGGGGTACCGTTACGCGAAATTGATCGGTTAAAATTTCTGGCAATAGGTACCTGACGGGTTCCGAAATTTGGTGATTAATGACATCCCGACGCGGTTCCTCAGGTACCCAAAACCGGATATTGTATTATTATAATGTTTATATTGTGTTAATGTAAAACAGATGCATCGATTTGAATACTGTTTAGAAAATATATATTCTTATTATGCGTTACTAAAATTATTTAACTGAATAAATATATTTACTCCTGTGACGATGCGCCTGTAAACCAGTCAAACAAGATCTAAGCTGGTACACGCGGTGTGGGTGTGTGTCAGAATTGTAAGGTGCAGCGGTCTCTTTCTGAATGAGAGAGATATATCTACTCTAAAAACCGGTTTCTTCGCTGCTACATTCCGTGAGAGAGAGACATCAACTGATTTTGCTTCGCTAGCGCTTATTCAAGTATGATAGGAATTACTGCATTTGTATAAAGGGTATAATAATAAAAAAATAAGAAAGGTTATGGTTTATATATAAGTTTTAATACTATCGAAAGCTTTTACAATCAAATCATAAGCTATAATTTTTCTTTCTATCTCTACACACACACTTTCTATATTCACAAGACAATTATAATTGAGCAAAACATATGCGCTCGCTCTATATACATAACTAAACAAAATAAACACTTTCTCTCTCTCTCTCTCTCTCTCTATATATATATATATTTACATAATTATACAAAATAATATTTTTTTCTCTCGCACTCTCTTTTGCAGCCTTGAAGGTTCTCTCTCTCTCTCTCTCTCTCTCTCTCTCTCTCTCTCTATATATATATATATATATATATATATATATACAGTTAATGATTTCGAGGTTCAGTCATTAATCATGAAAACTCAGTTTTGCGACGTTTCGAGATTTATTCTTCTCATAATCATGCCTACAACATTAAAATATAGTCTTACTACAATTATATTATTTGTAAGTGTGTATAGGTGTGTGTAAAGTCATACATTACTATAACTATTTACTTACATTAACTGTGAGATGAGCTACAGCAACCACATTACACTAAACACTTATCACTGTTCCATACTTATACACATGTAACACATTACATTTGTATAGTGTTAGCGTTATGTAGTTATCTGACAGACTGCCAGCGATATAAAATTTTAATAGTACCTTAACTAGTAAGTTGTTCAGTATTCCTTAACCTGTAAACCATTGTCCATTTTAAAAAGAGTGAGTAAGATTAGAATAACACTTGCTAAGACTTTGTACGTCCGTTTTCTTGTTAACTGAAAGGTGTTTATTCTTCTCTATTGTTAGCATTTCTAAGAATTGTCGTTTAAAGTGATTACTTTCTGCATGAATTACTTTAGCTTTATGAAACGGAAACTTTAGCTTCATGCAGAAAGTAATCACTTTAAACGACAATTCTTAGAAATGCTAACAATAGAGAAGACTAAACACCTTTCAGTTAACAAGAAAACGGACGTACAAAGTCTTAGCAAGTGTTATTCTAATCTTATTCACTCTTTTTAAAATTGACGATGGTTTACAGGTTAAGGAATACTGAACAACTTACTAGTTAAGGTACTATTAAAATTTTATATCGCTGGCAGTCTGTCAGATAACTACATAACGCTAACACTATACAAATGTAATGTGTTATATGTGTAAAAGTATGGAACAGTGATAAGTGTTTAGTGTAATGTGGTTGCTGTAGCTCATCTCACAGTTAATGTAAGTAAATAGTTATAGTAATGTATGACTTTACACACACCTATACACACTTACAAATAATATAATTGTAGTAAGACTATATTTTAATGTTGTAGGCATGATTATGAGAAGAATAAATCTCGAAACGTCGCAAAACTGAGTTTTCATGATTAATGACCGAACCTCGAAATCATTAACAGTATAATAATACGGTCGATAATTAACATTCCTATATATATATATATATATATATATATATATATATATACATACATATATACACACACACACACACACACATAATTAACAAAATAATAATTACATTTACTACAACCAAAATAAGCCTTAAGCTCTCTCTTTATACACACGTTTTAATAATACAATGTATTCTCTTATATATATATATATATATATGTCTAACAATAATAATAATAATTAATAACATACAATATTACAATGTTGATGTGTAATATGTTAATAATAACATACTAAATGTAGACACACATCAAATGATAATTACTATGGTGTTAACTACATGTGTAAAATGGTACATCAAAACCTTGAATTCAACTCTTTTTAGTATTTTAGATAATAACAGGTAACAACCCTTATAAAGCGCACATCCAGTGGAATTATGCCTTAACCAATTACATTTTTTTCAGAGTGTAAATTCTCTCCACTCACAAGCACTCAGAATGTTACAGTGGTCACCATATGGTGGTGAACGACATATATCTCCCTTGCATTCGCACAAACACATAATATCGAAACAAGGTTTCTGTAACTATGAGAGAAATCTTTTAAACATTTAATTACACAAAAATTTAATTAAAACTTTAATGATTGTTTATCTCAACTTTTTATGTTATAAACCACATACGTTTTTTAATAATTAAAAACAATATAATTTCCTACAATTAATAATACTTGATCAAATACAAAAGAATGTAGACATATCAAATGATAGTTAGTGTGGTATTAAAAAAAACATGTATTCTGAATTAAAGTCATTTTCATATCTTAGATAACAACAGACGTGACAACGGTTACGAAGCGGACATCCGCTAGAGTCATGCCTTGATATTTTTTTTACCAGCGAGGTATACGCTGTACCAGTAAAATTATACATCATATAGTACAGCTGATTAACCAGCTTTGTTTTAGCAATTAGCAAATCTTTTATTTGAAGATATTCAATATTATGGTTGTTACAATAACTAATTGGTGTTTTGAAGAGTTTGAAAAACTCATTACGAATAAATACTTTCATTTTCTAAATATTCTTTTCGTTTCGTATTGATATCCATCTACTCAGTGTCTTACGATTATTTCTAAAATTATAATAGAATTTAATCATGTCGCATTGACAATATAATCTATTATTACCATTTATTCCTCTGTTTAAAAGTTTTTCTACAATATTAGATCCAAGCAACACCTTGTTCTTTCTCTGAAAATGAACAGTTAACATTAAAAAATGACAAAAAAAATAGAGAAGTCTACTTCAACATTTAAAAACATTTTACTATTAATGTTATTATTACTATTATTATTATAATAAATCAATCCTGTTCTCGTTTATTTGGTCTGCAAAAAAAAAGAGAAAAAAAATTAATACATAACCACTTCTGTATAAGTAATTATTAGTGGTACTGAAATATCATACTCACATAATCAATATCCAACTGCACGCTCACTATCTCGTTCGCCAGCGGAGTGTGTGAGGTTACGCATAGTGATAGGACACAAGGCTTCACAGCTTTCAATTGCTCCTCTGTAAATACGTCACACCATCTTTTAGGTAGGTATAGGCCTACATAGAACAGTTTGTCCTCCGGCTGAGGACAGGGTCCGGTATCTTCCAAATCTACCACAACTGACTCCCCGAATTTCGTTTTCACAAATTTCATATGAATTATATGATACTTTACTCTTAAAGAAAGACTTGACAAGTCTCTTTTTGGTAAAAAATTTTCAACTGTCTTCGCGTTCGCAACGATTCCTTCCATGGCGAGTACTGATGACTGCACAGGGAAACGCTGTCGTATTTATTCTGTTTCCCCCGACCACTAGGACTACGTTCCTTCCTTCTAAAGCGTTATCTCCTTCGGTCACGACCGGACGACGACACCCTACCCCGCACCTCCACCGCAACGGTAACGGCTATAATTTTGCTTCCTACACCACCCCGCATCGTCTCGGGCCACCATTTGCTTTCGGTCACGACCGGACGACGACACGGACGTCGGCTGCAACCTAGCTTCCTACCGCGCACCCAGAGCCTCACCACCACCCTGCACCTCGCCTACATATTTTGTCTGGAAAAAAGAAATTTGTCTGTCGCTCCGCAACGACCGGGTTTACCCCACCCCGCACCCCACCTACCGCAATCTAGTCCGTCGGTCACGATCACCGGCGACAACCTAGCTTCCTACTCCGCACCCCACCCCGCGTCGTCTCGGGCCACCATCTGCTTTCAGTCACGACCGGACGATGACATCCTACCCCGCACCTCTACTCCGCACCGCAACGGTGCTACGACGGCTACCCCGCACCCCCAACCCACACGGCTACAACTTTGCTTCCTACCCCGCACACCACCACGCGTCGTCTCGGTCACGACCGGACGATGACATCCTAGACCGCACCCCCACCCCACACCTCTTCCCCGCACCTCCAGCACACATTGCATCGGTCACGACAACCTACCCAACCCCGCACCTCGCACCCCACCCCGCGCAGCTGCTCCTCGCGAGCAGAGCGCGGCGACAGCGTTACCGGTCACCCAACTGTCTATATAGGGAACCGACGATGCGAAGCCGGCCTCAGTCCTTTCACAATGGCCAGCAGCAGCAGCGAACACCGTGCTATCAATGGTAATGTAATTACTATAAAATTTATGATACTTGACAATACACTAAACACACAAACAGTATTATTAGATTACGGTTATTGATAAAATTTGTAGCGAAGCCGTAGCATTAAATAATTACATAAAGTGGTATTTAGCAGTTCGTGTATCTTTTAAAAAATTAATAAACACCGAAAATATTTATTGTAATGCGGTATTTAGATCAAGTACAGAACTTAAGTCACAGTATGACGATATCGATGAACAGTATTCGATAGCTAGCGAGAAAATAATTGAATCCGTTGACAAATTCACGCGTGACGGAAGCGGGTGGGTCGAAAACGGTGTCGAGTCGGTGGAATTAAATGTTACAAAATACAATCCTCTTGTGGGATCGAGCTTTCTACCTACACCATCGAAATTGTCACACAGTAAGAAATGAATTATTAATGTGAAAAATTTAGAAGATGAAAAGTGTTTCTTGTGGTCTGTGCTCGCCGGTATACACCCGATCGCGTGTAACCCGTATCGCGTTAGCCATTACATTCCGTACGAAGAAGAAATAAACATGAATGACATACCTTATCCTGTTGCAGTCAATAAGATAAAACGTTTTGAAAAATTAAACGAAAACATATCCGTTAACGTTTTTGGCTACGAAGGCGAGGTACATCCTTTACGTATCACTGAACATCGCGGTAGAAAGTACCACGTAAACCTACTGCTACTGTCCGACGCGAACACTACTCACTACTGCCTCATACGGAACCTTTCGCGTATGCTTTCGTCGTTGACGAAACGAAACGGCGTTTCGTTTTACTGCAACTACTGTCTACACAGATTTTCGGACAATAAAGATACTAACGCGGCGCGAAAACGAGTTGAAGAACACGAACGCAACTGTTCTCAGCACGGAGTACAGAAAATAAAACTTCCTGATGAGAACGAAAAGTGGATGTATTTTAAAAACTTTTCACTTTGTCACCGCGTACCTTATACGGTATACGCTGACTTCGAATCGTTTATTGTTCCGACCACCGGTAAAAACGTGGCACATCATATACCAGCCAGTTTCTGCTATGTGATAGTTAACTGGATGGGAAACGCCGTCAAGGAACCTGTAATATACCGCGGTAAAGACGTGGTGGACACGTTTCTTCGTGTGCTTTTAGCCGACGTTCAACGACTCGATAGAAAGTTTAATAAACCGATCCAAATGTCAGCGGCCGATAAACGGTCATTCCGAAACGCTACGCACTGTCATCTGTGCAAGAAGGCGTTAACGGATGACACGGTTCGAAACCATTGCCACATAACGGGAAACTATTTAGGCGCTGCTCACAATGCGTGTAATATAAATTACAAAATGCCAACACACGTTCCGGTTTTTTTCCATAATTTAAGTGGCTATGACTCGCATCATTTGATGCAAGGTTTCGGAAAGTACAAGGAAGATGAAATAACATGTATCGCTACTACAAGCGAACGTTACATCTCCGTTACACTCGGTCAGCTCCGGTTTCTCGATTCTCTGCGATTCATGAACGCGTCACTTGAAAAACTCGTCTCCAACTTATCCGCGGATAAATTTAAAATCCTTAATCAATTTTACACGCGTAATGTTGATTTACTGTTGCGTAAAGGTGTGTACCCTTACGAATACGTTACGGACGATTCAAAATTTGACGAGAGGCAGTTGCCGGACCGCGAACATTTTTACGACGGGTTGACAGAGTCGGATATAAACGAAGAAGATTACGCGCACGCTCGAGCGGTTTGGTCGGCTTTCGACATGCAAACGTCACCACCTTTATTTAAAAGCGGATGTACTACTGCTTGCTGATGTATTTGAAAACTTTCGAAACATGAGCCTGCAGTACTACGAACTCGATCCGTGTAACGTTTTTACCACCGCCGGTTTAGCGTGGAACGCGATGCTGAAAATGACAGGAGTCAGGTTAGAGTTACTCCGCGATATAGACGTACACCTGTACATCGAAAAATGTATCCGGGGCGGTTTAGCAGCAATTTCTAATCGGTACGCCAAAGCCAACAACCCGTACATTCCCGATTATGACGCAAGCAAGCCGCACAACTATTTACTCTACCTCGATTGTACCAACCTGTACGGAACGGCTATGACACAGCCTTTACCACTGTCCGGTTTTCGATGGTTGGAACGTACAGAGATCGATACGTTGAACGTGCACGCGTTACGCGACGATGGTGACACCGGTTATATCCTGGAAGTCGATCTGGGGTATCCACATTACCTACACGACTTACACAGTGACTACACTTTAGCACCCGAAAAGCGTACTATTACGGACAGTATGCTTTCACCGTACTGCTATCGCATGAAGCTGTTAAAAGACTTTGTGTGTAGTAACGGTAAGATAGAGAAACTGATAACGTCCCTCGAGGACAAGACAAAATACATTGTTCATTACAGAACATTGAAACTCTACCTCGAACTAGGAATGGAGTTGAAAGCGATTCACCACGTGTTAGCATTCACACAGTGCGTATGGTTGAAACATTTCATCGATTTTAATACGGAGCGACGAAAGGAAGCCAGAAACACCTTTGAAAAAGACTTTTTTAAGTTAATGAATAACGCACCGTACGGAAAATCGTTGGAAAACGTACGGAAGCGAATCGATTTCAAGTTAGTTCCAAACGAGAATAAACTTCACAAACTAACCGCTAACCCCAGGCTACAACATTTTTTCATCTATAACGAGGACCTGGTAGGTCTCACGATGAAAAAAACATCCATTACACTGAACCGACCTTTGTACGTTGGGTTCAGTATATTGGATATTAGTAAGCTGATCATGTATCGGTTCCATTACGGATTCACGATGAATACGTACGGGTCACGTGCACGTCTATGTATGACGGACACTGACTCTCTGTTGTACGACATTCGCACCGACGATGTGTACAAAGACATGGAGGAGCATCTCGAACTCTTTGACACGTCGGAGTACCCTAAGACACATCCGTGCTATAGTGAAACAAACAAGAAAAAGTTGAGTACGTTTAAAGACGAAACAAATGGAATACCGATACTTGAATTTGTCAGGTTGCGCGCAAAATATTATTCATTCGTTACGGCAAACGATAAAGAGAAAAAGGTAGCGAAAGGTGTGCCACGCTCCGCGATAGCTACACAGTTGAAACATCAACTTTATAAGCAATGTGTAAAGACCACTTCTCAAACTTATACTACGGCGCAGAGTATCCAAAGCGAAAAACATAACATATACACAAGAAAGCTTACAAAATTATCGCTTTCACCGTACGATGACAAACGATATGTCTTGGATGACGGTGAAACAACACTGGCGTACGGTCATTATAAACTCTGTCAACCCAGACGCGAGATAATTCAGCAAGCGAGAAAATCCGTTATAAATTATGCGTTCAGTAGCGACGATGAAGTCAGTGAGGTTCAGTGAAAACGTAACGGTATATCTCGTACCAAAATTTTGCGATTCGCGTTTCGGTTGGCGATATGGAAAACGTACGCAAAACTATTGCAAAAGAATTGCACAGACCGGTGAGAAGGAACTTTCCCAGACGTGCGGTGGAGGTGAAGGGGTGACACGATCTGTACCAAGCGGATTTGGTGGAAATGATACCGCATGTCAAGTTGAACAAGGGGTACAAATATCTAATGACGGTAATAAACGCATTTAGCAAGTATGCATATGCGATTCCCTTAAAAAACTAAATCGGGTGTTGAAGTAGCACAGGCTCTCGAACCAATAATTGTAAAAAATAAAATGAAATACCTGCAAACGGATAAGGGGAAAGAGTACTTTAACACTACCGTACAAGCTTTACTAAAGAGATTCAACGTCAAACACTATTCAACGTATAGCGAGAAGAAAGCGTCCATCGTAGAGCGATTTAATCGTACGTTGAAAACGAACATGTACCGCGCGTTCAGCGAGCAAGGGCATTATCGGTGGTTGTCGCTTTTGCCCAAACTGGTGATGGAATACAACGACAGAGTGCATAGAACTATAGAGATGAAGCCGCGACAAGTCGACGAGAGCAACGAGCGAATTGTGTTGGAACGAATAAGAAAAAATACTGCACCGCGGAAAGTGAGCAAGAAACATAAGTTTAAAATAGGCGATCGAGTGCGTATCAGTAAATACAAGATCACATTCGCTAAAGGTTATACACCAAACTGGACGAACGAGATATATACAGTGCACAGAGTTCAGCCGACAGTACCGGTTACGTACTTGTTGAAATATCACACAGGTGACGTTGTGGAAGGTGGGGTTTATGAACAAGAATTGAGTAAAACCAGCGTTGGTGATGTGTATCTCGTTGAGAAAATATTACAACGTAAAGGTGATCGCGTGCGTGTGCGCTGGCTCGGCTTTGACGGTAAACACGATTCGTGGATACATAAAAAAGATCTGATATAATAACATTACCACAGTATTTAACCGAACGTAAACGAGTTGAGATGAAGATTGAACAACAATCGTTAAAGTTAAATGTTAAGAACGTAGACTCTGCTAAGTACAACGGTGAAGTTGCATATAATAAACACAGTCCAATGTTTCCAAACACAGTTCGATGTATCGTGTGCGGCGGGTCATGTAGCGGGAAGTCAAACGTTGCCTTTAACATGTTATTCGATTCAAACGGACTGCGATTTCAGAACCTGTACGTGTTCTCCAAATCGTTATTTCAACCAAAATATCGTATGTTGGAAGACGTTTTTAATGCTCTCGCTGACGAAGGAATGACGTATTTCACATACAGTGAAAACGATGAAGTACCACCTCCGCACGAAATTGTACCTAATTCAATCATGTTGTTCGATGATGTGGTATGTGAACGGCAGAATAACATACGAAAATATTTCGCTATGGGGCGGCATAGCGGCGTGGACACTTTGTACCTTTGCCAAACGTATAGTCTGGTGCCAAAGCAACTGGTGCGTGATAATGCCAATTTCTTGGTTTTGTTCAGACCAGATGATCTCAATTTACGTCACGTTTACAACGATCACGTTAACACAGATATGAAATACGAAGAGTTCAAAGCGATGTGCGCCGAAGCGTGGAAGGATCGTTACGGATTCATAGTCATCAACAAGGACTCGACGATAAACGCAGGTAGATACAGAGTGGGTTTCGATCGTTTTATACATAAATAGAATAGTTTGTGCAAGAAAGTCATCAGTGTCAAGATGGATGACAAGCAATTGACACATGAAATCGATGCACTTAGCGATAACATAAGACAAAAGTATCGCGCGTTGAAACATGACATCAGAGAGAGCGATGAAGCTTTAACGAGAAAGTACAAACCTCTTTTGGAACCGTTAACCCAGATTTCGGAAAAGTTGAATGACTCCAGTGATAAAATTAAAAAAAAATTAAAAGTTGAAGATGAAGATACGAAGGCACCTGTTGAGACGAAAACACCATCACAACCTCGTTTCCTCAGAACGGAAGTGTTAGCACAAACGCCTGATGTCGAAACACCGAACGTGACTCTTGAAGAGTTTTTAGCAACACCCGAAGGTCGACACGAAGCACAAGAATACGTTGAACAGTCTGTCGAAGGTCCGCTCGCGAGGAAATACTACTCGCTTTATCTGATGATCGAGAAAAAAAGATGGATCATACGTACGGTGTCCGTAACGTTGCAGACAAATGGATGGTGGGCAAGTCGGTGTTGGAGATCAATCAAGACGATAACTTCTACATAGCTGGAAAACGATACAGGGGTACACCGGGTCTCTACGAACTTATGTTTATGAAAGAACCCAACAAGAGCGTCTACGATGAAAACGATTTAGCAGCATACAAATCTATACTGTCGGACACTAACGCTCATAAACATTATCATTTACCCGGTGCTAAAATAAATACAAACAAAGGTGTAAAGTATAGAGAGATAATCGCCCGATTGTTCCCACCGCGCAGCGGACGTGGTATCGATTACGTACACTGGAACGATCCCAACGAACTGGCTGAACGGTTGAGACTGCTGGTAAGTTCAAAACGCGCCGGTCACACCGGACACGACAACGAAATCATCTCCGTTGTGGAGGAATTACGTTAAGTCAACATTATTGTATAAATTTTATGAACGTCGGTGTAACAACTCATTGACGTCAACATTTGTGGATTAGATTTGACACCTGACTTTGAAGTCGAAAACGAGAGACTGAAAACCTTTACATCATGGCCTGTGCATTTCATCAGTCCGACCGCTACGGTTGCCGCAGGCTTTCATTACACAAATGAAATTGACAGGGTGCGATGTTCATTTTACGGTATAGGAATCTTTCGTTGGAAAGAGGGTGACGATCCGATTGTGTTACACACGCGATGGTCACCGCAGTGTCGTTACTTAAAACGGTTAGCACATCTTTTGTAGCGTGCAGTCGTACAATGGTTGTGGACAAGTTCGGGAGACATCAAAGCGCCGTGAGCGTGCGACGAGAAACAAAAAGAGAATTACGCAATAGTGTAGGATTTAAGATTACGAATGATGGGCATATAGATGTTGAAAACAAAAAGATCCGCAATCTGAACGAACCGGATGCAGCAAAGGATGCTGTATCCCTGACTTATATGCAAACACATTGTCTGCTACTCGAATATGAACGTAAAAGCGTGGACGTTAAAGGGTGTAGATTGAAAAATGTTGATACTCCTGTAGACGTTAAAGACGTAGTCAACAAGTATTACGTTGATGACAACTGTGTACAACACTCCGAGTCAAGAGAGAGGTGAGGACATCGATGCACGAGATCGATGGGTAATCAACGTTCGAAATCCCGAACAAGCGACCGATGCGGTCAACAAAAACTACGTAGACTCGAACGCCATTAAAAAAGTATCGAACAGCTATTTGTTTGGGCAGAGCTGGTTGTCGGGAGTGAGTTCACCGATTTTTTTTTGATGACGCGGTTCACTTAAAATACATGATGCAGAACACCGTTAGCTTGGGCGAAGATGGTGTTTTCAAAGCAGCGGAAAAGAGAATAACAGACGTAGCGGATGGTTTTGCGGAGAGCGATGCTGTTAACTTACAACAATTAAATGACGTGAGACGATACGTAAAGAGCGAGTTGTATAAAGTCGTTAAAACATTTTAGTATCAACTGGACAACTACTTATTGAAATTGTCTAAGCCACGTAGTTCAGAAGACGAGTGGACACTCGACACGAAGGAAATAAAAAGGTTAATAGATGAATACGATAAAAACACAGAAGAGAAAGACTGGAGATCGGTTTACGATGTACAACAACGTTAAGAGGAAAAAGGGGTGGGGGGTCGGAAACGTGCTTAAAAACGTTGTACCGTCGTTGTTTCGTCAGTTATCAATCGCGCGGTGGACGCACTACCTGTCGAATTACATCTGCCGGGTTACAGATTCTGTGGACCGGGCACGAAACTCGAAGAAAGATTAGTGCGTGGTGATCGCGGAATCAACCAATTAGACGAAGCCTGTCGCGAACACGACATCGCTTACGCTCAATACAAAGACAACGAAAGTAGACGTATGCAGATCGTAAACTCGCGGAAAAAGCGTGGGGACGGGTAAAGGCTTTGGATTCGGGTATCAGCGAACGAGCTTATGCGACAGCAGTTGCAGCGGCCATGAAAGCAAAATCAGCAATAGGAAGCGGCCGACGTCGTAAAAATAAAAAGAATGTGAGTAGTCGTGGTCGTGGTGCTGGTGGTGGGATGAATAAGAGGAGGAAGAGAAATGTCCGAACCGCTAGGAAGAAGAAGAGAACTGCGTCCGGATTGTATCTACGTCCGTACCGAAAAAACTAATTCACATACCGCTCCGCCCGTTGTCCGAAGATGAATTACGTGTATACGCAAAAAAGCTAAACATACCGTATTTTAGAGGTGTTTACATGCGCAACGCATTACCGGATACAGCGCCGTGGAAGAACGAAAGCGTCATCGTAAATTTGGACGACGAGAGCGGACCGGGAACCCACTGGGTATGTTACAAGAAGCGTGGAAATCGACTGCGGTCATTTATGTTTAGACTTTTTATCGTCTTCTGATCAGTAAACTTCAGCATGTCGTCGCTAACGGTCATCGTGACGGGTTCCGACGCTGCGAATCTCGTGTGTAACTTTTTCCCACCTCTCGAGTTATACGGTGAATGGTACGTTGGTCTATTGGATTTTACATCGTATAATTCAATACCAAACGTTACTGAAGGAAAAAATAATGAATTTCCAGTAAAAATTTCCAAGGATCAGTGGTCCGTCATCAAGTTGCCTACCGGCACCTATGAAATCAGTGATATCGAAACGTATCTGCGGAAACAGTTAGGCGAGAGAACAATCAGTTTACGTCCAAACAACAACACATTAAAGTGTGAAATTTACTGTAAGCATGTCATCGACGTTTCGCATACACCGAATACCATTGCAAGTATGTTAGGATTCAAGGAGAATCAGCAGCTGGAAGCGTATATAACACACGAGTCGAACGTACCCGTCGACATAATCAAAGTTAACACCGTTCACGTACGGAGTAATATCGCACAGGGTGCGTACAAGGACGGCCAGGACCAACACACGTTGCATTCGTTTTATCCGACCGTGGCACCAGGTTTCAAAATAGTTGAAACACCGACAAACGTAATATACTTACCGGTAAACGTACAGCGCGTTGACAACATAATTTTGTCTCTCGTTGATCAGGACGGGGATTTAGTCGATTTTCGCGGTGAAGTTATCACGATACGATTGCATCTGAAAATATGGGATTGTATTTCGGACAAACGTCACCTGTAAAAAGGGAGTGTGTACGAAAGAGACATGGTAGTCGGTGTTCAACGTTGAAGCGATTGACATCAAGGAACAAGCGTTTCTTACTTTCACTTGGATTCAAATTATACGATTAAAATAATGTCGGGTGAAATTCTAGCTATCGAACGAGGAGCGGCTTTCGATAACAGAATCGTTGAGTTCGAATATCGTACGCACGCACCGTTTGCTTCCACCCGATACGGTAACAACGATGAAATACGTATACCCATCCAACAACAGGATGTTTTCACTTTACCGGCGGAGAGTTTTCTGTACATCGAAGGAACATTGACCAAGGTTAACGCTACCGACACAGCGTTGAACGTGAAATTAATCAACAATGCAATGGCTTTCTTGTTTGAGGAAATCCGTTACGAAGTGTGCGGTGTGGAAGTGGATCGTACGAAAAACGTTGGAATTACTAGCACTGTGAAATTGTTACTATCGAGCAATGAGCATGAAAGAAAGCATCTAATCAATGCAGGATGGGTGACGACAACTGACGAGTCGTTGACAGTACACGAGAGTACCAGTGATTTTACGTTTTGTCTTCCGTTAAAAATGCTACTCGGTTTCAACGAAGACTATACACGCATCATGCTGAACGTTAAGCAAGAATTGATTCTGTTGCGTACCTCTACCGATCAGAACGCAATGGTGCTAAAAGAATCAGGTGCAACTGCAAACGGTAATCTCGTAATAAACAAAGTACACTGGAAGATGCCCTATGTGCGCGTGTCAAACAAGTACCGAATACCGCTATTGGAGCACATCGAGGAGGATCATGAACTGGTGATGCCGTTCCGCAGTTGGAAATTGCACGAGTATCCCGTTCTACCGACGACAAATCGACATTCGTGGACCTTGAAGACATCGTCACAGTTGGAAAAACCACGGTATGTGATACTGATATTTCAGACGGACAGGAAGAACAATGTAGCGAAAAACGCGTCGGAATTTGATCACTGCAATTTAACAAATGTCAAGCTATTTCTGAACGATAAATACTATCCGTACGATAACCTGAACCAGGACATCGATAAAAAACGTTACGCACTGTTCTACGACATGTATACACGTTTCCAAACATCATACTACGACCGTCGCAACAGAACGCCTCTTTTGACACCTAATGAATTTATAACGAAAGCACCGTTGTTTGTCATCGATTGTTCCAGACAAGAAGAACCAATCAAGTCGTCTGCCGTTGATGTGCGTTTAGAATTTGAATCTAGTAACAATTTTCCGGATAAAACCACCGCTTACGCTTTGATTATTCACGATAGGATAGTACAGTACACAGCGTTGTCGAATACTGTTCATCCTTTGTCATGAAAACTTGATCTCCCCTCTACCAGTTTATAAAGATAGGTATTAGCGATCTCTAGCTTGCAACAACCTCAGTCCATTTCAACGATGGAAGGTGACTGTGACAGCAGCAGCAGCAGCCATTGTGAGTATAACGTTTACTTGTCTCTTGCATATCCGATCAACTCGTACTCTAAGTTCGTTACCGTCGGACTGTTTAAAGAACTCAACTATGAACCGGGTGTTTTGTTTACAAACGGGAAAAAGAAACTTATATTACTTGATTTTTCTGAGTGGAATTACTTGATGATCTTTCGTGAACAGTTACTATCCAGTATGTTATTGTACGAAGAAGGTGAAAACCGTGAAAATAAAAAGAGTGTGATGATCAGTCATCACTTTGGGAAAACGTTTGTTCGGATTAACGGTAGTAAGAACGAAACATTTGTTTTCACAGAACCCGAGTGGATGCGTTTTGGTTATTTATTAACCGTACTAAAGAAATATCTTATTCGCTTATTTTATGATCAAGATCATTTCAAATCGTACATTAATCAAGTAGTAGCCAAGGGGTGTTATGTACCACCATCCTTCTTTTTCCCCTCGTTTTTTCGATTGGAAAGCAGTCGTCACGACCAACAGCTAACATTTGATCGTCTTTACGATGAATTGGTGTTAGAAGGAAATGTAGAGGGGAATTTCAAAAAATTAACGTACTCGATGCGGACATGTGTCACTCGGAAAAATGAACTTGAATAGGACGGTTATTGCCGAGTTTGAAGCGTTTCGCGGTGACAAAAATGAATATGTAATCAAAGAGTTCGTTACAGTTGACATAACAACCGGACGTTTTGTTATCGTGTTGTTCGCTCCACCATACGAAAGTGCACGACTGCACCAGAAATTCCGAAAAATCAATGACTGGTTGGAAACACATTATCACAGGATACGATGGAACGATGGTAATGTACCGTACAAGAATATGGTACCCATCGTTGCAGACATTTTTTCAGACTATCCTGTTGTCTATACAAAAGGGTTTGAGAAGGCAAATTTCTTACGACAGTTGTATCACCATGTTGAGGTGATTGACTTAAACGATATTCAAGCACCTGTAGTTCCTAGATCCTTTGTACCCATCCGTAATGTCCTGTTCCTCATCGTCAACCCGTTACCACTCCCCCCTTACACTGTGCATTGCGCAAAGCTTTGTTTATGCAGAATGGTTGCGGCAACGATATAAAATATAGTCGGTTGTGAACATGTTTTCATCATGGTGTTGCTGTGAATGCTACATGGCAGAAATGTCCATAAACGTAGAATTAGGTACCGTAGTGTGTGCTAACCTTGACTACGTCACTGTCGCGGTAGAAATACTCATAAACGTAGTCCTGGTAGTTCGAGACGGGTCACTGGCACAGTAGATATACCTGTAAACTCGTCAAGGACCATTATGGGTGTGAAAATTACTCATTACGGTACAGCAAATGTGAATACGCATCATGTATGAACAACATATTCACCCGATAAAAAAAATATAAAACAATAAAAATAAAGTAAATAAATAAAAAATATATGTACTGTTTTTATACATTGGCTTAGCATTGCATAGTGTGTCTTATCATTATCTACCACTGCATTAGTCAATAGTACAGCGATAGATAACGTGGAGTAGGCCTGCTTTACGAATCTGTAAAGTTGGGGAAACCACGTTAAAAAAAGCGTAGCGGTCTCTCATTCGCCTCTGGCCGCTAGGAAGAGGATGAGAGGTAAAAAATAAAAGTATAAAAAATGTTTATTTATTTTTAATAATAAATAAACTTATATTGTCCTTTTATGGTTTTACACATAGGAGAACAGTAGATATCACTCGTCCACCTCATAGTTACAAGTAAGAGACGAGAAGTATAAGTACAAAAATAATTACAGTTAAACGGCAACGGCCCCTTGGTGTAGAGGATGCATGTCGGTTTGGAGTACAGGAGGTCCCGGGTTCAAATCCCGGAGGGCCCATAATTAATTTTTTGCGGAAACCAACTGTCTCGCCTCGCAGTCGAACACATGCGTCATGTCGGGTACCCCCATCCGTTGATTTAAACGTTTCGAGTGTTAAATTTCGGACACCAAAAATTTCGGGTAACCCCATCCGTTGATTTAAATATTTCGGGTAACGGTAACCGATGGACCATATCACCAAATTTCGGTACTCGATGCCCCCCAAATTTCGCTTAACGGTACCCGATGACACGTCGTACTAAAATTGCCTCTGTGCGTCCAGGCCCTCGTCAACCACCGAATTCCGGGTACCCCCATCCGCTGCACATTGTTTTCGGCTACCAAATTTTGGACATGCAGAAACCAACGTCCAGGGCCTCTGTGACGTCATGAAACAGGTTTTAGCCATGCAGCGCTCGGCCGCCAGCGACTAGGGCCTCTGTGTGACGTCATGAACTAGAACACGGAAGTGTTTCAGTCACACACACACACACACACACACACACACACACACACACACACACACACACACACACACACACACACACACACACACACACACACACACCAGTGACGTCACATGGACAGCTCGGACACCAGCTGCCAGGGCCTTTATGACGTCATGAACTGGAACACGGAAGTGTTTTCAACTGGAACCAGGAAGTGTTTTCTAACTCTCACTTTTATACTACTTACGTGTGAACAATTTTCATTTGATTTGTTGTAGACACTGTGTTGTTAATTACGAACTGTTTTACTGTAACAATTAAAGGTGTAATTAGTAACTTGATTGGTGTCTTGTAGTTATTTTGTTTCCACTGTACCTACGGCGATCGAGTAGACCGTCGTAACAGTGGTGTCAGAACTGGGATAAAACGGTTAACAGTGGACACTTTGTACAACACGAGTGTGATCCGTAATTAATCGCTAAGCATGGATCCCAGTCAGATGATGGAAACTTTACAAACACTGCTGAGGCAGACACAGGAAGAAGCAGAGAAACGACAGGATAAAAAAAGCGGAAGAAGCAGAAAAACGACAGGATAAAAAACGCAGGCAGGAGTCAGAGGAACGTAAACCTGAAGCAGGTGACATCAAAGCGTTAATTCATGAACAAAAGCAGATGCTAGAACATACTATGAATTACGAGGTGAGCTCAATAATCAGATTACCAGAATATCTGACGTAGAAGAATCCATGTAAAATAAAATAGCTAAAGTAGAAAAATCTGTCTTGACTGTGGAAGAAGTTATGTCAACAAAAATATCTGCAGTAGAAAACTCAATGGCAAACAGAAGAGAACAAATTAAAATTGAAGTTGAACAGTGCATGAAGATTCAACCAAAACAAATTTCTGAACAGACTTTACCAGTGATAAAGACAGAAAATAAGTTAATAGAGAAAGTCACTTTGCCTGCAGTAGGGACAGTTCATGTCAAAGCTCCAAACTTTGACGGAAGCAGTCACTGGGCAACGTACCTCCGCCATTTTGAAGCTGCTGCATGCGCAAATAATTGGACAGAGAAAGACAAGGCAGTCCCACTCGTTCTCGCATTAAAAGGACCCGCGTCAAAATTACTACAGAAAGTACCACCTAACAGCCAGAACATCTATGCCGAGTTGATAAAAGCTCTAGAATTACGCTACGGTGATAAACATTTGCGAGAGGAGTACTACGCTCATTTGAGAACAAAACGACAACGTTCCGGGGAAAGTCTTCAAGAATTTGAAGCAAGTATCGACAGATTGATTAGATTGGCCCATCCTGAAGCAGTCAGTGTTTGAATCATAGAGTTTGAAGCTGGCAAGTCAGCTTCCCGCTACATTAATGGGTTTATGCCATCACGTTGCAGTCAGAAGATCCCTGTATCACATTACTGTTACGATGGGTGCAGAAAAACAATGTTGTCGGACAAACAATTCAAAAGTTCAAGAGAGTCGCAACGATTTGAAAAAGACAGAAGACAGAAATGTTACGACTGTGGAAAACGTGGTCATCTACAGGTAGACTGTTGGGAGAAGAAGATACCGAGAGGAGAGACTGATCGCACCAATTGGAGAAGTAAAGCCACAGAACAGCACACAGTTTCCACGCTACATAAGATCAGTGGAAACTTGATTGTTAATGGATTTGCGGATGGTAAACCAACATCAATTACAGTTGACACGGGCGCAACAGTGTCCATTGTGCGCCCTGACTTAGTCTGTAACCGCCATCCTCTAATTAGCTCTTGTACAATACAGACTGTGACTGGAAGCCCCGTCAAGGTGCTAGGAAAGTTAGACGTACGTGTACGCCTGGGTCTTCTTGAGTTTAGCCACCAAATGCTCGTTGCAGACATTGTAGATGAAGTGATTCTTGGCACGGACAATATGAATGCCTGCGGATTGGTTGTGGAGTTAGGAGAGAATGCCCTGAAGGTTGGCCAAGAGAAGAAAAAGCTTTGCATGGCTAAAATTACAGGGTCTACCAACCATTCGATTAAGCGAGTGGCATTAGTGGAAGAAAAAGTCAACAAGTCTGGTCAATAGGAACCCCCCCTGTTGCAAGCGGAAATGGAGGAAGAACTAGCAGAGGAAGTACAAATTAGTATAACGACAAAAGAAGTGATTGGAAAGCCACCTATGTGTGTCGAGAGAAATCTCTTGCTTGTTCCTGAGCTGATAGAAGCGCCCGAGGGTAAAGTGGTTGAAGATGAGGTTACGCAAGAGGTTGTTGACGAGAACCAAACAAACTTGGATCAGCCAGTGGTAAATAGGTCATCAGTACATGACGCAACTGGAGTGATTCCAGCGAATCTAGTGGTTGCGCGAAAGACTCGCATTCCTGGGAACGTGATGTTCGGATCACACGAGACTGAATTCGATGAACGGGAAAATTATCCTTCGCAAGGACTTCCACATACATCGCCTGGTCGAGTATTACATCGGAGACGGTTTGCCAGTTCGGGACGAACAGGCTTAAGGAGGGAGCAGTGTTACGGCATCACGAACATTCTACGTGTTTGTCGAACGTTCCAGAGAGATCCAGAGTGTACGCGTGTGGTGTACGTACTTGTATATGCATCTACGAGAAACTTCTCGATCCCTCCAGCCGTGCGGACTATGTCAAGTCCGCAGTTAATTACGTAAGTTCATACGCACGCTACGACGCAATTAGGAATCGCCTAGATATTCGACTTGCTATAAATACCGCTACTCAAACGACGTTCAGTTTAGTATGCGGCGAATTTTTGACTGTGCGGTTCGAGAGTATTAGTGCGATATATTTACAGAGCGGTTAAGTTATTACTGTGTACGTTCAATTAGTTATTAGTGAAGTGTTGCGTTTTATATTCGGACGGTATAATTGTAATATAATTGAGTTTTAATATTAGTGGACATTTTATTGCGTGTGAACAATTTTCATTTGATTTGTTGTAGACACTGTGTTGTTAATTAGGAACTGTTTTACTGTAACAATTAAAGGTGTGATTAGTGTGTTGATTGGTGTCTTGTACTTATTTTGTTTCCACTGTACCTACGACGATCGAGTAGACCGTCGTAACAGTGGTGTCAGAACTGGGATAAAACGGTTGACAGTGGAAACAGTGGACACTTTGTACAACACGAGTGTGATTCGTAATTGATCGCTAAGCATGGATCCCAGTCAGATGATGGAAACTTTACAAACACTGCTGAGGCAGACACAGGAAGAAGCAGAGGAACGACAGGATGAAAAAAGCTGGCAGGAGGCAGAGGAACGTAAACGTGAAGCAGGTGACATCAAAGCATTAATTCATGAACAAAAGCAGATGCAAGAACATACTACCGCAGAATTGGGTGTCCTACGTGGTGACGTAGGTGAATTACGAGGTGAGCTCAATAATCAGATTACCAGAATATCTGACGTAGAAGAATCCATGTCAAATAAAATAGCTAAATTAGAAAAATCTGTCTTGACTGTGGAAGAAGTTATGTCAACAAAAATATCTGCAGTAGAAAACTCAATGGCAAACATAAGAGAACAAATTAAAATTGAAGTTGAACAGTGCATGAAGAGTCAACCAAAACAAATTTCTGAACAGACTGTACCAGTGATAAAGACAGAAAATAAGTTAATAGAGAAAGTCACTTTGCCTGCAGTAGGGACAGTTCATGTCAAAGCTCCAACCTTTGACGGAAGCAGTCACTGGGCAACGTACCTCCGCCAATTTGAAGTTGCTGAATGCGCAAATAATTGGACAGAGAAAAGACAAGGCAGTCTCACTCTTTCTAGCATTAAAAGGACCCGCGGCAGAATTACTAGAGAAAGTACCACCTGACAGCCAGAACATCTATGCCGAGTTGATAAAAGCTCTAGAATTACGCTACGGTGATAAACATTTGCGAGGGGAGTACTACGCTCAGTTGAGAACAAGACGACAACGTTCAGGGGAAAGTTTTCAATAATTTGAAGCAAGTATCGACAGATTGATTAGATTGGCCTATCCTGAAGCACCAGAAAACTTCTGAATAAGGTTTGCGGTGCAGACATTTATTGACGGCATCGGAGATTGTGAACTTCAGCAAGTGTTACGAATGACAAGACACCGAGATAGCTCAGAAGCTCTTGATGGGACATATGTCCTGAAACGCGTTGAATTAAATATAGAGAAAAGGCCACCAGACGGACAAGAAAAAGGTAAACTATTTTACTAACTATATACTATAAGTGGCTTGGATACCGAAAAAAATGGATCTAAAACCAGAAGCTCTTGTTCACGCCCTAGAATTTGAAGCTGCCAAGTCAGCGTCCCGCTACATTAATGGGTTTGTGCCATCATGTTGCAGTCAGAAGATCCCTGTATCACATTACCGTTACGATGGGTGCAGAAAAACAATGTTGTCGGACAAACAATTTTAAAGTTCAAGAGAGTCGCAACGATTTGAAAAAGACAGAAGACCGAAATGTTACAACTGTGGAAAACGTGGTCATCTACAGGTAGACTGTTGGGAGAAGAAAGTAGGGTAAGAATGAGAGTTCTACCGCGGAAGTGACGTCACTCCCCAACTTTTGGCGCGAAATTCAAAAATCGTGGTTGTGGGTGTAGACTTCCGGTGCTGTGTGTCGTCGTGTGCAGAGTTGTGGATGGACCGGGGGTAGTGGTGTGTCCCACGTGACCTTGGTGGGCGTGCCGAAGTTGTCGGCCATGTTGTCGGTGTCGGCCATTTTGTGGGGTTATGTATGCGTTGATTGGTGGAGGCGTGGCGGCCGTTCGCTGTTCGCCGTTCGCGGTTCGCCGTCTGGCGGGGGCCTGGCCGAGGCATGGTCGTGGCTTGACCGCCGCCAGGAGTGGTGGGGGCGTCGTCGGCCATGTTGGAAAAGCGGCGATGTTGTCGGGTTGTGTTAGGAGTGTGCTGGTTAAGGTTCGGCCACGTTGCCGCCTCGTGCGTTTGTTATAGTGTATGGATTTGGATATATACTGTGTTTTCCGGAATGGTGGCCATGTTGGAAAAGCGTCGACGTTGCCAACTTGTGCATTGTGCTGGTTTAGCGTCGGCCACGTTGTCGACTCGTGCATATGTTATAGTGTACGGGTTTCAGATATTTATACTGCCACCATTGTCCGGATATCGTCGATGTGAATTGCATTGTTGCCAACTCGAGAACTGTACTAGCGTTGGTCACGTTGTCAACCCGTGCATGTGTTATAGTGTATGGGTTCAGATATTTACACTGCTGCCGTCCGGATATCGTCGATGTGAAGAGACTGAGTGATGTGAATTGCATTGCTGGCAACTCGTGAACTGTAAATTGAATGTGTGTGTGTGTGTGTGTGTGTGATTTTGTGGTAAGTATATATCGTAAAAATACAAAATGCGCACATCATCGGTGTGAAACTCTTGGTGACTCGCTACTGCGGTGCAAAATTGAATATCATTTCACTTGTAAAAATTGATTATCACGCATTTGTGCAATTGTTCTGATTGACACTTCACTTATAAAACATGCATGATGGAAGGAAAAAGGATAGTTGAAAATAAATAACTAAGCAAAGCAAAATTTACATATTTATATTGTAATCAAACACACACACACACACACACACACACACACACACACACACACACACACACACACACACACACACACACACACACAAATATACAATAAACTACACACACCACACAATATATAAAGATGAATACAATACAAAAGTTTACATGTAATCAAACACAAAAATATACAATAAACTACACACACACACACACACACACACACACACACACACCACACAATATGTAAAGATGAATATAATACAAAAGTTTACAATTAAACAAAAAAAATTATACATTAAATTTCAGATACAATATATATACAGAAAAATCATTACATAAAAAAATATGTTACTTTATTTGCATATATATTTCACATATATATATTGTAATTATACAAACAAAAAATATACAATAAACTACACACACACACACACACACACACACACACACACACACACACACACACACTAAATTACAGAAAAAACATCATAAAAAATATTACTTTTTGTACATATGTACATATATATTGTGCACAGCCATCTGTAACAGAAACAAAAACAATATTAGTGACGTATAGTTGATACGTGTAGGGTGAATTAGAATAATGTTTATGTATACTGTTACATACCTAAAAAATGCATGCGTGCATAAAATGGATGTATTGGCCTGCTGAACGCATACACCCGACATTGTGGACATCCCGGCGGCGTCCCCTCCAATGCCACGGTTTGGAACCAGTTGATGATGCACAGATAGTGGTAAGTATGTCCACACATTAAACCGAGGAGTCTCTGCCCCTCAGTATAATTTTCTTGGCACACACTACATGATGTGTGTCCTAACATACCCTGTATGGGGCAGAGCTCTCCACGGCTTCATCGCCACGTTGGAAATCTACTTCTGAGAAGTAATCTCATTGTGGCGGGCTCACTGTGCATCCTTGGTTCCACCGTGTCAATGATATCGTAAAACACGCATGGTGCGTCTTCTGGAGGGGACTGTAAAACGAGGATCATGTCGCATGTGCTCTGTGTTACGCAGTTGTGGTTGAGGCTGCTGAGGTTGTGCTTGTGGCTGCTGGTGTTGAGGCTGTGGGGATTGTGGGAGTAGCTGTTGTGGTTGAGGTTGCCGTTGATTTGCGGTGCTTATACACTGCGGACGAGGTTGCGGTTGTTCCTCTGGTTGTGGTGGTGGCGATTGTGGCGGTGTAATTGTTATCTGCTGCTGCTGCGCTTGTGGACGAATGTCACTGGTGAAAAAGTAAAAATATAAAATCATGTAAAAAAAAAACGAAAGTATGTACACATAAGAAGAAACTTACATATTAAATGTGATGACCGGTAATTGTTGTGTGTTATGCTCATCTACATCATCATTATTTTCATCATCATTATCGCTACCATCTAGATGTAGTGTTGCATCACTGTCATTATCATCATCATCACCGTACATCATCATCTCATCATCATTGCTGAAAAAAAGTACACTTTTAATACCAGATGTAAACGCAATAGTACAAGTGAACGTTAATGAAAAAAAAAACAAACGTACCGACTCGTGCCGGCTTGCTGAGATGCAGCAGCAGCAGCAACAGCAGCAGCAGTAGCAGCTGAACCGGTAGCATCACTGAAAAAAAGAATAATTTGAATACCGAACGTAAACGCATTAGTACAAGTGATTGTTAATAAAAATGGACTTACCGACTTGAGCTGTGTTGAGATACTGATGGTCCCATTAACGCCTGCCGTAATCTTTGGGAACTATAAAAAATAAACAGTAAGTCAGTCGAATGTTATATTCTCTTTGTACTCGTTAAATAAAGAAAAATGTTGTAATTTACCTTCGAACCCGCCGCTGCTCCTCACATACTCTTTTATAAATTTTGTCATCACTTCCGCTCATTCTGTAAAACGTAACAAGAAAAATGTTGTATAATAATTTGCTAACATAATAATGCACGTGTGTGTGTGTGTGTGTGTGTGTGTGTGTGTGTAATGTCAAATATTAACATAAAAATATAGTAAGTACTTACATGCAACTTGAAAAATTATAATGAATGTGATAATAATCATTATGACAAAAGGCTTATATATATATACTCGAATATGCTCGGTGGGAGTCTGCTATAGACAAAGTCCCCCCCCCACCCTCAAAGTGTTCACACAAACACACACACACACACACACACACTGTGAGGTCAGTCAACATCTTGTTTAAAATTAATCGCAATTCCCCCTCCCTCATGATTCTCTCATCGATTACATCACACACGGCTTGCATCCTGTACGTAACAAAGCCCCTCGCCCTCACAAAGTTCACACGCTGCGATAACATATGGTCAGTCAGCGAATAAAATTAACTGCACATGTGCATAGTGTGGGAAGGTCTTAGTGGGAGTCGATTACATCCTGTTATAAAAATTAACCGTTGACGTCTAGTCGTCTACCTCGCCCCCCCTACCAACTGAAAATCAAAAGTGTAATAAATAAATTTTATACTTGCAATACAAGTTTATTCTTACCATGAGTTACTGCTCCGTGTATCTTAGTCTCTTCATGTTAGGACCGATATCGTTATTGGTAAACACGCGTTTACATACTCTGTAGTGTTCGTACGCGAGTGTAGATACACCATCGTCCAGTACGTACCTCTTATCGTCATAAGGAGACAGGGAAAGTTTTGTTACACGTTGTGTGTACAGCTTATGACGATCGCTTCATATACACTCGGCAGAGGTGAAAACTGTACGACTATCGAAAAGACACTCGCTGTATAACCGATGACGTAACCTTTTTTTTATTGCCGTTCTCGGAACACCTTTCGCCACCTTTTTGTCGGTACAGTCGGACAACAGGAGCGAGTAACATTTAGCTCTGAGTCCGACGAATTCCCTGATGGGTTTCCCATTAGTTTCATCCTTGAACTTCCCCACGCCTTTTTTGTTGTCGTCGCAATGACAAGGATGATCAGAGGGATAGTCCGACGTGTCGAAAAGGTGGAGATCCTTTTTCATATCGGAGTACACATCGTCAGTCTGTATGCTGTAAAGCAAACTGTCGGTATCAGTCATTAATAATGTTAATCGTCGTCCGTACTTGCTGAAACCGTACCGATAATGAAAATCGTACATTATCAATTTACTAACATCAAGTACTGTGAAGCCAACGTACACTGGACGGGAAAGGTATATAGTTCTGTTTCGTAAAGCCAGTCCGACCAAGTCGTCGGTGTAGCGGATCATACGCTTTAGTCGTGGATTGGAAACAAGTTTCTGCAGCCGCCCTTTGGTAGAGACTAGTTGGAAGTCTATTCGTTTCCTTACGTTCTCCAGCGATTTACCATAGACAGCGTTGACCATCAGTTTGAAAAAATCTTTTTCAAAACTGTTGGTGGCTGCTGCTCTCTTTTGTGTGTTGAAATCGATAAACGGTTTCATCCACGCTCTCTGTTTAAAACTCAACACCCTATGGATCGCTTTCAATTCTAGACCAAGGTTCAGATACAACTTTAAATTTCGAAAATGAAGAACGTATTTTTGCTTGTCGTCCAAAGTCGTTAGCAACTTGGGAACGGACGACGAGGGCGTTTCATATACGTTATACCCTTTTGTATAGTGTAGTCGTGTGTGGAGTCGTCGATAGTACGGTGAAAGTATGTCAGGATTGACGCAGGAACGCACGGGTGCTAGTGGATAATCTGAGTGAAGATCGTGAAGTTCATATGGATAGTGTAGGTCGACCTCAAGTATGTAGCCCATGTCACTGTCATCACTCAGAGTACGTACGTCCAGTGAGTCGATCTCGTTACGATCGAGCCATCTAAAGTCACCGTAAGGGAGTGGCTGTGACATGGCTGCACCGTAAAGGTTGTTGCAGTCTGTGTACAATATGAAAGAGGTCGGCTTTGAAGCATCATACTGATCAGCGATTAGCGGGTTGTTGGCCTTGGCATAGCGGTTGGGTACCATGCTAACGCCACCGCGAACGGCTGAGTCAATAAAAAGATGCTGATCTATATCCGTCAACAGCTCCAGTCGCACACCGGTCATCTTTAACATCGCGTGCCAAGCAACGCCGGGAAGCGAGTAAAGATGATCCGGATCAATCTAGTAGTACCGCACGGCCATCTCCCGGAACGCCTCGAAGACGTCAGCCAGCAGCAGTACATCTGTTTTAAGATAAAGATCGTGATAATCGCCCAGCGTACGGATTCCGAAAGTCTGCCACACATTCTGTGCATGTGCGTAATCGCCGTCCAACACAGGCGATTCACTAAGCCTATTGAAAAAGTGTTCGCGTGCGGGCAGACATATTTCGTCGAACTTCTCGCTACCCGTCATATAATCGTAAGGGTACACCCCTTTACGTAAGAGTAGCTCGAAGTGTTCTTCGAAACATTGCTTTGTTAAAGCGAAATCCGCACCGCTCGCGCGCATGTTTCCAATAAGTGTGTCCAAGGACGTGTTCAAAAATTGTAACGTGTCTACGAAACGTAGGCCACCCAACGTGACTGATACGAAGCGTTCACTAGTGGTAGCGATACAAGTGAGATTTTCATCGTTGTATTTACCCAACCCTTGTGTCAAGTGATGTGCGTCGTAACCTCGTAAGTTATGGAAAAAGACAGGAATATGTTGGGCGGACTTGCAGTTGAGGTTACATACGTTGTGAGCTGCGCCAACGTATCGTCCAGTCAGATGACAATGGTTGCGTACCTGTCGTCATCAGTCAGTGGTTTTTCACAGAGATGGCATACGACAACATTCGTGAAAGATAATACGTCACGATCACTCATAGTCATGGGGACAATGGTACGCATGATCCTGTACAGTTCACGCCCTTTAACGATTAGTCTATCGAGAAAGGTTTCTATCACGTTCTCACCGCGATAAACAACCTGAGGTTTGAAAATGTTACGCTCGTGGTCGAGTATGAGGTAGGAGAAACCTGAAGGAAAATGTAACGACTCCACTGTGGTGGACGATGTGTGTGGAGGAGCGTCGCAACGATGACAAGGCACAATGAACGATTCAAAGTCTGCATATATAGCGAAAAAGACTTTATGACAGTAAGTGTAATTTTTGAAGTACATAACCTTCTCCTTCTCTTTCGTCGGTAAACGAATTCTTTGTTCACCGTATGGTGAACAACGAGGGACGTGTTCGCTAAGGAGTCGTTCTTCGCAGAATCTGTGCAGACAGTAGTTGCAATAGAAAGAACGTCCGTTGTGTTTGGTTAGTGAAGACAGTAAGCGGCTAATATTTTTTATTAAACAGTAATGTTTTCGGTCAGCGGTGGTGAGAAGTAATAGATTAAAGTGGTGTTGTCTGCCACTGAAAGGAGTTATTCTTAGCGGGTAAATTTCATTTTCTTCGTAACCAAAAACATTTATAGAAATTTCAGAATTGTCTCGTTCGAACTTCACAATATCGCATAGACGGGTGGGATAAGTTATACCAGAAATGGTGATACTGTGAATATGTGATTTGGCATTTGGATACACGCTCGTTGTCTCTGTGTTGTGGAAACAGTGCGGCCAACACTGGCCATATAAAACACATTTGATCGCCTGTATTGTTCACGTTGATGATGGATTTAGTACAAGACGATTCAGGAGGTGTACGAATGAAACTGGAGGCGGCCAGCGGTTGGTATCGCGAGATAACGAGTTCTAACGAGATTATATGATCCAACGCCCAACCGCTACCCTCACGCGTGAATTTATAAATCGATTCGATGATTTTTTCGTACGAAGCTTCTAAACGTTCAGGCAATACGTTCTGATCAGCGATCAATGTCGTATGACATCGCCCGTGAAAATAGCCTTCACTCGTCACTTCTTCGTCCTCGTTCGTGTCGGCGTTTACGATGTACTTGACAAATCTCGCTTTTAGCGCTATATGCCACTTTATAGTAAGCAAACGTGTCAGTTCGTTTAGAATGTCCATACGTAACATATCGTGAATTTCATCGAAAAAGGTAATGAATCGTTGACACATTCTTCTTCATCTGCAACAGGTGTAAACGTACGACACCAACGAGCCACGCAACGAATGTTTACGATCAACAGCAAACGTCTGCATTGTTAGAATAACAATAAAAGCAAAATCAATTACTTGCTCGCTTGAAGAACATTAGAATACTGATACAAAGTTAGAAAATAAGCAACATTTTATATGCAGTGCGTGAAAGTTAGCCTGCACGAGACTCGAAGGTGAACGCAGGCAGCGATCATCGCTCCACTTATACTACCTATGACGACTGCGTGCGCAGCTATCTGCTCCCACTACTGTGCTTTATTTCATATCGACCAATTGACGACAGCAATCCCCACTACGGTTGCGCGCGTAGCTATCACTGAGGAAGTGAAATGCAGTGCGACAAACAAACATTCTTGCTCCAGATATGGACGTGCACACATATTCTTTTGCAAGCCGATTATAAATCGAACGTTGGTGACGTGTACTTGGTAGAAAAGATTGTACAACGTAAAGGCGATCGTGTGAAAGTCAGGTGGTTAGGATTCGATGGTAAACACGATTCGTGGATACACAAGAAGAACTTGCTATAACAACGATTCGACTCATGGAAATATAACCAGTATCCGTCGATGCGTTATGATGACAACATGCACAATGTGTACAGTGTAAAAGACACTGTGTCGCATCCCGGTTACGATGAGTACATCGTGAACACGACTGCAAACGACGTTGAACGCATGCGCAGTATCTTGACAGTGCACGAGTACTGGCAACGGGTAATCAATCGTGTGAAGAGATTCCATCTTAACGAAATAGTACCAAGTGGTACCGGATTCGATCACTACAAAGAATGTGTTTGGTCGGATCCGAACTGTGAAACAGGTCCGGACACTTGTGTATGCAGTTACATATCTACCGACTGCTGCAATATAGTGCGACTATTAAATAGACTGTGCACGGAACGACAACATGAAAATATTGCAACAAGCGCACAGATTAAAAATAAAGGACGTGGACTATTCGAAATTGTGCGGCGATGGTGGTGGAGGTGGTTGTGGCAGAAAAAACGTAAACACGGACGTCTTCTGCCCGATACCGTTCGTTCGATCATCTGCGGACCTTCCGCGTGCGGAAAGACAAACGTCATGTTCAACCTGTTGTTCTATGTAAACGGATTGAGATTTGCGAACTTATACGTGTTTTCTAAATCACTATTTCAACCCAAATATCAGATGCTGGAGACCCTGATGACACAACTTTCCAACGAAGGAATGGGTTATCACGCCTACAACGATAACGAAGAGGTACCGCCTCCCGACGAGGTCGATCCCGATTCTATTATGGTGTTCGACGACGTGTCTTGTGAAAGACAACACAATATACGCAAGTATTTCTCTATGGGATGACACAGCGGTGTGGACGCGTTTTACCTTTGTCAGACGTACAGTCAAGTGCCAAAACAGTTGGTACGTGACAATGCCAATTTAATAGTATTGTTCAAACAGGACGATCGCAACTCGAAGCATGTGTACAACGATGACGTCAACACGGATATGAAATATGACACGTTTAAGAACATGTGCGCTGAAGCGTGGAAAGATCGTTACGGCTTTCTCGTTGTGGACAAGGATTCTTCTATCGTCACCGGCATGTACAGAGTCGGTTTTGACCGTTTCATAGTAGTCGCACCTAACGATTAAACAAAAAAATGTTCTCAAACGTTCAGCTAAATACACATGTCCTGCTGTCAACGACTTTAGTTGTCGTACTGCCGTTTATCGAGATGGACGACAAAAAAAACGACTAGCACGTGATATCGACACGATCAGTGATGACATACGGAAGAAATACCGTGCGTTAAAACATGGTATTCGTGAAGAAGAAGCAACGTTATCCAAAAGTTACAAACCGATTCTGGAACCGTTACAAAATATTTCGCAAGCGTTGCTTGAAAAAAACGTAAAACAACAAATGAAAAGCCGATAAGAGTGAAAAAGATGAAACGTGAAGAAGAAGAGGAAGAGGAAGAAGAGGATCCGATGGATGCAATTAGTAAGATCGATGTAAGAACACCGCTTCGTTCCCGAACGAAACCGTCTTTCCTGAAAACGCCTGTGATAGCCGAAACATCGGGTGATGACGATGAGGACGATCCTAGTCTCAACATTGAAAAAATGTTAGACAAACCGGAAGGAAGACGTGAAGCGCGTAGATACTTTCAGGACAAATACGACAGTGAATCGTAAGCGAACAAGTACATGCGTATGATCGTTTCGTCTGAACGCGATCGTCTGATGGACTATACGTACGGTGTAAGACATGAAAACGGAAAATGGATGATTGGTGATTCACCGTTCGAAATCGAAACGGACGATACGATTCTTATCAACGGTAAACGATACAAAGGTACACCAGGACTCTACGAACTTGTTATTCATGAAGCATCCTGAAGAAAATGTTTACAACGAATCAGATCTGAAAGCGTACAAAGATATACTGCGTAACACCAACGCGCACAAGCAGTATTACTTACCGGACGCACAGGTGAACGCGAACAGAGGTGTAAAGTATAAATGAATAATATCACAACTGTTTCCGCCGAAACGTACAGGACAGGGGCATAATAATATCGATACATCGTATATGACGCTAACAAGAAAAAAGACAAAATCGATTACGTGCACTGGGACGATCCGAACGAACTGGTGGACAGATTGCGACTGTTAATGGCATCACCGCGTGTTGGAAACAGCGGCCACACGAAAGAAATCGTCTCCATAGTGGAAGAACTACGTGAAGCCGACATAATCGTATAACAAGAGCGGTATGTATCATCACCTTACATTAGCAGCAGCAACATCGTCGTGATGGAATCGATCTTAAAGGACTCGTTAATGCCGCGTAAGCACATTAACGTTAACGAAATGGTCATCGCTAAACTGTATCCCTTGCATTATTTTGTGATCAAAGCGTCCGTTAAAAATAAATAAGAACGGATGGGTTTGCCTTCATAGTCGACGTCGAATTAGAGACGATGTACGTGCTGACCTTGGCGCGGAAAGAATACAACAACGAAGAGCTGATCATAGAAAGACGTCAAGAGTTACACACAGAACAAGGTTCAGTGTACTACTACACTCCGCGCGACGGTCTGTACGTTGTAAAAAAGAAGAAACGATTCACAGCACCGTTAGGATTCACAAGAGTCGAAAGTAGTCGATGTGCTCTCTATTCGGTTCTGAAAGCCGATAAAGTATAAATAATACTGTCGTACACGCACCGGGGACATTCCACGTTTGGTTGTGACAACATGGATATCGTGCTACTGTTTATTATCGTGTGCACAAGTGTCGTTATCGCATCGTCCGTTAACGCTAACGATGTAGATTTCGCTATAGATTACTTGGTGCGATACGGATACATGCCCGACGATAGTTTACGACTCACGGACAACGCCACTATCGATACGGACGCCTACCTTCGTACGTTTCAAGTGAATTACAATTTAAACGTAAATGGAGAATTGAACAACGAAACGATGAATTTGATGCGTGCGCGGAGATGCGGTAACGAAGATTTCGTGTCGTACACCTTACGAACACCGTGGGCCAAGAGACGTCTGTCGTGGCGGTTCTTTCACGGTAGCGCCAGCGCTATAGAAGCGTCGCGACAAGCGTTCGCTGTATGGCAGAAACATTCGAGTCTGGAATTCGAATATCGGCCCAACGACATAAACGCAGACATGGTCATTGCTATGAAATATTTTAAACACAGGTGTCTGACTTCCAGGTGCACGATCTGCGGGTACGATTTGGACGGACGAGGAGGTATACTCGCTCACGCTTACTACCAGCCCGATTTACCGTATAACACTACTGAAATACACATGGACTACTACGAATCGTGGAATTATACGAATGCAACCGAAATACCGGACGATCAGACCAGTTTTCTTCAGGTGCTAACGCATGAAATCGGACACGCGTTAGGACTGTCTCATACCCTCGAGAGGGATTCGATCATGTACCCGTTCTACGTACCACGCTCGGACGGACCGTTCGACCTGAGAGACGACGATATAAGAGGCATTCAATGCTTGTACGGGAAGCCGCCGCCGCCGCCCGCTACGACGACGACGATGTCAACGGCAACGACGACAACGACAACGAACGAGACCGTGCGGACGACAACGGATTTATGTCGACTAAAGAACGTTAATCAATTTTTAATAATCAACAGACATCTGTATATTGTGCACGATAACTTTTTGTGGACATTAGATCTCGAGTCGAAGCGATCGGGTGGGAGTCCGCTTCTGTTGACGGATTGGTTGACTTTCTTACCGCTGACGTTCACCAACGTTTCGGCGATGTACCAGAGACCACAGACCGAAGAAGTGCTGCTTTTCATAGACAACTATGTATACATGTTTGTTATACACAGTCTGCAGGCAGTGAACGGGTATCCGCTCTTTCAATCACAACGCTCGGTGTTCGCACGATGACGAAAATAAACGCTGCAATACACACGTACACAGGTCGAACCCTTCTGTTGTACACGATATGTATTACGGAGAGATAGACGAGTGCACGTTCACGATCAAGAAACACGGATACGTTAAAGATCGTTTTGTCGGCTTACCAGAAGCCGTTGATAGTGCGTTCCGATACATCGACGGAAAGATTTATTTCTTCAAAGACACACGCGTATACGTGTACGATGAATTTCTAAATACGATCGTAAAAGGAAAACATAGCGACGGACTCTCCGTTGTCGGAATAAAATGCATAGACAGTACGATCGTATCAAAACTAATCGATTTATTACGTGAATACGTATAAATGCCATGCACAACGGACGAGACGCATCATTCACGAGATGAGTGTTGACAAGTTTGGCAGACACCAGAGCGCTGTCAGAGCGCGAAGGAAGATGCGACGCAGTCTGCGAGAGGATATTGGTATCACAATGACCGAGGACGGACACTTCGACGTAGCGGGAAAAAAATACATAACTTGGGCGAACCGCGCGATGATAACGATGCCGTTCTACTGCGCTTCGTGCGCGACCATTGTCTGTTAGCTGACGATCCGCCGACGACGCAAGGAATAGACGCGAAAGGTCGTAAGCTCGTCAACGTCGGCGCTCCTGTCGATCTCGGGGACGCCGTCAACAAGCAGTACGTAGACTACTCGTGCTTACGTTTCACACAGTTGGCACCGAACAAGAAGAACGGGGCTGTAGTCGACGCACGGGACCATCGCATACAGTCTCTGAGGGAACCGATTCGTGCGAGAGACGCTGCGACCAAAATATACGTGGACTCGAAGATCATACCGAAGGATACGAACTCTAACCTAATGGTCGGCAACGTGCGGATAACACAGCTAGCTCCACCCATGAACAACAAGGACGCAGTGAATTTGGAATTTTTGAACCGACACACGATCACCGCGGTAAACGATGCTTATTTTAATGCACAAGGAAAAACTATTCTAAACGTCGGCGACGGTGGCGTACGGGCTACGGACGCAGTGAACGCACGTCAATTGGAGGACGTGAAGCGGTACGCGAAGAGCGAAACGTACTGTGCCGTTCTAATATAGATCGGCTATTATCCAGTATCGAACGTCAAAAATAAACGTTAAAGGCAGTACGGTATTTAAAGCGGTTTAATTAGTGCTGCACCCTAGCAGTGGAGATAAGCAATACTACTGCGTGAATCTAGAGCGCTTGATAGGTGCTGCACTCTTGTGCCTGCCGCTGTAGGCAAGCGAGAACGACGGAAACGGGATCAAGAAAGTTTGTCTTGCATTAATTGTCGCCTGCATCGGCTGCTTATTTTGTTCTCTCCGGCAGGAGAAGAAATTGTTACACCATTCTACCACCTATGATAGGCTAAGATCTAAATAGAACTGCGGTAAGTCTCGCCAATATTTTTATAATTATGTATTTAAAGTTTTACTAAAGAAAAACTTGTTTAATAGGCCACAGTAAGTGAATTTCTGATACCTTTGAGTCACCTCATGGCATTGTGCAATACGTAATTTAAAGGTAATATTTTTAAAACACAGTAATACTATATTAAATTTACATGTCCTAACTAAGGCACTAAAATTGAGAGTCACATGAATGCAAAAAGTATTTGTTTAAATCGTACAGACGTGGATGTAATCTGATAATTTATTACGCTGCCTCGTGCTTATTGTGCAATAGGTAATTCTGAGTAAGTTACATGCAACCATTTTCTAGTAATTATAGTAACACTTTATCAATATCAGAAAGCTTACTGAGGCACCAATTGAGAAGTATGTAATTGCCAAAAGATATTAATTTAAATAGTAAAGAATTGATGTAATCAGATATAACCTATCTCAACACGTGGCAAACTAAAATTCAGAATATGTACAAATCTTATTAAAAGTGTAACAAGCCGCACGATTAGCTAAACAAAATTGAAGTATGTTCACCCACATGGGTAAAGTTTATTAATATTAAAAGTAACTGTACTAAATATTTTCAAATAGGGCCTGTTGGCCATATAACCTTGCCAAGTGTGTCAAGTATTATATTTAGATAGCCCTAAAGCTGTGTTAAGATTATATATGGGTTTTGGGGGTGTGTGAAGTTTTTGGGGGCATTGTTTTGTGTACTCTGGCTGATATGATGTTGTGTAATCAGGGTCCCTCGTCCAAGACGTGGACCAGCCCAAAACCTGAACATGTAACACCTAGATCCTCTCTCTCTTCATCTGCCGGGGAGGAATTGCCATGACGAAGCACCAACACCTATAATGTAGGCCACGAGATTGTCACTTCACTCCATGGACAAAAATAAGGTGATCTCAACCCATTATATTCTTTACACGTAGTGATGCACTCAATAAGAGCCAGTGAACCAATTCAATCATTCAACAACATGACTTTCAAGTTTTAAATATTTTAATTGGATCCCCAATTAACGGGACAGTATAGTGCGTGAACTGGGAGGGAAATCTTTTGTAAATTTTATTCATTTGTTTGTATAATTGTCAGCTCAGAGGCTGACATGCATCTTTGGCAGCTCAACATTCAAACGTACAATTCCTTCTTATTTTCAGTATAAGGGTTTCATTACTGCTATTAATTAATTCAATCAATTTGTAGTTTCTCTGTTTCAATTTAGTGTTCATTATATATATATTTTCTCATTTTTAAATTCAGTTTGGTTTATATAGGGATAGAAATTTCTGTGGTAGTTAAGTAGATTCACAAGTTTAATCCTGAATGGGTGCACGTCCATGCAGTGTTGAACATGTTGTTGAGACAGGTTGAATTATGCACTGACTGGCAAATGAACATGTCGGTCTCTGGGCCAAAATTACTTTTCAAAGGGTTATAAGATTCATAACACATTTCTATTTTTAAAACTTAACAATATTTCTATATATATGTAAATTCTATTAATTAATTATGATAACTGGGGTGTTCACTGTTTTCTAAATTTTATTTCTCCCAGTATAAGAGCCCAGTGGGGCAGAATTTTATAATAGTATTAGGCACTTGGCCAAATTTTAGAATTTATTATGTCCTGGGGACTACTGGAGTTGCATATGTATAATCTAATACACATGTAATGTGTTATGCACAAATTAAGAATTGTAAACCTAACATGGATGTCCATAAAATAATTAATAATGTACCTCATGGGGGTAGAAAAGGGCGTGGCAAGAGATTTATGTATTAATTGTCCTGTATTGTGGAACATGTGATGTGTTGTATATTTGTATGTGTATTTTGTGGGGTTCTATATGTATTGTACATTTGGGTGTATTTTTGGGGGAGTTAGATATAGGGCTTTTAGAAAAGAAAAGATGAAACATAGGGTTATATATATACATTTAATTTTGATGACAATTAAGTAATTCTATCTCGATTAATTTTTTGATTAATGTTTTTCTAAGAGAGTTAATTTATTTTAATTAACTTTAATAAAGTGTATGAAGATTTGTCTCTATTTAATTTTAATTAATTTGTTTGAGAATTAGTTATTCTAATTAACCTTATCAAGAAGTCTATAAAAATTTTCTCAATTAAGTTTCTATTGATCATTTTAACCAGAAGATAGAAAGTAAATTTTATATTTATTAATAATTTTCAGGAAACATTACTTAAAGAAAATTAATGATTTTATTTTTAATTCATTTTAAAGAGAAGATAACAATTAAACTTTATATGTGTTAATAATTTTCAGGTGACATTATTTAAAGAGAATAAATTATTTTAATTAACAGTTTTAAGGGGAAAATAGATTCTCAATGTTATATTTATTGATTTTGTTGTTATTATTTTTAAATAAGGAGATAGAATAATAAAAGGGATTTTATTAATTATTAATTTTATGAGTTTTCATTGCAAGTCCCGTCTCACTGAATCCAGCGCATTTTTGGCTTCTCTAGGCTTTGGTCTAGTTCTAATTAACTTGTGGCCCCTCTTTAGAAAAAAAAATTTAGTGATCTGGACAAATCCAACGACGAGCAAGATTGGAGATCTCTTTATCGAGAGCAACCGAAACAGTAGTCATGTATGAACTACGTAGCCGTGTTGATAAAAAAAAGGGGGCGTGGTCTTATCGGAAAAATAGTTAAAAGCGCGGTACCATTCGTCGCGAAGTCAGTACCTACACTGATCAATCGATCGGTGGACGTATTACCGGTAGAACTACATCTGCCTGGCTACAGGTTCTGTGGACCCGGAACGAAACTAGAGGAGAGATTGAGTCGTGGTGATCGAGCAATCAACGAGTTGGACGAAGCCTGTCGTGAACACGATATCGCTTACAGCAAGTACAAGGACAACGAACGACGAGGTATAGCGGATCGTGTGCTAGCCGGTAAAGCGTGGGAACGAGTGAAAGCTTTGAATTCAGGCATCAGTGAAAGAGCGTACGCGGCAGACGTAGCAGCAGCGATTAAGGCGAAATCTGCGTTAGGCAGCGGGCTATGCTGTGGTGGTGGTGTGCGTAAACGTCGACGTCGCACCAGACGACGCAAGCCGGTTCGACGCACGATAATCAGGAAGAGGAGGAGGACGACAACGACGGGGACAGGACGTCGACGAAGACGGACCAGTGGTAAAAAGGTTTCAGGACTTTACCTTCGACCGTACCGAAAAACTAATCAAAATACCCGTGCGTCGGTTGTCCGATCGTGATCTTTATGAGTACACGAAACGATTGCGTATACCTTATTTCAGAGGTGTGTAAATGCGCGACGCAGTTCCTAGTACATCACCGTGGGAGAACGAAAGTGCGATCGTGAATCTGGACGACGCTAGCGGACCGGGCACGCACTGGGTATGCTACAAGAAGCGAGGCGGCAGAGTCTGGTACTTTGACGTATTCGGCAATCTGCGTCCTTCTGTCGAGCTAATACGGTACTTTGGATCGAACATGACCGACGTTCATTACAATTACATGCGAAAACAGCCGTCGGATACAGTCATTTGCGGACATTTATGTTTAGAGTTTTTGACATCGAACGATCAGTAAACTACAAGATGTCTTCGCTTACGGTCACCGTCACAGGAACGGATCCGAGCGCACTGGTTTGTGACTTTTTTTCCACCGCTTGAACTGACGGACGGTGAATGGTACGCAGGACTGCTGGACTTTACCACGTGCAACTCTATACCGAACGTGGAGAGTGGAAAAAACGTCTTTTCCACTCTCTTTAGTACGTCTTTCCCGTACTAAAGGGAGCACGTAAAGCGTTAGACCCTGTCAATATACCGACCGATGTGTATGAAATCAGTGATATTGAAACGTACCTGAAAAAAGAACTAGCAGACCGGAAATTTTTTCTACGACCCAACAACAACACATTGAAATGTGAAATTTATTGTTCATACGATATCGATTTCGGGTGTACGGAACACACGATCGGTACCATGTTGGCTTTTTCAAAGAGCCGCAAGTTAGAAGCGTATAAATTACACACGTCGGACGCGCCTGTAAACATTAACAAAGTGAACGTTTTGGAGATAAGGTGTAACGCTGTACAAGGTTCATACAAGGCGGGACGAAACGAGCATATATTGCACTCGTTCTATCCAACGGTTGAGCCAGGATTCAAGATAGTAGAAACGCCTAGAAACGTCATTTATTTTCCGCTTACCGTACTACACTTGCGTAACGTTACAGTATCTGTACACGACCAGGACGGTGATATTGTGAATTTTCAAGGCGAAGTCATCACTGTGCGTATACATTTGAAACGTGTGTAGTAATCATGGGAATTTATTTCACCGAAACCTCCATGATGAAGAGCGGTGGTAGCGACGGCTCGCACTGCAAGATAAAAGAGGACAACACTTTTGGAAAAGGTATCAGTAGACGTTCGTCGTTGACACGATTAACAGCAACTAACCGACGCTACCTGATTTCACTAGGATTCAAACTCAAGAGAAACAAGTAACATGACGGACAGCGGTATAGTCTTATCGGTTGAACGTCGACCGTTCTTTGAAGACAACATCACACATTACGAATATCTTCCTCATGCACCGTACGCGTCGGCATCACGATATGGAAATAATGATGAGATACGCATACCTATCCTGCAACAGGAAGTCTTCACGTTACCGATGGAAAGTTTCCTGTACGTTGAAGGCAAGTTGAGCAAAAAGACCACTGACACCGGTAATGTGAACGTGAAAATGATCAACAATGCGATCGCGTTTCTCTTCGAAGAAATCCGTTACGAACTGGCTGGCGTGGAAGTAGATCGTACCAAGAGTGTCGGCATCACGTCCACTATTAAAACCATGCTATCTGCCAGCAAGCAGGACATTGTTTCGATGCAAAATGCCTGTTGGGTTGCTCCTACAGCTGACGAGCTAACACCATCCGGTAATAATAATGAATTCAACTTTTGCATACCGTTGAGGATGCTGATGGGATTCGGTGAGGATTTCACGCATGTTACTTTAAACATGAAACAGGAACTGATACTGTTACGCACTTTCACTGACGTTAACGCTCTGTTCTCGTCCACGGATGCACCCGCTAACGCTGATATAGAACTGACCAAAATCTCTTGGATGATTCCGTTCGTGTACGTGAACAACGAAGTACGGATACGATTATTGGATATCATACGCAAAGACCTACCACTATTCTTACCGTTTCGTAGTTGGGAACTGCACGAGTACCCGGTTTTACCAACGACTGACAGACAGACTTGGACAGTGAAAACAACCACACAACTGGAGAAACCGCGGTACGTGATACTCACCTTCCAGACCAGCAGAAAGAACAATCTGAAAAAACATGCAGATGAATTCTATCACTGCAATGTGACAAATGTGAGACTCTTTCTGAACGACAAATACTACCCGTACGATAACCTGAACCTGGATATCGATAACGGACGTTACGCATTGCTGTACGACATGTATACACGATTTCAAAAGTCGTACTACCACAGAAGTCAACCCAACGTACTTCTAACGCCTACTGAGTTCATAGAAAAAGCACCGTTATTCGTCTTCAATTGTAGCAGACAGGATGAGTCGCTCAAGTCTTTACCAGTCGACGTCAGATTGGAATTCGAGTCATCAAGCAATTTCCCCGCTCAGACCGCGGCCTACTGCTTGATACTGCATGATTCGCTCAACGTGTACACTCCGTTATCCAACACAGTGCGCAGACATAATTAAACATTTACTATATATTATTGTTTTTTTTGCTGTAAATATAATGTTGCTTTTAAGAATGTAATGTGTGCATTACATGTGTGCGATTTTTTATTTAAAAAATGTAATCAATTTTCATGTATTTTTAATTTACTGTAAATAGAATGTAATGTGCGACTTACATGTATGTAACTTTTTTATTAAAAAAATGTAATCATTTTTCATGTATTTTATTTTGTGGCGGGGGAAACGATTATCCTCTCTTCCCTATTTTTTTTCGCTCAGTGTTTCATCAACCCGACTCAAAGGACACACAAGATGCTTTCACACGATATCGATGATGATGATATCAATCCCAACAACGACCGCTATTTCAAACAATGCGGTGAAGCGACAGCAACAACAATCAAGTCCTTATCACCAGGCGATAAAGAAGTGCAAGTCATCTTAATTCAAAAAATCACATCTCCGTACCCACGTTACAGAAGCTTGGAAAACCGTTTAAAGAGTTTTAAAGAATGGCCTGTATCGTTAACGATAACAACTAAAGAATTATCAGAAGCGGGTTTCTTTTACACTGGATGCAACGATAGAGTGATTTGTTTTTGCTGCGGAGGCGGATTAAACAAATGGGAACGTGGAGAATATGCTTGGATGGAACACGCACGTCATTTCCCTGCGTGCTCTTACGTAATGTTAATGAAAGATAAAAATTTTATCATCAAGGCACTGGGTATCGTTACCGAAGCGCAAGCACCAACAGCAGTAGCGACAGCAGAGAACGAACAACTCACCAACACGATCAAGGAGAATATGAAAAACGTAGAAGGAAGCTCAAATCGTGATACAATGTGCAAAGTCTGTTACGCACAAAACGTGGAAGTTGTACTTATTCCCTGTCGATATTTTATCACATGTGTGAATTGCGCCATAACCCTACATACTTGTCCCTTATGTAGAACCGCATGCACTGCTTACATGAGAGCGTATTTCTAGTTCGTTTTCACGCTTTAATTTTATCGACTAGTGAACACAAGGTTTGAAAATGAACAGATGTTCAAGGTTTGAACGCGTGCTGCCGTGACAAAAGTGTTTAATCCAACCTCCGCTAATATCGCATACCTCAGTGTTTGAACAGCACGCGTTGAAGACGGACGCATGGAGCTGTTATCTCCGTACGAGTACATACGCTGTAGTGACTTAAAGCACACAATACTATACCCTATAGAAATTTTTGTATACGACATTTTGACATGTAAATTTGTTGCACTGATCCGTGACGAAAATATAAGGTACAAAATAAACGTTCCGAAAAAATTCTTTACGAGCTTTTCACAACATACAACGTGTCTGTTCCGTATGACGGACGGATCTGCAACGTTCTTAGAACACCAAACACGTTGTTTATAACGAAAAAAAGGATGTGCGAGGATAATCTAGCAGTCATACTTGACTTTCACTGTTTCATCGACAACGATGGAAACGAACTCGTTAAGGAACTAGCCATTATGGATATCACCGCATTTGCCAGCAGACATTGGATATTTACACCTCCAGCAGACACGATTGTTTCGAATCACAAACATGTGAGGACAAACAGATGGTTAACAGACCATTATCACGGACTAGCGTGGACGGACGGGGACACATCGTATAAACATCTTGTACCAATATTAGAAAAGTATACATTTCCTTTTAAATTCGTGTTCGTAAAAGGATTGCAAAAAAAATTTCTACAGAAGCGTATCGTACATTTTAATATTATAAATTTAGAAGATTTCGGTTGTCCCAAACTCTATCAATTACAATCAAATACATGGAACAGCCTGTCTCGCGCACCACTTATTTCCAGAAATATGTACAAATACTTGAGTACACGCTTTACGCGAGTGGGTTGTATCAGATTTTAGAGTAATCAATATGTTTCTGATAAATTACTAATTGAAAACATTATTGTTTAGCGCTTACGTAAAAAAAAAAATAACTCCCACCTTTGTGACGATTTCATCACCCTGTCTAGCCATATAAAAAAAAAATAGCGTCGCCGACATGTTCTAACACGCATGAGTGCTGTTAATTACATCATCCTGTCTATTCATAAAAAATAACCGACTCGTCTCCTCCTCCCCGCCTACCCATCGAACCGTGAGAAATCAAGTCGTATCCTGTTCACACGGTTAAAAATAAACGCTTACTGTACGTTATGTGGTTCCCCCTCTCCGGTTTCCACCTCCACAACTACCTCCCTATTTATTCCGCTGTGCACGAGCGTTATTCGTTCAGTCCTTGAGAGACGCGCGAGAAAAATATAAAATTCTTTATTTTAAAATGGCATCATTCAACGCAAAATTTGCAACTATTAGCGCAATTGAGTACAAAAAAATAAAAGAATTGATAATCGGCGTAAAATATCCAATAGAAGAAATGCAGAATATAGACGCAAAGTACGGGAAAGCCATACTCGTCACCCTCCAAGATTATAGAGACCCTAAACTAAAATATCGTGTATATCTACCTAAAAGATACGCAGGCGTTTTCGAAGATGACGAATTAAAAAATTTAGTACCGTGTTCACTGCAACTAATTTATCGTGGAGAAAAGGATAGAGCGTAAATAGTAGAAATTGTAGAGTAAGACCGAAAGGACATATTCATTTACCATGTATAATATTCATTGTGAATACACATAATAACATGTACTTAGTTGTATTTCAATTAATTTCTTTTAATTATACATAATATATTTTAACTTATAATATATTGTGCTTACACATATATTTCATTTAATTTAATTATATTCAATTATCAATGTACTTACTGTATGTCTAGATAATAAAACAAGGCTTACGTGGTGTACATTTTAGAGTAAGCCCGGATAGACATCTTCAAAATTAACAAATATATTTGTTCATAATTGTCATTGCACACGTATACAAATAGTATTTTAATATAATGTGCTTACACTTATTTCAACTTGATTTAATTCAACACAATTATTAAAACAATTACAAATAAATTATTATGCGTAATGAATTTATAAATTAAAATCTAATGTGCTTACACATAATATAATTGTATACAATTATATTTTTGTAATTGTCACTACTGTGTGTGTGTGTGTGTGTGTGTGTGTGTGTGTGTGTGTGTGTGTGTGTGTGTGTGTTTACATTTTTCATTTTTTTGTACATATTTGACATAACATATTGCACTTGTTTATTGTAACTTTTATTAGTTTTACTTAGTTGTAATTCATACACAATTGTCACACATGTTTACATATTAATTATTGTCACTACTGTGTACGTTTACATATTTTAATTTGTAATTAGTTTATTTAGATGAATATTGTACACAAATGTCATATTGCATATGTTTACATATTATGTATTTTGTACTTGTCACCACTGTTCACGTTTACATAATATGTATTTTAAATTGTAATATATTTTGATTACATGTATTTTAATTATTTTTAATTAAACAGTATTGCTGTAACATTTTTATTGTATATTTATTTCAAAAGTCCTTCAAAGATTAACACTAATCATCACTCAATATACAAGCTAGAACGAGTGTTGCACAATGTGCATTCATGTGTTATTACATACAACTAATTTAAAAATCAATTTTATTAAACAATAATTGCTTGATTATATTATACTTTAGAAATTAAAAAATTATTTAAAAATGAAACTTACCTTGTACGAGTTCTAGTTGAGTTTTACTGAATGTGATTCTCGTTGAACGATGTGATGATGAGGGCAATTTGTACAGCTTTTATATACAATATCTCAAGGATGAACGAGAAAGCAGATGGTATCAACTAGAGCTGCTACACGTGCAGTCAAGGACAACCACTTAGCTTGGGTTTCTGTTTCACACACTAATTTTACTCGACGACAAAAAAAAAACCTAGAGCTGCTACACGTGCAGTCAAGGACAACCACTTAGCTCGGCTTTCTGTTTCACACACTAATTTATGTACGGTCATCACTTAGTTCACGCACACACACACACACACACACACACACACACACACACACACACACACACACACACACACACACAACGTTAACATATGCACAGACAGCTGGAGCCCAATTAATAATATTACATCACCAACGACTCGCGTTCTTCAAATTATGTACGACTAATAAAGCCTCCGCTCTCATGCTTTGGTAACAGATGGCCAGACAGATGGATTGATTACATCATCACCAGCATGTGTACATATGCTCAGATAGCCGAAGCCAATTATTATTCATTACATAATCAACGGGTCGGGTTCTGTTATTAAACAAATGGATGTACGACTAATAAAGCCTCCGCTGCAATAACAGATGGTCGGACACTCAGTTTGAATTACATAATTACCAACGTGTGTTCTGTTAGTACGACTAATACATCCTCTCGCTTTCACCATGTTCACACGCAACGATAACAGATAGTCAGACAGCATCATGATGTAAGAAGTTATAAATAACCGTACGTATAAAGATCTCAACGAGAGTCATTTACAACATCTGCCACTTAATGTCTTTAATTCTTATTAACTCACATATAATACATACCCACCAGCGATTACAACTAGACATTCAATTATGCAGTGCATATCATGTGTATTTCTTACATTACATGTACACAACACTACACATTTTTTTACGTTCGTGCGATATACATTACTATAGTAATAATTATCTTATATGCACAAATGCATGATATTCAATATTTACAAGTGAATTGATTTTAAATTTTGCACCGAAGGACCGAGTCAACAAGAATTTCACACCGATGATGTGCATATTTTTTATTTTTACAATATATACTTACCACAAAGGCACACACACATTCAAATTTACAGTTCTCGAGTTGGCAACAATGCAATTCACATCGACGATATCCGGACAATGGTGGCAGTGTAAATATCTGAAACCCGTACACTATAACATATGCACGAGTCGACAACGTGGCCGACGCTAAACCAGCACACATGCAGAAGTTGGCAACGTCGACGCTTTTCCAACATGGTCACCCTTCCGGAAAACACAGTATATATGCAAACCCATACACTATAACACACGCACGAGGCGGCAACGTGGCCGAACCTTAACCAGCACACTCCTAACACAACCCGACAACATCGCCGCTTTTTCAACATGGCCGACGCCGCCGACAAAATGGACGACGACCCCACCACTCCTGGCGGCGGTCAAGCCACGACCAGGCCGCGGCCAGGCCCCCGCCGGACGGCGAATCGCGAACAGCGAACGGCGCCACGCCTCCACCAATCAACGCACACAACCCCACAATATGGCCGACACCGACAACATGGCCGAAAGCCGACAACTTCGGCACGCCCACCAAGGTCACGTGGGACACACCACTACCCCCTGGTCTATCCACAACTCTGCACACGACGACACACAGCACCGGAAGTCTACCCCCGCCACCACGATTTTTGAATTTTGCGCCAAAAGTGGGGGAGTGACGTCACTTCCGCGGCAGAACTCTCATTCTTACCCTACTGAAGAAGATGCCGAGAGGAGAGACTGATCGCACCAATTGGAGAAGTAAAGCCCCAGAACAGCACACAGTTTCCACGTTACATAAGATCAGTGGAAACTTGATTGTTAATGGATTTGCGGATGGTAAACCAACATCATTTACAGTTGACACGGGCGCAACAGTGTCCATTGTGCGCCCTGTCTTAGTCTGTAACCGCCATACTCTAATTAGCTCTTGTATAATACAGACTGTGACTGGAAGCCCCGTCAAGGTGCTAGGATAGGGTATTCTTGAGTTTAGCCACCAAATGCTCGTTGCAGACATTGTCGATGAAGTGATTCTTGGCACGGACATTATGAATGCCTACGGATTCGTTGTGGACTTAGGAGAGAATGTCCTGAAGGTTGGCCAAGAGAAGATAAAGCTTTGCATGGCTAAAATTACAGGGTCTACCAACCATTCGATTAAGCGAGTGGCATTAGTCGAATAAAAAGTCAACAAGTCAAGAGGAACCCTCCCTGTTGCAAGCGGAAATGGAGGAAGAACTAGCGGAGGAAGTACAAATTAGTATAACGACAAAAGAAGTGATTGGAAAGCCAACTATGGTTGTCGAGACAAATCTCTTGCTTGTTCCTGAGCTGATAGAAGCGCCCGAGGGTAAAGTGGCTGAAGATGAGGTTACGCAAGAGGTTGTTGACGAGAACCAAACAAACTTGGATCAGCCAGTGGTAATTAGGTCATCAGTACATGACGCAACTGGAGTGATTCCAGCGAAACTAGTGGTTGCGCGAAAGACTCGCATTCCTGGGAACGTGATGTTCGGATCACACGAGACTGAATTCGATGAACGGGAAAATTATCCTTCGCAAGGACGTCCACATAGATCGCCTGGTCGAGTATTACTTCGGAGACGGTTTGCCAGTTCGGGACGAACAGGCTTAAGGAGGGGCCAACGTTACGGCATCACGAAAAATCTACGTGTTTGTCGAACGTTTCAGAGAGATCCAGAGTGTACGCGTGTGGTGTACATGCTTGTATATGCATCTACGAGAAACTTCTCGATGGCGCCAGCCGTGCGGACTATGTCAAGGCCGCAGTTAATTACGTAGTTCATACGCACGCTACGACGCAATTAGGAATCGTCTAGATATTCGACTGGCTATAAATACCGGTACTCAAACGACGTTCAGTTTAGTATGAGGCGAATTTTTGACTGTGCGTTTCGAGAGTATTAGTGCGATATATTTACAGAGCGGTTTGAGTTATTACTGTGTACGTTCAATTAGTTATTAGTGAAGTGTTGCGTTTTATATTCGGACGGTATAATTGTAATATAATTGAGTTTTAATATTAGTGGACATTTTATTGCGTGTGAACAATTGTCATTTGATTTGTTGTAGACACAGTGTTGTTAATTACGAACTGTTTTACTGTAACAATTAAAGGTGTGATTAGTGACTTGATTGGTGTCTTGTACTTATTTTGTTTCCACTGTACCTACGACGATCGAGTAGACCGTCGTAACAATATGTTGTTAAAGTGTTTGTAAACCTCTCAACGATTCTGTCAGAGTGAGGATAGAGAGTTGTTGTCTAGGTCTTTTGAATAGTAAGCAGGTGACATTATTCTTGTAAGGCTCCAAACTTGAAATTCCTCCATTGCTTCATGTAGTTATGACAATTACGGAATGCTCTCGAACATTTGAGAGTGTCGTTCTTAAACGTTTCTTGCTAGCCGAGCAGGTACGTTTCTCTATCAAGGCCATGTATTAAAGTACACTCTAGACGTTTCGAGTGCTTGTTAACTATGCAAATTATGATAGCACACTACCAAAATAATGTAACATCTGCAGGCTATATATAAGCAACAGCAGCTGAGTTAGTTAGTTACAGTTGGGGATATATTCAGTCCAGATCAAGTGGTTGTTGTGAAAAGTGATTGCTGGTTATAATTAGTGCAGAACTCTTGTAGTTGACATTATTATTGCATGTGGACAAATTTAACTTGAATTGCTGTATGAGAGTATCTTTTTGATTTCAAATTGTTATTTGTGACTCATTAAAGCTGGTAATTAGTGATTTTATTGGTGTCTGTATTTTGTTTCCACTGTACCATATAACAATCCATGAGACCAACGTAACAATATGTATTTTCATAGGGACTCCATAACGGCAACAGAAATTGTGAACTAATGCTTTTGCCAAGTGGTAATCTCATGATTTTGGATAGCATAAAGCAGGGGTGGTTCTTGATCTAGTTGCAAAGTTGTACAACCACCACTTTTATTGACTGTTTTTATTAATATATTAACAAGTATTTCCATTAGTGTGTGTACACAGTTAACAAAATCAAATCTTTACACTTAAAAAGCAACGCGAGCTTTGTCGGCCGAGCGTGGTGGTGCATTGGGTCTCTGCAACATGATAGTTATATGGCAGCGGCATACAAACGCTTAATTGTGAAACACAGGCTATACGTGTACAGTCACATATTTCGGCTATACAAGAAAGGTAGTTGCACGCCGGACTGCAACGTGAGGTGCGTGCGGAGCCAGTCCAACTAGGGCTCTATAAAGACTAGGTATGCTCGCCCGCCATTTTGGTTCTTTGCTGCCATTCAGCTGTAAAGACGTTCCGTCCATATTTCTCTCTTCTCCTCGCTTGGACATCAGTAATGAAATAGCATTTTAATATAACCTTACATTTAACATTATTTGTATTCACAACAATCACTATAAGTAATTAAATTAATATATTTTAGATATAAGAACTGCTAAAATACCATGAATGAAACTTTGAGATTGTGGTTTGTTTCTTCCGACCTTCAGAAACAACTTTCTCTAAACACTTTTTTGAGAAATAGAAACGAACTTTCTAATTTAAATCCATATCGTACATCGTAAGAATCGTTGTTATTATTAATAATGTGTATCTTTAAAATTTGTTTGTAAAATATGAAGATGCTATTTCATTAAAGTCGAAACATCTTACATCTGTTGCTAAAGTCTGACTTAAGTCTTTTTGCCCAAACCACAAAGATATAATATATATCGTATAATATGTTTTTTGTAGGTATACTTTGAAGAAAATCAGTGGGAAATCACATTCAATTCCACACAAATCAATGCAGTACAATATTCAAAGTGACTTAATTTAATGTAACACAAGACAATACAATACAGTCAGTGCATCAGAACACAATTCAAGGCAACACAGTGCAATTATTCAATGTAACACAATTGGTTACAATACAAGGCAATTCAGTACAGAGCCCTGTTCAGTACAATATAATACAGCCAATGCAGCACAACACACTCCAATGAAACACAGCACCATTAAATGTAATAGCAAGACAATTCACTTAAATATTACAAAATTAAGTATAATACAATTAAATAGAATATACCACAATTAATTTCAATTAAACATAATTAAATATAACTTAATTCAATGTAATAAAATACAATTTGTTTCATCTTATTACCTATAATTATCTAATAATATATATAATACTTTCACTTATGAACTTACTGTTGTCACTTCACAAACGTTTCGAGATGTTGTTTCTCTTCTTCAGTGGGTTGAGTACTATCTGTCGATTACAGAATAACCGTTACGGAATGGAGTGTGTGGTGGGGGTTGATGGTGGGAAGGGATTGGCGCTGTGGTTCGAATTATGTGTGTGGATCAGTGTGTCAAATAGTGTATGTGATTTGTAATGTATCTGTTCATTTAATATGTTGTTTGGTTGTAGTGTGTGATATCTGTATATTTCAAATTGTTCAGCTGTGTTTAGTTTTCTACTTTTTGGTAAGTAGTGTAATATTTCCATGTTGTGTTCTATGTTTGTGTAGCTGTGGTTTTCGTTATGTAAATGTGTGGCAAATGTGGAGTGTATGTAGTTTGTGGTGAGGGCTTTTAAATGTTCAGAAAACCTGGAAGAAAAAGATCTTCCCGTCTGGCTGATGTAGAATTGTTGGCAATCATTGCAATTTAATTTATAAACCACTGTTTTTCTGTATGTGTCAATGTCTTTGTTAGTATTGTTTATGTGTTTTCTAATGGTGTTGTTGGTTCTGTAAGCTACTTTATAATTTTGTTTCCTAAATGTGTTTGCAATTTTATGTGTATTGGAATTGTAGTATGTAAGTGTTATGTATTTACTGGGTTGTGTGCTGTTGGTCAGATGTGTTTTACTTTTTGTGTTGAGGATTCGTTTGTGTAGTTTATTTATTAATTCGGGGTTGTATCTGTTTTTCACTGCTATGTATTTAATTGTGTTTAATTCATCTTGGTAGTCATGTGTGTTTAGGGGTATTGACGTGAGCCTATGGAGCATGTAGTTGAAAGCTGCATGTTTGTGTTGAGTTGGGTGGTTGGATGTGTTGTGTATGACCATGTCTGATGTGGTGGGTTTTCTGTATATTTTGTATGTGTGTGTGTTGTTTGTTTTGGTGATTGTAAGGTCTAAAAAGTTTATGCTGTTGTTTAATTCTATTTCAAGTGTGAATTTTAATTTATGGTGTAAAGTGTTAATGTATTTGTGGAAATTTTCTATTTGTCTTTTGTTGCCGTTGTAAAGGAGTAAAATGTCGTTGACATACCTGTGCCAATATATTATTTTATCGGTGTATTTGTTGTTGTTCAGTATGTGTTTCTGTTCTATGGTGTGTATGAATATTTCTGCTAGTATACCCGATATAGGGGAGCCCATTGGTAGTCCATCTGTTTGTGTGTAATACATGCTATTGTGTGCGAAATAATTTTGATCTGTGATAATTTTAGTTAGATGGATGATCTCGTTTATGTGTGTTTCGGGTGTGTTATTTATTTTTAGTAATTGTTCTAATGTAATTATGGTTTCTTTTATGGGAACATTGGTGTATAGGTTTGTTATGTCAAATGAAGCAAGTGTGGAATTGTGGGGAATGTGTACATGTTGAGTTTTATTCACTAGATCTATATTATTTTTGACAGTGGTGTTGTTTGTTAAATTTATGCTATTTCTGATCAATTTATCTAAATGTCTAGCTATTTTGTGTGCAGGTGCTTGTGTGTTGTTTATAAGTGGTCTGATGGGAATATTGGGTTTGTGTAATTTCGGTAGTGCATTTAGTGTAGGGGCTTTTGGTTTAATTTGTTTTAGATATTTGATGTTGTCAGGTGATACTATGTGTTTTGTGTTATTTAGGGTTTTGTTTATTTGTTTGTGATATTTAGGGGTGGGGTCTTTATTTAATTTAGTGATGTTGTTTTCATTAAAAAATGTTTCAATTTTGTTATTTAAAGCCTGTTTTTCTATTATGACATTTATATTACCTTTGTCTGCTTTAAGTATGGTTAGGTTGTGTTCGTGTAATTTATGTTTTATGTTTTTTAGTGTTTGGAATTCATTATTGTGTTGTTTATTTTTGTATTGTTGTGTGTGTTATAATTTATGCTTTATTTCATAACGTATTGTATGCAATACAACAGCCATACAACACACACTAAACCAAGACCATGATACAATACGTTATGAAATAAAGCGTAAATTACAACACACACAACAATACGAAAATAAACAACACAATAATGAATTCCAAACACTAAAAAACATAAAACATAAATTACACGAACACAACCTAACCATACTTAAAGCAGACAAAGGTAATATAAATGTCATAATAGAAAAACAGGCTTTAAATAACAAAATTGAAACATTTCTTAATGAAAACAACATCACTAAATTAAATAAAGACCCCACCCCTAAATATCACAAACAAATAAACAAAACCCTAAATAACACAAAACACATAGTATCACCTGACAACATCAAATATCTAAAACAAATTAAACCAAAAGCCCCTACACTAAATGCACTACCGAAATTACACAAACCCAATATTCCCATCAGACCACTTATAAACAACACACAAGCACCTGCACACAAAATAGCTAGACATTTAGATAAATTGATCAGAAATAGCATAAATTTAACAAACAACACCACTGTCAAAAATAATATAGTTCTAGTGAATAAAACTCAACATGTACACATTCCCCACAATTCCACACTTGCTTCATTCGACATAACAAACCTATACAGCAATGTTCCCATAAAAGAAACCATAATTACATTAGAACAATTACTAAAAATAAATAACACACCCGAAACACACATAAACGAGATCATCCATCTAACTAAAATTATCACAGATCAAAATTATTTCGCACACAATAGCATGTATTACACACAAACAGATGGACTACCCATGGGCTCCCCTATATAGGGTATACTAGCAGAAATATTCATACACACCATAGAACAGAAACACATACTGAACAACAACAAATACACCGATAAAATAATATATTGGCACAGGTATGTCGACGACATTTTACTCCTTTACAACGGCAACAAAAGACAAATAGAAAATTTCCACAAATACATTAACACTTTACACCATAAATTAAAATTCACACTTGAAATAGAATTAAACAACAGCATAAACTTTTTAGACCTTACAATCACCAAAACAAACAACACACACACATACAAAATATACAGAAAACCCACCTCATCAGACATGGTCATACACAACACATCCAACCACCCAACTCAACACAAACATGCAGTTTTCAACTACATGCTCCATAGGCTCACGTCAATACCCCTAAACACACATGACTACCAAGATGAATTAAACACAATTAAATACATAGCAGTCAAAAACGGATACAACCCCGAATTAATAAATAAACTACACAAACGAATCCTCAACACAAAAAGTAAAACACATCTGACCAACAGTACACAACCCAGTAAATACATAACACTTACATACTACAATTCCAATACACATAAAATTGCAAACACATTTAGGAAACAAAATTATAAAGTAGCTTACAGAACCAACAACACCATTAGAAAACACATAAACAATACTAACAAAGACATTGACACATACAGAAAAACAGGGGTTTATAAATTAAATTGCAATGATTGCCAACAATTCTACATCGGCCAGACGGGAAGATCTTTTTCTTCCAGGTTTTCTGAACATTTAAAAGCCCTCACCACAAACTACATACACTCCACATTTGCCACACATTTACATAACGAAAACCACAGCTACACAAACATAGAACACAACATGGAAATATTACACTACTTACCAAAAAGTAGAAAACTAAACACAGCTGAACAATTTGAAATATACAGATATCACACACTACAACCAAACAACATATTAAATGAACAGATACATTACAAATCACATACACTATTTGACACACTGATCCACACACATAATTCGAACCACAGCACCAATCCCTTCCCACCATTACCCCCACCACACACTCCATTCCGTAACGGTTATTCTGTAATCGACAGATAGTACTCAACCCACTGAAGAAGAGAAACAACATCTCGAAACGTTTGGGAAATGACAACAGTAAGTTCATAAGTGAAAGTATTATATATATTATTAAACTAATAAGTGAACGAAGAGGATGCAACAACAAGATAACTATAATTATCATAAAACAATTCCAATTCTACAGATATGCATTTGCCATTTATGTTTTCCTCTTTTTTTCAGAAGCTGTTCCATACATTTTACACCTTTTTTTACATTTTTATTGAAATCAACTACTGCATATGATCCTACAGTAAAGAAGTGTTTAACAACTTTTTCTTTTAAATTACAGCACACAGGGAAAGATGGGTATATGTGCTGTACAATTTTATTTATCAGCAATTTGGCATCATTATGCAATATATGTTGTTTATTTTGTCTATATAACACCTCGCAGTTACAAATCAAGGTCAAAACTTCACCGTTTGGTTTCTTTAGACCACCCAAGTTTAAAAAATGTACAAATGTATCATAGGTTTCATCACTGTGGTCTTCATTTAAAAACTGTTTGCATTTATCACATACATTTTTCTTTAACATTGCATTTGTTGTATTACCACCTATATTAAATAAATTGTTTTTTTCATATGTAGACAATTGTAAATCTCCCAACTGTACAGTATGAAAACTGAATTCAGGAACTCTGTCATTTGAGGCAGAAACACAAATAGAAGGCATAACTAATGAAGAAGAAGGAGGTAAACTAAAATAATTTGATGCAGGAACCTCATTATCTTTTGCAGTTGATGTACAAGATATGGCAACTTCTTTGCAAGAGGACACAGTTGAGACAGGAACTGAAGCAGAAGTTGTTACAGTAATAGTATTAGGCTTACAGTCTTTGGATGGTAAATTATCAATCAAAAATATATCACTATCATTGAAGTAAGACGATCTCTTTATATCAGAAATAAATTGGGAAACTGTTATAAGTTTCAAAGCTTTCAGACACTGCAATGCAGAAGGACAAGAACCTGCTTTTCTTCTAATTTGTGAAAAAATATTCTCCACAGCATCTTGTGTAAATCTATGCAGCAATACAAATGTATAGCCTTCATTTATCAGCTGTTCTGTTATTCTACATAAGGACAATGTAGACATGATCATGCCTGTATTTAAAGGCTTCCAGCCATTGCCTATTGAAATGTTCTGGAAAATTTTTACAAACCTGAAAAGAATTCGAACTTAGCAGATTTATTTTTTGCAGTAATACCAGCCTTTGAAATTTTAGAACAACATATTGAACAGGCGCGAATTCTCCATATGTGCAACATGTGCGCCGCACGCGTCAAAATTATTGCTGTGAATAAATAATTTAAAACTCTACTTATGTTTCAAATGAAGATGTGTTATTGCAAGGAATGTGTGCGCTGGGAGCGGCCGCACCTCTCAAGGCTATTGCTGAGGTAGCTGACTGGCGAGAAGTGCGTGCTAGACTTGTAGAGGGGAGCGGAGAGGTAAAGTGGGGGTGCAGCGGTGTTAGCGACAAGCGTCTACGGAACCAACATCCAAGCTGATGGTGACCAATCTGGCGACGTGGTGGGGGCACTGGAGGGGAAAGTGCCTAACCGACCGTGACACCGACACACGTGTCACCTGGCGGGCTCAGCTGATACTTGTCAGCTGATTTTGGTAAGTTTTTACCGCGCGCGCTTTTGTATCTATTTTGGATGCGTGCTTGTGTAATCAAGTTAAAGGTAAGAATTGTCTTCTATCATGTTTTCTAAATAATTATATTATAAATAAATTTACTATATAACAAACATTATCATGTTAAATTGCTAAACTCAATATCAGCAGCGATTATTTCTGTCTTGATGCGTTTACATATCAAATGTAAAACTAAAAGCAATTAAAATATCTGTATGGAGAACCATACATTACTTCCATGTTCAAAGGTTTATATTTAAAATCATAATGGAAATGAAATATTTCCACAGAAACTACTTCTTTCTACTTATAGATTCAGCCTGACCACAGTACTGTGTGGTCACTAACGTATACCACCTTACATTATCGCACTCGATTTTCAATCATGATGACAGTCGATGGCACTGCCGAAACGTCTGGTTTTGCAGATAACATTGTACTTTGCTCAAACAGCCCGGGAAGAAATTTTTACACTAAACTACTTCTTTGTTGCCGATAACGTACTACACATATAAAAACATCAAACGTTGCAGGTAAACTACCCCTTCTTCTCCACCGATCTTCACCAAAATCAAAAGACCTTGAGTGCTCTACACATTAGGGACGTATGCAAAAAATTATTTGATTCTGTTTGACTTTACAGCAGTTATCGTTCGTCATAAAAAAAATTACCCTTATTAAAACATTAAATGTTGCAGGTAAACTACCGCTTTCTCTTAACTGATCTTCACCAAAATCAATAGGTCCTGAGAACTCTACAATGCAGGGCTGTGTGCAAAAAATTATTTGATTCTGTTTGAATTTGCGGCTGTTATCGTTGGCCATAGAAAAAAATCTACACACAGAAACTTTTCGAAAAATGACTTTTTTTCGTGTTTTGAGGGTAGTACATGTATACATGTCCATGTATTTGATGTCATTTTGATCAATTTTGCTGTAATTGTAATCAATGTTATGGAACAAACAAGTAACAAATAAGTACACTGTGTGTGTGTGCGCACGCGCGCGCAGGTGCATTCTCATTACATTCAGTTACTTGATATGTAATGCTTTCACAATTGAAATACATTTCAGTGAGATAACAATTGGATTCGATCCAGGGAAATGTAAAATTCCTGTTACAACCACACAATTTCTTGTAAAAGTAGTTCTTGACTTTTCCTTATACAGCAAGATGAACAATATAATTCACAAGTCTAACCACTCTTTCCTCCTCAAAACACTATTTAAAAAAAAAAGTGACTAACAAAAGATCTGAGTATTCCTTCTTCTAGTTTGTTTGCCAATAGAACTAAAATTAGTGTATACAAATATAGTATTATTTTTTGTACATTTCAAATTTTGGGACACCAGGTTTCAAAAAGTGGGGCAAAAGTTTGACAAAATCACAAATTCCATGTGGGACATCGATTAAAGAGAATTTTAACGAAAATCTGAATATACTGTACAGTTTTAGAAATTTCAAAATTCTTTGACCCCATGGCTCAAAAATGGAATCAATAATTTGAAAAAAGTGTAAAAATCCATCTAGCTGTTAGATTAAAAGAAATTATAACACACATTTAACTGTGTGGAATTTATACTATTTATTGTATGATCGCTCTATAATACTGTTACTTTACTAAACAAAAATTAGTCAGTCTGCCTGCACACCCATATTGCTGAGTAATAATACAGCAGTCTTGTCTGGCGTCTCTGGGCCCCCCCCCCCCACACACACACACAGTTGCTATGTAGCTGATTTCTCTCTGGCAGTGGTGAAATGTCAGTTCTGCCATGGTCAAAAGCATAACAGGCAGCAGGCCTAATGTTTGAAAGAAAAGAGAATAAGAAGAATTATCTTGTAGACATTTGTAATTTTTAGTTATTTTTAGAAACAAAATTTAATGTTTTGTTTAATGGGCAGTTAAGAATACTATGTGTGTATGTGTGTGCGTGTGTGCGCACACATGCACAACTTTTAATCTGAACAATAATCTGCTGTTAGAACCCAGCTGCCAGAAGTGGAACATGTGGTAGAATAGCACAATGTAGCAGTACTGTATTCCCAAACTGTCACTTCAGAAAGTATATTAAACAAAATACAGGACCATTATGGGAAGAATAAATAAAGTTTAGTTGTTACCGTTTCATCTGAAATTTGCTTATTAAATTTAAGTTCAATGAAAACAATGCTATGTTTATTTTCAGATGAGTTCTACTGCCGTAAAATGTGATTTATGCAGCAAAGAGTTCAGTAAGAGTTCTTATTGTAAACGGCATATTAAAATTGTTCACAAAAGAAATGCCAAAGGGGAGCAAATTGAAACAGCTACATTTACTTGCACTTTGTGTAACAAACAGTATTCCCAAAAACATCATTTGCAGCGACACATCAAATCAACCCATTCTACTGAGCCAAAACAAATTTATAAATGTGATATGTGCACTTATACAACAATTCACCAGTATAATTTAAAACGTCACATATTAAGTTTAAAAATACATAACAGTGGATCCTTAGCACGATCTTTCATGTGTACTCTATGTAATGCAAAATACAAGCATAAACATCACCTCACAAACCATGAAAGAAAACATCATAACATTGGAAAACCACTTCTGGTTGAAAGACAATGTCCTATTTGTAAATTCATAACAAGGAGACCACGGGGACATAATGAACAGAAAATTTACAGTCATTTTGAAAATGTACATGGCATTTTTATGAAGTTTGAACATCACAGTTTTGATTCTGTCGATGAATTTAATGCATGGAAACAAGAAATTGAAAAGAAAACAACATGTTTTTTTAAACAAACGTCAAATGGAAATGTATCTGACGTTTACCGATGCCACAGAAGTGGTTTTTACAGGAAACGAGGACTAAACAAACGCCACTTAAAAATTATGGGAAGCTGCATAATAAATGGGTTTTGTCCAGCAATGATCAAGATGAAAAAATTAAAAAATAGCACTGTACATGTCTCATTTCTTTTAACACATGTTGGCCATAAAAATGAGTTAAAACATATTCACTTGACAAAGAAAGAGAGAAACCAAATTGCAACTCACTTAGCAAGTAAAATACCCCATGAGGAAATTTTAAAAGATATCAGGTGTTCTATATCAAATTGTGAATTACAAAGAATTCACCTAGTGAACAAAAAAGATATTATAAATATTGAAAAAGGCTTCAATCTAAATGATGAAGCCATAAAACATCCATTTGACCCTGTAAGCATCGAGGCTTGGGTTGAAGATCTTAAAACATCTAAGGACACTGCCTTAGTGGTTTATAAACCACAAGGTGTAAATAGTTTTGAGTTTCCTCAACTGAAAAAAGAAGATTTTTTGTTAATATTTATGACCAATGCACAAAAAACTATACTACAAAAGTATAGTAGTGACGTAGTATGTATTGATGGCACCCATGGCCTTAATAACTACAACTTACAGTTATACACACTTCTAACAATGGACGAAACCAGAGAAGGGTTTCCTTGCACTTTCATGTTCACGAACAGAGGGGACGAAACCGTTATAATGATTTTTTTTGATCAAATAAAGTCTGTATTAGGATGTATTACAACCCATACATTTATGTCTGACATGGAAGACACATTCTATTCCGCATGGTGTAAAACAATGGGGCCTTCAGACAACCGTATTTATTGTACGTGGCATGTGCTAAAAGCTTGGAGGACCAATGCAAACACAAAAATTAAAATAAAAGAAAAACGTGACAGTGCATTTAAAACTTTACAGGCTTTGTTATATGAACTGGATACAGACACTTTCCAAAAAATGCTCCATGAAGTGTTAAGGAGACTTCATGGTGATGAACAAACACATTCATTTTATGAATATTTTAAAAAACAATACATTAACAAAGAACAATACAGGTCATGGGCCTACTGTTATCGTGTTCATTTAGGAATAAATACAAACATGGCAGTAGAAAATTTTAATAAAATATTAAAATATTTTTACCTAAAGGGAAAACACATCAAACGACTGGACAAGACAATTTGTGCCATTTTACATCTACTGAAAGATAAAATGTTTGATTTGATAATTAAAATGAAAAAAGGAAAACTTGTGAAAAAATTGCAAGTTTTAAGAAATAGACACAAAGCTAGTATGTTGTTGGATGCAGAGAAAGTGTTGACAACTTTAGATGACAAGTGGCAGGTCTTGTCATCCACACAAACAGAATTTTATACTGTTAAACGGATTAAACACTGCAAATCATGCCTTTTACAGTGCATACACTGTAACTCTTGCTTTCATGAGTTTGTGTATTCGTGTATGGACAGTGCCATACGAAACAATATGTGCAAACATATTCACCTTGTTTGTAGAACACTAAACAATAGGATCCCTGAGGAAAGGGAGAATGAAGAACATATGCTTATAATAGATCTTCCAAAGGATGGAGATATTATGTTAGAAGAAACCGTTGTAAGTGAAGCAAGCAGGCCTAAAAGTAAAGACACAGAAAAGAGCATATCTTTAAATAATGAAAGAATGAAACTGTTTGAACACATTCAAGAGATTCAGAAAAACCTACAAACTGTTGAACAGTTTCAATATGCAAACAAACAGATGAGACAGTTAATACTGACAATGAAAGCTATGAAGTCATCTGCTGAAAGGAGCTTAAAGGTATGTATAATTTTCAGTCAGATTATCCACTTTATTTTGTAGTACAGTCTAATCCAAACTACCTACTCATCAACTTATCTGTCTTCTCACCCACCTACACAAACCATCCACCCACCCATCTATCCAAATTTTAGTCTATAGCTTTACTTAGGATATCTATCCACCTACTCTTCTATTCAGATAGACACTCACATACCGGTTTATCTAATCATCTACTCATGTAGCCTACTTACTGAATTATTTATCTATCCATCCATCTACCCATCCTTTAATTGCTAGTCAGTACTGATTGTTTGTGTGTTTACATTAGATTTATAATTATTAAGTTCACTGAAATAATTCTAAAATCTTATCGTACGTATTTTTTCCAAATTGTTCTTATAGCAGTAGATTAAAATAAATAAATAAATTTCTCTTAACACCAGCCACAAAACTAAATCTGGGCATAAAGATAAATATGTTTTTGATTGTATTTTTACTGTGTCAGTTTTTTGCTAAACAAGTTTTGAAAACTTTTTTTACTAATTTTATTAATTACAAAAAAATAACAGTTAAGTAGGTATCATTAAGTGAACTCATGTTACCAAAAGTAAATCCACCCTTACCAGTCGACAAATTTAATACAATTAGTTTTAAGTGTACTACAAGCGGGACATGTTTACTTTAAACTACGCAACGAGAACTAGATGTAGTTAGATTTTTTTCTTGTAGTGTTTGATAAGTTTTTTTGCGTTGCAGGTCACCGAAAACATTGGACATAACATGAATATACAAAAACAGAGACGACAATTCACAACAAAACACAAACGGTTACAAAAGGACACTAATTCCAAGGAGCAAATCCAGGCAATTGCTTTGGATTTGCTTGTTAATAATGAAATTACATTAAGGTACTACATGAAAATTGAAATTTTTATTATTAAATAGAATAATATAATAAATGTTAAAATAAGCTTACATTAAGGTAATATTTATTATTAAGAAAAATCGTTACAAGAAAAATCGCTGCATGTGCCAACCAATTAATTTCTTATAAAACCGCCACCTAATTTCTTACAAAAACGCCAATATCACGAAAACGAAAAAGCCGATTTTATTGAAACAAAACCAAAATAATATTTGGAATTTTCTATAATTTTCACTCGCTGACACCATATAGCTATCTCTCATAAAACGAAAGTTTATCGCATGCCGAAAATTTTACTACATGAAAATTAAAAAAGAATCTTCATGACGTGGAACCATCTGAAGACTCTGTTTTTGAAAATTGTTAAAACTATCGGTTAAAATTTATGCTAAAACCATCCTCAAACTTCAATAAACACGGTGGTGAAAGAATTTTAAAAATCAGATCAGCTGTTACTGTGTAATACAAAAGTCACAGATAAGTTTGATGTCTGCAATAGAGGAAAAAATGTATACAGTATGTATATATTGTAACATTGTATTTTTGTACCTCCCATTATAGCCCAAAGAATATATAATTGTAGAGAAAAGTACCAAATAGTATAAAATGGACCTTAGATAAACTATAATATATTATTGATCACTGTTAAGATTACTATGTTAAATAAAACCAATGTTATGGGTTCACTTACCTTGAATGACTATGTTATGATTACATTAGATATAGGATATCAGAGTTAATGAAATTCAAGGATGTTCAATATTGAGTTGATTATGTTAATATTTTAATGTTACATGATTACTGAATAATATTATAGTATACTGAAAGATTATAGTATATTGTGAATTAATAAGGTAAATGTTGTAAAACACAGAAAAGTACCAAAATAGATGGGGTTGCAACATTGCTTATAGCACATAAAATAAAATTATAGCACATTATACAACTATCTATATTATAAAAGAAACTCTATTCTTTATTATATCTAAACCACGATTTAAGAGTGGACAGTAAAAAGATATAAACTATTAACATTCTCAGTTTTAGTCTTAACCTAAGCGCATTGTATTTTTATAACCTACACGCTGTGCACTAATTTTATAAAGCACTCTGTGATTATATTCCACAAAGGTATTTTGGTACTTTTCCGGTTTTTTTCTTTGTGTTTATTCCGTGGTCAAACGAATGCACAATAAATAATTATATTTATTACTGAAGTATATAATTAGCGATCCCTGACAACAAACTGCTGACATTACCAACTGAGCAGCCGGAAATAATTAACGAATTGTATTCAATAATATAACTTTATAAGATTTTGAATATAAACCAAGAAAAATAAAGTATATTATTTAATAATAATATCATTGCAAGTTTTCCTTTATTTTAGCTGCAAAGATAATAATATAAGTGGTCATTCCTCATTCATATAACAGAGTACCGAAGTATCACAGAAGGCGTAAGTTGGCGAGCCTGCCGCTGAAACTGGTGTGGCGAAAATTTGAATTAATTAGTGAGGAGTTTGATTCTATTATAATAAACTTACTATTATAATTAAAATTTTAAGAAAGGAAATAAAAGGATATTATTTTACTAATTAATTTAGTAACAAAACAAAACTAATTTTTCTGGTATTACTTTACATATTAATTGACCCCCAAACTAGTGGGACTTAGAACATTCCTACATCAACAAATAAAAATAAATATTACAATATGCAACACATATATTTATACATTCCTTTTATTCCTTATTAATATGTCTCTCCCTGAAGTGGATGAAACTGATTTGATACTTTCTTCACGCTGCTACATTATATGGAATATAATTATCTAATTGTAAATTGTGATTTTTGTTGTTAATTTACTAATTGTGATTTACTAATTGTGATTTACTAATTAATATGCCTAATTTTATTTTACAGGAAATAATAAAGAATTTTGAAAAACTAGGACATAAAACATCAAGGTACACAGATAGAGGCTCAATAATTTGTGCTCTTGCAACTAAAAACAACAAAATTTATGCAAATGCGGATTACCGAAAGGGAGGCGAAGTATATGGAATCAACTGACAACTAGGAAACATTTTCTTGGCAACATATTTTTCATCAAGATCTCATTAACAATTATGTTTGTGTATATGAGTACTGCAAATACTGAAAGATTAATCAGTATATTTCATTGGTCTAAAGGCAAAATGTACTCATTGTTCCTGTTATGTATGTGTACCAGTTTTAAGAAATTAATTTAAATTTAGGTTTAGTAAATATGATAAACTAGACTGTCAGATGTGCTTGTGAAGTACAAGCAAGTTGTAAAACACTCTTTAGCTTTAGCATTCTTTGTCAGTGCTTGTCATACAAAGATCTTTAATAAATATTATAACCACTCGTTACTTATCTCACGTTGGATTCGTCAATCTGTAACGTTAAATTCTGGTCGTATCTGTAAAATGTGTACACGTGTTTTTTATGTGTAGAAAGTGTTAGTGTGGTGTGTTCGTCTCACACCTGTCGTTACATTAATGGTTGTTGCTACCGAAGTCCGTAGCGTGGTCTCAACTATCAGTACAACCTACCTGTTTATTCATAGGGGTTGCGAGTCCCAGGTGGCGCCAAATTCTTTATTTTAAAACAATTAAATTTGTGAATTAACTAGTTAGATTGGTGTTATCAGCGTTGACAGCTGGAGCGTTCAAATGATTCCCGGCTCTGTACAGCTTATTGTATTGCCCACTTGGCAAGGGCGCTAGTTGTCTGCTCAGTGAAATTGCTAACACACACATATATTATACAACTTCCTATGAAATAAAACAATGGTAATGCTCTGTACTGTGATTTTAATTATGGTTCGGTCATTAATCAATTTGACAAAAATATGTGTCATAGTTTTTTATATTTTATTTATATTTAAACATTTTATTTAGTATGAAGTATATTTACATTAAAAATTATCTTTTTCATCCCTGGTACTGGGGTGGCTTATTTGTGTTGTAACAATATCAATATAAAACAATAAACAATTTTTGAAAGTTCATACTTATATTTATAATTTGGTAAACTCCATCAGTGCAGACAACTGAACTGAGCTTTATACACTTTGTAATCACAGTATTATTATCAAACTTGTGCATTAAGAAACAATAGATTTTAGTAAGATTTATTCTACTAACATCTTGTGTACTGGTTAAGTATATGGAAGCAGAAAATATTATATAGGTCATTATAAAAAGTAATTTATTATGTAAAACATGCTGTATTTACCTCTTCCTATTTCTCACCACACACACACACACACACACACACACACACACACACACACACACACACACACACACACACACACACACACACACACTTTTTATTTGTTTATAAGTTATGTAACTTTTTATTTTTTCGACTTTGACACATATGTCATTAATCTTTAATAAACATTCTTCGTGCTACACAAACTTATGCCAGAATATTTCCATATGTGTCTAATGTCTGAGGTTTAGAGTAAATATATAAAATGTAAAATATGACTTCTGTAAAAATTAACATATTAAAATATATATAATTTGTGATGTTTTCAATTTGTTCTTCTGCAAGTAGATAATATTGTATATTCTTTTTAACACCTGACGCACATTTCACTGAAAAATATCAGTATCATCAGAGGTTTCTAAGTGAATTAATAACAATCGAAATAATTCTATTAATATAAAATTAATGAATAATCGAATTTGTATTGATTTTAATGTAAAATAAAATAACTGATAATCAATTTAGGTCGATTAGTTAACGATTGTTTTTGTGTTTATTTTCTTCAGCAGCTGTTTTCTCGGTTATATTTGAAATTTTGTTTATATTTTATTCATTTTTATTTTTATTTTTTAGTAAATTTATAATTTTAAATAGATCGTCTTGTTTTGTTTTTATTTGGGTTTGTTCTTTAATTAATAAATTATTGTTATTGTGTTTGTAAATGTTAAGATTTTCCCAAATATTCATTTTTTGACCTTTTTGTATGTTTTTAATTAATTTTATATTTTAAATGTTTGGAAACTGGTGGTTATTATTTAGACAATGTGTGGCTAAATTAGATTTATAAATATTTGGTTTTATATATGCATTGCGGTGTTGAACGAATCTATCTCGTAGTTATTTTCTTCGTCTGGCCTACGTAAAATTTATTACAATCTGGACATTCTATTTTATATATTCCATTTTTATTGTATTGGATTTAGTTTTAGGTTTTATTTTATTACAAATTATATTATCTGTATTATAAGATATTTTTAAATTAGTATCTTTAAATATTTTATTTAGTTTTTGAGTTATATTTCCGTAATAAGTGAAGGTTGTATATTTTATATTATTATTAATAGATGAATTTTTAAATGTAGTGTTTTTAGGAATTTTATTAGTGATTTTATGTTTAATTTTATTTTCTAATTTATTAATAGTTTTTATTTTGTATCCATTTTTAACTGCTATTTGTTGGATAATTTTTCTTTCTTTGTTTCTTTCTGTGTTATTTAATGGGATCCTAAGCATTCGGTAAATCATGGAATTAAATACTGCCATTTTGTGTTGGGGAGGATGATTAGAAGTATTTGGTATTACTAAGTCAGTTTGAGAAGGTTTCCTGTATATTGCGTATTCAAAATTTGTTTCATTTTTCTTTATTGTTAAGTCTAAATACTTGAATTTATTATTACATTGTTCTTCTAACGTGAATTTTATTTTAGAATGTAAATTATTTATGGAGTTGAATATTTTATTTATATTTATACCATTGTTTTGGGAAATGTACAGAGTGTCATCAACGTATCTAAAATAACAAATTTTATTATTTCCATTGAGGCTTCTGTTCTTATTTTATCTTGTTTTTCTTGTTCTACATTATTAATTGTGTTTTCAGTTTCGACTATGATATTATCTATTACATATTTGTTTACATTTTTAAGATTTGTTTTGTTTGATGATTCTAGGGTAGCTATTTCGTTTTCCGTGAATTTAATATTAGATAAATTTACGAATTTTGGGTAAAAAGTGTGGTTATTATTTAATGTGTGTAAATTTTGGTTATCTTCTTTAGGTGTACTATTTATTAGTAGATTTTTAAGTTTTTTATTGATTGTGTTAAATTTAATTGTTTTGTGTTTATTTAGTATTTTAAGCATATTAATATATTTATTATTCCATGTATGATAATCAAGTGTGTTGGCTAAAAGAAGATGTAAATTAATTAATTGTTTATTAATATAGCCGATTATAAAATAATATAATAATATATATATTATAAAATATACATATATAAAATTTCTAGCCCATCACTTAACTTAGCCATTAAAAGGGGGATTTACATACACAAATACCGAATTTAACTTGTTAGTCCAACATATACTGGTAAGCCAGAATTTTGCGTGCCTCTTAATTTGTACTTAATTGTTAAGAAAAGTGTATTGTGATCTATTTATTAGTATATTAAGAAATTTATAAGTTAACGGGTTGGTGCTGAAATGTTGAAAATAAACTGCTTGTTATGTAGAAGATATAAACAAAGTTGTTTTGTAAGTGAATGTACAGTATAAATAAAGAATATACGGTACATGGTTTTTAAATAACACATAATGTTTGAGTATTCATTCATTCTGTTATCCCTTGACAAGGTCCTTTAGTTAGTGAAACAGATTGATCTTTTATTTAGTTTTGCTAAAACTATTAAAAAAATAATGCAAGAAATTAAGACAATTATTACGACTAATTTCAAACTAAATATTAATGATTTTTACTTCCATGTTCCTTAAAGAAATGGAAGTTTGGTGATGGCAAAAAAAATCGTGCTTGAGATTTTTGCAGATTTTGATTGTACTATCTTCAAAACATGAAAAAAGTCATTTTTCGAAAAGTGTGTGTGTGAAGATTTTTTTCTATGGCAAACAATAAAAGCTGCAAATTCAACAGAATCAAATAATTTTTTGCATGCAGCCTGATTTGCAGAGTAGTCGTGAATTATTGTTTTTGGTGAAGATCAGTTAAGGGAAATGGGTAGTTTACCTGCAACGTTTCATGTTTTTATATGTGTAGTACGTTATCGGCAACAATGAAGTAGTTTAGTGTGAAAATTTCTTCCCGGGCTGTTTGGGCACAGTAGGCCTACAATGTTTTCTGCAAAACCAGACGTTTCGGCAGTGCCATCGACTGTCATCATCAGTGAAAATCGAGTGCGATAATGTGAGGTGGTATAACGTTAGACAATAGTGACCACATGCACAGTACTGTGCTAAAGGCTGAATCAATAAGTAGAAAGAAGTAGTTTCTATGGAAATATTTTATTTCCATTATGATTTTAAATATAAATCTTAGAACATGGAAGTAATGTATGGTTCTCCATACCGATATTTAAAAAATGTTACAAATATAAATTTAAATTAAGAAAATAATTATTTTCCCACCTTTTGGAGAGTCTAATTGGCTGTCAATGGGTGCAATTGTCTTAGAAAATATTTTGCTTTTTCAGGATAGTTGATATCCAGGATGTAATATCATGATACTTGATATCCAGGATTTAATGTCAGGATACCTGACAGTTTTTAATAATTTTATAACATGCGAGTTAGAAAAAATACTGTTTTGTAAAATTGTTCGCAATTTTTATAAACAGTTGTTAAGTGTGTCAGCAGGAATACTGAATTTATCTGCTATAACTCTAATTCAAAATAGAAAATCATAAAAATTTTAAATTTCAGTTGCAGTTATAGACAAGTATAAAAGTAAACAAAAAAAAAAAGTAATACAAACACTTTTGATAACAGTTACCACATGTAACACTGCTTAGTTATATGACGATAAAAATGCTGGACTTAGAAACCATGTCATTCAACAGCAGACATCAAAACATATTTGTGTAACTTCTAGGATGGAAACCTTCAAGCTTTAATGTGTTTCTAAATTTGCTGTCGTGTATAGCACACCATAAGTCTGAAATAAGTGGTTTCAGAAATCACTATGCTGTCTATACTTGGAGCACAATTATTTTACAATTTAGTTACAGACAGCAGAGTGCTGAATGTGTCAAACTGAAATATCACCACTGTTCCATAACTGTGAAGAGTTACTGTCTTATGCATGCTACCTACTTGCCAAGACCAGCTATAGGTATTTGAATGTTTAAGAAATGAACATGAATACTACATGAATTCGTTTAATTTTTACTCAGTAAAAGGTAACCTAAAATGTATTATAAAAAATTTAGGTGCTTAAAACGTATAATTGAAAATATTAATATCAAAAGTTTTAAAATATGTTATAAAGAACGATATATATTCATATATTTGATAATGCAGTCTGAGTAAGTACTGGCATTTTCTCCATTCATGTGTAAGTACTGGTATTTTCTGTAAAACCAATAAATTGTACATTTAATACAGTAAAGTATTTTTATCACCTTATGTGCATAATTTGGCCTCCACATTTGTTATTTATTTAAAACAAATAATTATTCGCTATGCGTACTAATAATTGTAATAGCAATTGAACAGAGCTTAATTAAGTACAATCCAACCATGGCCAGATTCTGTGTGATTAATTTAACTTGTGATTTAGATAAGTGTGTAATTTGGAACAGATGTGTGAAGACAGTTAATTAGTAATCCTCAAATTTCAAGTAACACGCTGTTACTGAGGTTATGTCAGACAAAAGTATGAAACATTCGCATTCTGTAGCGCTGAACGATTACATAAAATATTGTAAGTATTTCTGCTTACAAGAGAACACACGTAGGAAGACCGCACACAGCTAAACAAACCGAAAATAAGCTACAGGTTTATCGTCAAATCTATAAAGACTCGGATAGAAAGCAGCCGCATCCCATCCCATCTATTAATCGTACGGGCAGACGCTTGTCAGCCCAGAATGCAAATGTATCACACAAGCAGCGTCTGCCCGTACAGTTAACAGATGTGATGGGAAGCACCTTCGCTCGCGCCTCCAGTGCCCCCACCACGTCGCCAGATTGGTCACCATCAGCTTGGATGTTGGTTCCGTAGACGCTTGTGTGTTAGCGTGCCTTGAGTGCGGCTTCAGTACCGCACCAACCAGGCATGCCGAGAGTTGTATGGTTTCTAAAGTTCTTTGAGATTTTCGAATAATTTCTGTTGAATCGTGATTCTGTTTTTGTGATGTGCTTCTAAATCATGGAAAATCATAATTGTACAATTGATGACATTTTGAAAAATGGATTTTCATGTAGAAGTTTCGAAGAAAAACTTAAAATTGTTACAAATGGAAGACCGTGCCCTCCGTTGCCTAATTGTGACGGTACAGAATTACCTGTTGCCATGATTATGGTATTTTGGAATATTTTTATTGTAAATCTTATTATGATCGTAAAGGTTAACCAGGGCAAAGTTAGTTTTGCACAAGTCCTAATAAATACGCAGATTCACCAGAGGGGAGATAAGCCAAGGTCATCGGAGTACGAGTGGAATTAAACATGTGTAATGGCGGTATAGGCGCAACAAATTGATAATACGAACTTTTCATTGGTCCACAAAGCCAGATCGTCACAAACAAACAATGACGGCATGAGACAATTACGTATTAACCCGGGCGTTGGCTAAAAGAACAATACATAATGACGTCAGACCACAACCACTTTGCATAAAAATTGCGTCTGATTCCGCCCAGTCGCCAGAACATCATCATGGCGATAACACGTTAAAATTGTGCTGGCATAAAATAGTCAGCTAAAGTGTTTTATTTGAATCAACAAAATGTAATCACAAGTAAACAGTGTTAACAAGTAATTATAACCACCATGTAAATTCAGTGCAAAGGACAGACGAAAGTTAGAGAGTACAACGTCCGCCCAGTTCATCAAAAGCAGTCAACCGAGCACATACGCTCGCCATAGTGCAGTGGGCAAATTTTGCCAAAATGTAATAATTACCTACCAAAATGAAATAATTGTGTTCAAAATTTAACAGTAACAGTACATAGAGTCAGTGAGTAAACAAAAATGAGATTCAGATAGATTCAGTGGACTAAACAAGAAACAAAAGCCGAACACCTGCCGACCGCCATGGAAGGTTTCTGAGGAGTCTACGCCACATCATTATTCAGGAAAGCCCTTACAACTTGTTTTTCTAAATTCTAAAACTTAATATAATGAGCTCAATTCAAGATAATTAAAAACGTGTGAAATTACAGTATGAGAGAGAGAGAAAGTGAGAGTGTGAACGTTAATGGTGGCCAACTTGAATACGCATCCTGAGGCATTGGTTTGTGAACGATAGTAAGAATAATTATTAAAAAATATAAAGATAAACAGAATTTAAAATGATTGCAGTAACAAGTTAAAAGCATTAATTCAGATCAAATAAAAAATTACATGCATGTAACCTTGAACAGAGGTCAAGGGCGGAAATGACGTCGCCGCCATTTTGAAATTATAACCATTATTGTTGGCTATTAGTGTAACAACGTATATCACAATTAATTGAATAAAAGCGAATTCATTAGCCTAATGTTGTATAATTGGTCATTTCAATACCCGACCACCTCTGCCTCTTTCTGCTTAACGCAACTCTGGACCAAAAGCTTAATGCATGTAAATGAGCTGAGCACGTGTTATTCCGGATGTGAGATAGATGATTATGCAAATTACATAAAATTTGAATATCATACATTTATTATGAATAATTATGTATAGTAGTAAAAAAGGCATAATATCACATAATTTAACAACTAAACACAAGGGTAAAAAGGAAGAATACACTAGACACTTTTCAGTATCATCTTTCAACTCGATTCCATGGTTAACTGGCTGTGAGAAATTAAATAAATTATTTTGTTGGCCATGTATTCTTTTTTCCAAAGAAAAAAGTGTGTGGACGAAAACTGGATTTTCCGATCTCAGTCATTTATCCTCTGCACAGCAACGACACAAAAGATCGCAGTCTCATGTAGAATCATTTCTTAAATGCAAGATGTTTGGAAAGCAGAGAATTGACATTTTAATTGACTCCCAACATAAAGACAATATCAGCAAACACAATGAGCGTGTTAAAAAAAATCGAGACATATTGACGAGATTAATAGATGCTGTTTGTTATCTTGCAAAGCAGGAACTTTCTCTGAGAGGCCATGATGAATCAGCCGACTCATTAGACAAAGGAAATTACTTGGAGTTTCTTGAGGCACTCAGAGCATATGATCCTCTTTTAGACAACCATCTAAAAACAGCTACTGTGTTTCGAGGTACATCTCCAGCAATACAAAATGACATAATCCATGCTATACGGGATGTTATTATAGACGAAATAAAGGAAGAAGTTTCTTCAGCAACCTTCACTTCTATCATGCTGGACGAGTCGTCTGATATCTCATGTAAATCCCAACTTTCAACTGTGCTCCGGTTTGTTAAGGATGGTGCTGCTTGTGAACGCTTTGTTGAATTTACTGACATAAGTTCAGATAGAACAGCTGAAGGACTATTTGCACATGTGACAAGTTTCGTGGAAGAGTTTAATATCAGTGACAGACTGGTAGGGCAGACGTATGATGGTGCCGCAGTAATAAGCAGTCACTTGAACGGGCTTCAAGCTAAAGTTCTAGAATCTTACCCAAAGGTTCTCTTTACACATTTTTATGCCCATGTTTTATACTTAGTTCTTCAACAATGTCTCTCAAATATAAAAGACTGCAGGATTTTTTTTCATACACTTAGTGGGCTTCCAGCGTTCTTTTCCAAATCCTCAAAAAGGACAATTGCTTTGGAAGAATTTGTACAGAGGAAACTGCCATCAGTTGCTCCTACCAGATGGAATTTTACTTCAAGGTTAGTGCAAACTGTCAAAGAATATAATGTTCAACTTATAGAATTTTTTGAAAGTATTGTGGAAAACTGTAGTGAATGGGAAAGTGATACAGTAGTCAAATCAAGAGTTTTCTCTCTTTTTTGAGTGAGTTCAATACCGTATTTTTGTTGGAAGTATTTTCCAAACTGTTTTCTTACACAGATGTACTGTATAATATTCTCCAGAGTGAATCTGTAGATATAATGTACTGTCATCAAAAAGTTATTGATACTGTACAACGATTGCAAAGTGAGAGACAAAATGGTTTTGATGCCCTATGGATAGCAGCTAAAGATGAGAGAAGAGGAGCTGAGCCTAGAACTAAAAGAATTTGACAGGACTCTGAGGACAACTATTGTCGTCGATTGTTCTGTGAAATCATTGACAATATTGTGCAACAAATAGATGTGAGGTATGGTTCAGTTTCGAAGTTGAGATTCTGTCATCTCCTCTCACCTAATAAATTTTCCATTTACAAGGAAAATTTTCCATCTGTCCTTCTGGAGTCCTTAGGATCAGTGTATGAGTCATTATTTGATCTTGTAAGACTCAAAAGTGAACTTTTAGTGGTATATTCCAGTGATGAATTTCATGGTCTACATGTCTTTGAGTTGGTCAGGTTTCTAAAGAACAATGACTTAATTTCTGCATTCAAAGAAGTATACATGTTAGCTGATTTAATTCTGACTATACCAAGTACCACAAGTTCAGTTGAACGTTCTTTTTCGGCTCATTCACAACTACTGCAGGAGCACTCAGAGCGAGGACAGGTTAAGCAGTTTAAGTATTATTTCTATTGAGAAAGAAATACTCCACAGACTGAGACTCAAAGACTCATTTCATGAAAGGGTAATTGAGAAGTTTTTATGTAAAGAAAGAAGAGCAGAACTTGTTTATAAATAGATATGTAAACAGGAGAAAAGTTGACTGAACTAACTTTTAGGATACTTTTATTATTATTATTATTATTTTGTTGTTGCATTTCCCTAAATAATGCAGCTTATAAACTTGATAATTAAATAGTTTCATAGTAGACAGATATGATTATTTTTTAAGCAGCACACCCACCTTGTCAAAGCAGGATACGCCCCTGATATTGAAAACCATTGTTCTATTAACCTACAGAAATATGCTGTAGTTAATGCTTCTGGAGGTAATGATTTTAATTTCACAGCCAGTTCCAGTGCTGCTGCTGTTTTCACAGAAAAGAAACGAACAGCTGAGCCAACATTCATTTTGTTAAAGTGACTTGGTTCAACATCATCTCTCTTTAAATGGTGCAACAATCTTAGTTCTTTATCTTTCTCAATTTCAGAATGCCAAAGTTGTACAATATATTTACCTGAGACAAAGTTACTTGGGAGGTCTTCATTTTCTACAAGTGACTGAGGAAGATAAAGACCTACATTTAAGATAGTATTTTTCATATTTTTAATTAAATGACATACATCTGGGACAACATGAATGTCGTTACTGTCGACAGTAAAGTGTATATTTCTTTGATTTTCATTTCTTGTTACTTCGACACCAAAAGCGCTCCACATAGCTCTATTATTACTTCCCATATCTGATGAGAGAGAGAGAGAGAGACAACACGAAGTCCACACAACTCTACATTTTTCAATTACCTGTTTTTGTAAGATCCCTTTTGTTGATGGACCAGTCACTTCACAGGCTATAACCTGTTTCCAGGCAGTTTTCACACCCCTAATTAGTATTACAGTGATGTGGTTTCCTATTGTTTGAGAGTCACCGAATGTAATGTTTCCACAAAATGAATTTTTATATTTATTATATTTATCAAATTCAATTGATCCATTCACCTCCATCTCATCAATTGACATAGTACAGACCCTGTCTAAAGGATCAAGAGCTTGTACTTTACATTTTAGAGGTGCAAAAAGACTTTCAAAAACCCCAAATGTCATTTCCAAGTTCCTGAGTCTCTTATTCAGGGTACTGTAAGATGGCAATGGATAGTTTGTATTGCATAAATAGTTGTAACCATGAATGCCTAGACTGAACCTCAGTTTCAAAGCAAGAATAATGGTTTCACTACTCCATGTTGTAGGTTTGGTTTTTAGAGCAGACATCTGTTCTTCAGTGAGGAAACTCCTCATTAATACATTCTGTTGCTCCAGTTGACATTTTAATGAATTTATCTCTTCTTGTGACTTCATTTTTGAAATGGCCCCTTCTTCATTTGATGACCAGCCTTCATTGCAAAGTTGATATTGAACATCGCTTGCAACCTCAGAATTTTTACCTTGACTACTTGAAACCTGAAAAAAGTAAAATATTTATAATTAATGAAAAATTCCACATTAACAGTAGCAGGTGGTACACCATATCCATTTTTTTTGGTAAAATCCACAAATTTAAAAAATCTTTCTTTGTAATAAAATAATTTATTCACTCATAATGTAATTAACACAACTGTTTTACGACCTGGAGTGTAAATATATTTGTATTCTAGACTGTTTTATTGAATATTACTTTAAAAGTAGAGTTGAGCTCATAAGTTGTTTTATGTTCTTAATATTCTTTCATTGACATAACAAGAACTCAGGAAAAAATGGAAAATTAGAATTTTACACCGTAATTAATGCATTTACTTTATTCTGAGATTTTCTTGTGGATGTAAGTCTTCTAGGAGGATTTGGTACTTTAAAGAATGTGGGAATTGCATTTGGCTTCAACCTTTTCCATCCATCTGCCCTGTGATTTTCCCACTGGTTTTCTTCAAAGTGTACCTACAACAAATATATTATTTTGTATTACAATATATGGCACATCGTATGATAAACTCCAAGGGACTACTTGGAAATAATTTGCAATGCTAAATCAAATACGTTTGTGTGTATGGTGGACAGTAGTTACATTTTTGATTTTGATAAATGGTGGCCGAAATACTTCAAGAAAACTGTTTTTTCTGTGCAGACAAGTACAGCAGAAACACCTAGAAATAAAAAGCAGTCTTTTATGCCTAGTCGTTTCAAAGAATTTAGTTTTAGTTCTGATGATCCTGGAGTTGTTGTTGCTCGACCATATATTAATAGCTGTGTAGTTCATACATTTCGACTTGGGAAACCTAACCTTATTTCGATGGATAAATGATTGTACTAAACAAATATAATATTTTTAAGTATTAAGTAAAGTCTATTGCATTTATGATTTCGGTAACCAGTTTTCTTTAAATTTTTCCTTCCTCCTGAAAAGTTGCAAAAAATGACTTGTTCCCTTTCTCCTCATCTGGATTCATATATTTAATCACTTATAATATTTAATGTTTTGAGAGTTAAGTTTTATTTTTTTAAGTCAATCACACAATATGTATCACTATTTAGAACTATTTGTAATTTCAAGATAAATTTTAAACTTACCTCAAAAAGCCTTGAAGTAGATGTTGGATTCCAATTATCACGCCTGCAATTTTGAAGCCAAATTGCTCTTCTGGACTTGTCAGAGGGGAATCTGAATAAGCGATATCCTGCAGCACTGTTATTAGAACAGTTTGGTGCAGAACAACACACCATTTTTGAAAAAAAAAAACACAAGAAAATACAAATCGTAGGTCTTCAGCGTTACACAGCAATCTGTATTCGCAGTAAGGAGAATTGCCTGCCATAGAACCAAAATGGCGGACGCGCATACCCACTCTTTATAGAGCCTTAAGTCCAACATTACTCTCTCATTCTGTCTCTCTCTCCAGATCCACCCTCCCCAACAAACTGTTCCCGCCAGTGTGACCCGGCGTGTGTGCTTTATGATACTATTGTTTTCGGTTATCGTTTACAAATTGGTGTTTATTAAAGATCACGTTTTTTTGTTATTGTGAGTGTCAGTGTTTGGTGCGCATTGTAATAGCAGTAATTAGGAATAAAATTATAAACATGAATTCTGTTGTGAACCTAATAGATAAACCATTTTCCCATCAGAGCCTCGAAGAAAACCTTGAAATTAAAAGGTTAGTATGCCCTTTACCAGATTTAACAACAATGCAAAATATTTTAAGTCAGGTACTAGGGCATTTTGTAGAACATTTAAGTCTGATTATTATTCAAAAACTGACTGGCTGTGTGGTTGTGATACAAAGAATGCACTGTTCTGTTTTCCTTGTTTGTTGTTTTGTGGAGATCAACTCTGGACTAAATCTGGTTTGACTGATATTAATCATTTAAGTGAACGTGTAAAAAAACATCAGGCTTCAAACATACATGTAAAATATCGGTATGGAGAACCATACATGACTTCCATGTTTAAGATTTATATTTAAAATCATTTACGAAATGAAATGTTTCAATAGAAACTACTTCTTTCCACTTATTGCTTCAGCCTTAACCACAGTACTGTGGTCACTAACGTATACCACCACACGTTATCGTACTCGATTTTCACTGATGATGGCAGTCGACGGCACTGCCAAAACGTCTGGTTTTGCAGAAAACATTGAACTACGGCCAAACAGCACGGGAAGGAATTTTAACAACAAACTACTTCTTTGTTGCCGATAACGTAGTACCTATATAAAAGATTATCCCCTCCCCCATCAACTATAATTTTCATTTATAGAATATTACCCCCACCCCGTTCAACTAGCCTCTTCATTTATAGATATTTCATCTCCTACGTTTCTACAGTGGATTATTAAGATCTTATCAGGATACTTTATTTATCAAAATTAAGTACTTTACTCTTGTTACAACTAAAAATGTTTCAGGTAAACTGCCCTTTTCCCGTAACTGATCTTCACCAAAATCAATAGGCCTTGAGTCCTCTACAAATCAGGCACATATGTAAAAAATTATTTGATTATGTTTGAATTTACAGCAGTTATCGTTTGTCATAGAAAAAATTACCCTTGTTAAAACATAAAATGTTGCAGGTAAACTACCCCTTTCCTTTAACAGATCTTCACCAAAAACAACAGATCTTGAGAACTCTACAATACAAGGCTGTATGCGAAACATTATTTGATTGTATTTGAAGTTGCGGCTGTTATCATTTGCCATAGAAAAATTACCCTTGTTAAAACATAAAACGTTGCAGGTAAACTATCCCTTTCCCTTAACCGATCTTCACCAAAATCAACAGGCCTTCAGTCTTTTATAATTGATGAATGTATGTAACACAATATTTGATTTTGTTTGAATGTGCGGCAGTTATCGTTCGTCAAAAAAAATTACCGTTGTTAAAACATAAAATGTTGCAGGTAAACTACCCCTTTCCCTTAACCGATCTTCACCAAAAACAATAGGTCTTGAGCACTCTACAAATTAGGGCTGTATGCAAAACATTATTTGATTTTGTTTGAATTTGCGGCTGTTATCGTTTGCCATTGAAAACAAATCTACAGACACTTTTCGAAAAATGACTTTTTCATGTTTTGAGGGTAGTACAATCAGAGTCTGCAATAATCTCGAACACAATTTTTTTTTCCATCACCATACTTCCATTTCCTTAAGGAACATGGAAGTAAAAATTATCCCCTCCCCCTTCAACTATAATTTTCATTTATAGAAAATTACCCCCACTCCGTTCAACTAGCCTCTTCATTTATAGATATTTCATCTACGTTTCTACAGTGGATTATTAAGATCTTCTTATCAGGATACTTTATTTAACAAAATTAAGTAGGCCTACTTTACTCTTGTTACAACAAAAAAAGTTTCCGGTAAACTACCCTTTCCCCGTAACCGATCTTCACCAAAATCAATAGGCCTTGAGTCCTCTACAACTCAGGCATATACGTGAAAAATTATTTGATTCTGTTTGAATTTACGGCAGTTATCGTTCGTCATGGAAAAATGTCTCTTTTTACAACATAAAATGTTGCTGGTAAACTACCCCTTTCGCTTAACCGATCTTCACCAATATCAACAGGTCTTGAGTACTCTACAAGATAGGGATGTATGCAAAAACTTATTTGACTCTGTTTGAATGTGCGGCAGTTATCGTTCGTCATAGAAACAATTACTCTTGTTAAAACATTAAAGGTGGCAGGTAAGTTACCCCTTTCCCTTAACCGATCTTCACCAAAATCAATAGGCCTTCAGTTCTTTACAATTCAAGAATGTATGCAAAAAAATATTTGATACTGTTTGAATTTACGGTATTTATCGTTCTTCATGGAAACGTTCCTCTTGTTACAACATAAAATGTTGCAGGTAAACTACCCCTTTCCCTTAACCGATCTTCAAAAAAATCAACAAACCTTGAGTTATCTACAATTGAGGAAGGTATGCACAAAATTATTTGATTCTGTTTAAATGTGCGGCAGTTATCGTTCGTCATAGAAAAAATTACTCTTGTTAAAACATAAAATGTGGCTGGTAAACTACCCCTTTCCCTTAACCGATCTTCACCAAAATCAACAGGCCTTGAGTACTGTAAAAGGTAGCGATGTATGCAAAAAATTATTTGATTATGTTTGAATTTACGGCAGTTATCGTTCGTCATAGAAAAAATTACCGTTATTAAAACATAAAATGTTGCTGGTAAACTACCCCTTTCCCTTAACCGATCTTCACTAAAATCAACAGACATTGAGTTCTCTGCAATTCAGTGCTCTATGCAAAAAATTATTTGATTCTGTTAGAATATTCGGCTGTTATCGTTTGCCATAGATAATACCCTTGTTAAAACAAAAAACGTTGCTGGTAAACTATCCCTTTCCCTTAACCGATCTTCACCAAAAACAACAAGTCTTGAGAACTCTACAATTCAGAGTTGCATGCAAAAAATTATTTGATTATGTTTGAATTTGCGGCTGTTATCGTTTGCCATAGAAAATACCCTTGTTAAAACATGTTGCTTGAACAGCTTGGTCGATGAGGCGGACGGTGTTGAGTGGGCCCGCTGGCAGCAATCGACGGGAAAGAGCCGGGCCGTAGCGATCCCAATCGACAATCTTCCTCTTGTGCCGTGCGGTGCCATGCTGGGTAGCAACGTGGACCAAGATGGGGTTTTGGATGTCAACACCGTGAGCGAGAATACCTCGACCGAGCAGGCAATACCCTGGGTAACCGCTATATCCAGAGGGCCGGGAGTCGCGTTCGGCCTAGTCGGAAGGAACAGGGTTTTGCTGGACCAGCCACCGTTGCCCGGCGCGATTCAACATCCCTGAGCAAGCGCTTCCCCTTCGGAGTAGTCAATCGACTATTCCTGACGTGATGCTTACAATTCAGGTCGCCGGCCAAAATGACCATACGGTGGGAATCGAAGATGACGTCAAGGTCGCCGACAAGAAGTTCAGCGTTCATGGGCTTGTAAGCAGAGACCATGAGGACGCCGCCAAGAGCTCCATGGATCTCAATGGCGGTGGCCTCGAGGTGAGTACGCTGCGGCAAAGCGACGCATTAATGACCTATTGAGATAGCCGCGACGCCCCCTCGTCGGCCGACCCGGTCATCAGATAAACCAACTAATTGGGTAACCGGAACCGATTCGCTGGGGTCAGGTGGGTCTCGGACAAGAGAAGTACGTCGGGCTTGAACCGAGCCAGCAACTCCAGAAGATCGGAATGCTTGGGACCAACAGAATTAGCATTCCCAGTAACGGCTTAAGGGCCGGGCGACCCGGGCGGCCGCCCGGGGCGCCGCGAAGTTAGGGGCGCCAAGCGGAACGAAAAAATGTTTTACGATCGGTGATTTAGAATAAATTTTCTGCGTGTTCCCAGTTTACTAATTATAGTAAAACCATGGATTACCACAACAACAAATTTACAACAGTATCGTAAGTTTAAAAAAATTTAAAAACCAATACAAAACAAATCTTACGAGAGGCAGGTGGGAGGAGGCAATACCCCCTCTACTACTACTACTACTACTACTACTTCAAAATTTTAAGTCACCTATGAAGGTATGTATCAACTAAATAACCTTTTTCATTTCGTTGATAAAAGTATTTATGTTTACAACTAAGCGTACTAGCTTCAGTTTTTAACTGAAACTAGTAACAATGAAATAACAATGAAAATGTAGATAAAGAAAATGATTATGATATTGATTATAATTATAATAATTGGAAGCTTGTTTCAAATATATTATACTACATAGAAATGTTTATACACGCACTCATGCGCGCACGCGTGTGCACGTACGCGCACCCACCCACGCAGGCATATTATATATATATATATATATATAAAATTTGTGATGTTTTCAATTTGTTTCTTCTGCAAGTAGTATAATTTCGTATATTCTTTTTAACACCTGACGCACGTTTCACTGAAAAATATCAGTATCACAAGAGGTTTCTAAGTAAATTAATAACAATCGAAATAATTCTATTAATATAAAATTAACGAATAATAAAAAATGATATATATATATATATATAAAATCGCCTCCTTTCCGACTTAATTTTACATCTTGTGCCATTTTGTCAATGTTATATGTGGACACACTTGCTTACTTTTCTATTAAATGTAGAAATAAATTTTACCATTATTTTTTGCCGCAAACCATTTAATCTTGTTGTTTAATCCTTTTTCTATATGAATAGCTCATTACAATTATTGTTAATATTTCGTGTAAACAGCAGAGAGATGCTAAGTAGGACATTGTCTCAGGTAAGATTGCATGGTAAATCAAGACTCGCGCGTATTTCTTCCACCAGTTCACGTCACGCGGCAAAAACAGCTGATCGCTAGGTTAGCGCGGGAAGCCGGAATGGCCCCCCCCTGCGAACGAATAATACAGGCCTGGGCGCGCACGAAGGTGAGTCACTTTCGATTCGACTACAGGCGCAGGAGGGGGTGAAATGACTCGATGGCCGAGATGCGCCTGCGCGTACAGGCTAATATACAGACGCTCGCTTGACATCAGTCGCACTTGTAGTAGTAAGTCAAGCGGATGGTGAGTTGTGCGTCATGTAAAGCTTTTCAGTCCGACCGTTGTGTTCCGCCGTTAATGTTTTTGTGTGGTTTAACAATACTGTATCTGTCTGTGTCAGTGGTTTTATAAAGATTGTTTTGGTAGGAATTAGGAATGGCTGATAAAAAGAGACACTCAGGTTTTTTCTATAGAAAAAGAAAACTGCAGCAGACTTCTGAAGCTCAAAAACAAGCTTCAGCGTTAAAACGTTTCGTTACGGTGCTTCCCTCAGAACCACATGCACCAACATTTTTTCTGTCTGAGGTAAGCTAATAAAATTTTATTGTTATTTGTTAAGAGTGCTGAGCACAGTTACATTACATGCACGAAAATTTGGATTTTAATATTAAACTGGAATAAATACTGTACATAAAACAAAACACTTTTGCCTTTATTAAAATTATTGAAGGCTTGCTTTAAAATGTAATAAAAATAATGCATTCTAAAATACGATAATTACCAGTAATCAGAAATTCAAAATCAGCAGTAACCTATTTCCTCGTGTAGCCTAGTCTTATTTATTTCACAATATTGCAATGTTGCGAATATTAGTATTCACAATTTACTATAATGGGTCCGTAGATATGTAAGCCAGTCGTTATCTAAGCAAAATACAGCAATACAGGATTAGTGAGGTGCATTTCTAAGATAAAATGTGGAGTATTGGGATTTTTGAAATTTAACGATGAAATCTAAGGTGTTCTTGACTTACTTATGCACTCAGCTAATTCTCTTGTACTGTGCTTTTCTATTACATTTACGATTTAGAAATCATCAACCCTTAAATGTTAAAAATGTCTTACATTTGAAAAGAAACGCATGTTTATGTTGAGCTAATTATTAGACATTATATCATACAAATTAACACTCCATGATAAAAAAACATTTTAAAATGGTATTACTACAATTAGTTTGTTCTGTGAAAGTCTACAGTGTCGTGAAATTAATGAAAACTCTTTGTTAGGTGGACGACAAGACTCAGTCCCCGCAGTCCCATGATACTGAAAATGAAGAAAAAAACGACAATGTGAAGGGAGTTGAATCTCATTCTGATTCTGATTCAGCGATTGTGGAAGAATCTTTTAAGGTAATTTTTTTATAAACTTAAAATGACAAAGTTGAAAATATTGAGTTTACAACGTGCTACAGTTAAGTTTTAGCAGATAGGCTAGGCTTATTATGCCAATTGAATAAATCGCGTAAATTTAACAAACAAATTTGCGTCCCAATTTTTTGAAGCTTCTAAATGATTTTGTACTTTTTGCTAATAATACTCCTTAGTTTTTGTTGTCTTTTTCAGGTTTCCCTAGATAAAATCACATCCCATGATGGAGAGTGGCCAGTGAACTTAAGTGCCAAAGACAGTGACATCCTCGTCCAATGTGGGCCAGAACAAATTAGTGACACTGACTTTCCTGTAAACAAAGATGGTCGCCGTTTTAGTGTCAACAATTATCGTAGGCGAATGAGCAATGGTGAAGAGGTTTCACGTCCCTGGCTTATATATTCTGTATCAAAAGACGTCATATTTTGCTTTTGCTGGCGACTGTTTAGCACAATACGAACATCTCTGTCTTCAGAGACTGGGTACTCTGACTGGAAGCACATGTCTGAACTACTGTCAGAACACGAAAGATCACCAAGACATATGCGGCATTCCAGTTCTGGAAGGAATGTTCTACGAGGCTGCGTGTGAACAAAACGATTGATGCAGAACACCAGAAAATGATCAAGAATGAAGTTGAACGCTGGAAGGAAGTTTTCAAACGCATTGTGTACGTGATTGAGTTTCTTGGTTCACAGAATCTGGCATTTTGGGATGCGTCAGACAAACTGTATGACAGAAACAATGGGAATTTCCTGAAACTGTTAGAGTTTGTAGGGAAATTTGACATCATAATTGCTGAACACTTATGGAGGATTACTTCAGAAGAATCTTATATACATTACCTAGGGAAGAATATCCAAAATGAAGTGATCGAAGTAATAGGATCAATGATACGACAACGAATACTACATAATGTACAGAAGTGGACTTACTATGCTATTATTTTGGACTGTACGCCTGATCAAAGCCACATACAGCAAATGACTTTGATTATGCGTTTTGTAAGTTGTGAACCAGGTAAAGACCCCTGCCCCAAAGAACATTTTTTGGGGTTTACCCCAATTGCATCTTCAACAGGAGAATCTATGACAAACATTCTTTTGTCCAAGTTAAATGAAATGAAAATACCTTTAAAAAATATGCGTGGGCAAGGGTATGACAATGGTGCAAACATGGTGGGGAAAAACGCAGGAGTCCAGAACAGAATTCTAACTTTGAACCCTCGCGGATTTTTTGTAACTTGCAGTGCACATTCGCTGAACTTAGTGGTGAACGACTCTGCTTTATCCTGTAGTGAGGCTGTAAACTTTTTCATGGTTGTGCAGGAAGTATACAAATTATGTTCTGCCTCAACTCACCGGTGGTCTGTGTTAAGAAAACATGTTACATCACTAACAGTTAAACCAATATGCGACACTCGATGGGAGAGTCGCATTAATGGAGTTGCTCCTTTTCGTTACCAGACAGGAGAAATATATGATACTCTACTTGAGTTATCTACTGACTCATCGATCGATGGCTATGGAAAGAGTACTGCCTTCGGTCTGGCTAGCAAGCTAAAGAGCTTTAAGTTTATCTGCTCCTTGGTTGTATGGCATGAAATACTTTTCAGGATAAATATTATCAGCAAACAGCTGCAAAAAGAAGATATGAACATTGCAAAAGCAGTTGAGCTAATTTCTAAAGTGAAAGAACATTTTGAGAAAATGAGGACGGAGAAGGGTTTTGAGGAAGTACTTGTTGATGTCAAGGAGATTGCAGAAACTCTTGAAACCAAAGCCACATTCCCAACTGAATCTCAAGTACGTCCAAGAAGGGTCAAACATAAATTTCACCATGAAACAGCTGACGAGCCAGTCTCAGACCCAAAAAGAGCATTTATGACCAATTTTTGTTTCTGTTTGTTGGACTGCGCAATAAACTCACTTGAGGAGAGATTTTCACAGCTATCCAGCCACAATTATGTATTTGGCTTTCTTTATAACATCAAAAATGAAGATAAGAACACATTGCTACAAAAATGTGCAGACCTACAGATAGCTTTGGCCGATGGGGAGCACCGAGATATTGAAGTACACCAGCTGCAACAAGAACTTCTAGTACTTCTGACTCTGTTACCCGAAGACTGTGGCAACAGGCCAGAAGACATCCTCAAGTTCATCATGAACAACTCTTTAGCTGAAAATTTTCCAAATGTAAATATAGCTTTGAGAATTTATTAACACTTCCAGTAAGTGTAGCATCTGGGGAGAGATCTTTTTCAAAATTAAAAATGATTAAAAATTATTGAAGATCAAAGTATCGCACAAGAACGTCTTGTAGGACTTTTTCTATTTCTTTTAGAATTTGATATTCTAAAAGAAATAGACATTGACTCTGTTATAAAAGATTTTGCAGAAAAAAAAAGTTGTCGTAAAGTACCTTTGTGATTTTGAAATTGAGTAACCTACAGTTAATTGTAATTTTGAATTTTTTATACCAACTTTTTTGTAAGATTACAATAAATATTTGCTCTTCCTGAGTTTGATTTAGGCCTTAATACTATTGTTCAATTAAAAATCATTTAAAAAGAAACGAATAATTTAGCCTGTATTTCATACTACTGATCACCCCAAATAAGCCTAAGATAACCGAACATAAAAATACATTATTGCAATAATGTAACACAATTTTTAATGAAATAAACTGCAATTGTATTCCATAAAGATAACAAATCAATTAAATTCATACAAGGCTAAAATATTCTTATAAAATGTAGAGTCCTAGTTATGTCATTTCCTGTTTGTTAAGTTTTTTTGGGGGGGGGACAGGGCGGCAGAAAGCTCGCTTGCCCGGGTGAAATTTTTGCCTTGAGCCGGCCCTGAGCATTCCAGGCTACAAGTGAGAGGTCTCGTTTAAGGGCTCGGTTCATAGAATACCTATGACTTCGCAGGCTTCCACTAAGAACATGAACCTGTCAGTAGGGTCGGTAGTTTCCAGGTGATATCGGCTGGACCTTAAGGCGGAATCAAATTTCTTAAGGTCGTAGCTGGCCAGAAAGTTGCGGACGAACTTTGCGTCGTCGGAAGCTTTGGGTGGGGCGGTTTGCCTGGGGACTGTGGCCGCATAAGACCGTCCATGCTTGACGGCAGAACGGGTGATAGTGGAAGCAATAGGACCAGGGGTAGTCGATATGGATTCAACGCGGGAAGCAGCTGTGCTTCGGGAAGCAGGATTTTTTTAGGCAGCAGGACGACAGAAGCTCCGGAGAGGGCATCCGGTGTGGACACGCCCTTAGATTTGGGCTTCAGGTTACCTGCTCCCGGATAACACGGAGGAGGCGGTGGTGACGAGGCTGCCTCTGGCTAAGAGGCGGGAATTGGAGTTTCCGCGGAGGTGAAAGGTTTCTGATTCTCCGGCTCCAAAACCGAGATGTTTACTATTAATTTTACCTCTGCTCTGGAAGTTGTCGCGGTACCTTTCCTTGCCTTAATGGCAGTGGCTCAAAGTGTAGCCGGAGAGGGCTCGCCCTGGAGCTTTCGGTTCTATAAAGCTATTATTGTTTGCTGCATGGCCTTGGCTGCAATTACTGCAGAGATACTGGGATTTGTCTGCCACAGTGCAGGACTGGGTTCCCGGGGGGCGGCTCATTTCCACCTTAACGCGAAACCCAAAGAGTCGTATCAGGTGAAATATTTTATCAGCTGCCTCGCCCTTCTCGAGGTGGAGACAGACTATGAGGAGAGGTACCCTGAGATTGGAGTTGGTGTATAAGAGGAAAATCCCAGTTCGCGGAGCTCCAGCAAGATCTCTTGGGGATCGGTGTGCGCGTCAGGTCCACGCAGAATTACTGACAGGGGCTTAACGCAACGAGAGAGAAGGTGTGATATTGCAGGGTGTTGGCCTGCATGAAGGTCTCGACCAAGCGATGGTCCTCGAGCCGTTTAACGACCACCTTGACCGTATCACCGTCAAGCAGCTTCAAGTCAACGCGGTCGGCAGATATAGCCCGGGACCCGCGATGAGCCTCCAGTAAAAGCCGGCGACAGTGGTCACCCCATGGGCGAACACGGGCAGCGTACTACTAAAAACGGTGGGAGCCGGAGCAGCCCCCGAAGCAGTCGCAACCACACCGGGTTGGCCCTGTGAAGGACCAGTGTCCATGACCGAGGACCGAGATTAAGCGGAATCGGTCGAGCAGTTCCTCCACAGCTTCTTAGTCGGATGCTTACGAGAACTAACGGTTACGAAGGTGTCCGGCTCTTCAACCGGGAGGGGGACAGTGGGACAGTTTCGGGACGGACCTCGTCCGTCTCCATCGCACGAGGCGAATTGTGGGGCAAGGCGGAGGCAAGCGACTCGACGCTCGTGGGCCCGTTGCCCTGAGAGGGCATTTTGGCCGACGTGCTTGACCGCCGAGCAGAAACTGCAGGGCAGTCCTCGACAGGCGCCAGGGATCTTGGGTCCGTCCGAAGCCGAGTAACCCGCGTGACTACTCTGCTCACGGCGATTAGGGAAGAGCTGGCCAGACTACTATTAACGACCCTGAATACCAGTCCTTAACTATACTGGTGTTCACTGGTCCCTTTACCCCGGTGCTATCTCAAATGGCGCTTACCACTGGTGGGAGCCCGCAAGGACCAACCAAGGCAGTGCTACCTAGCAACCGTGAGCAGCTAGGTAGGAGCACAATAAGAAGCAGCACTCACCAAGCCCAGAGTCCTGTTGTCCTCTTATTTCAGCCGGTTAGGTGGTTGCCGACTGATAGTAGCACTTAGAAGGAGAGTCACTGTCTTCTTGCCATGTAAGAATGTCACCGGCAGCAGCTGGGCCGAATAGATGTGTCTTCTCATTGCAGATGGTGTCCTTCTCTTCTATGGTGGCGAGTTTCCTCCTCCCTTAGTTGAGTCGATGCACTGTCCGCAGGGCAAGATATAATCCTCTTCCGTAGAGGTGAGCTGGTCCGCACTTGGGAACGGTTGTCCACTTGAACAGTCCAACAGAGCTGTTCAGGAGAGTAGTAGAAAACATCTGGTTACTCCAAAAGCTGGTTACAGAATCTTCTGTCCTCTGTAAACAGCTATTACTAGTAATATTTATATAGGCACTATATCAGATGATTTATAATTTCAAAATATGTTGGAAATATAAGAGTGTGTTTTATGTATTGTTGTTCTGGTTGAAAGCAGTTTGTTTTGTATTTGAAATTCGTTGTACTGTAGTTTGTAAAATAATGCTAAGAAACACAAAAACGGTAAACTAAAAATAGTTGTTAATTCACTGACAACAAATTACAAAAAATGTGTGAGTGATAATACTGGTGCTTCTAATCTATCTCCAGGCCACAAGATTAATTTCTTTTTGCTGCCATTTTGAATTCACCAATTAAAATTTCAATTTTAAACTGAATATTGAAAACCACTGAATGTTCATAGGCCTCTAAAATGACATTAAAAAGCAATTTGGCGCTATTTTATAAATATTAAATACTAGACCATTTTTCAGCCACCATTTTGAATTTACAACTTTTGATTTCAGATTTACAATCACCAACCTCAAAAACCAACAGAAATGTCCGTGCGTGCGTGTGTGTGTGTTTAATGCAATCTGAGCCGTAGATCGAAAGGTATTTGCAATTCAATTACTTATTTTTTGCGTACCGTATCACTTATTATATGATATATAATTAAAGGTCGCGTGACGATCGCGGTTGCGGGTGAACGCATGCGGGAGCTCCAGCCGTGGTTAGTAAAACTTATTACATGCGATTTGTAATTTATTTTATTTATTTTTGACTTGACCAGTATCATGGTCGTGATTTTAATATTTTAGTTTATTAATTAAATATATCTGAGGATGGGACTTAGTCCCGAAACGCGTCATCATTGACGAAACTGTGTATCGCTAAAGTGGATATTAAGGTAATTATATATCGTATTTGCAATTGTTTACCTAATTTGTTTATTATTATTTACATAAAAGAGCAAGTCAAATTTCCACATAGATTTTGTTCTTTAATGTATAACGAATAAGATACAAGAGGTTTCAGTTCCATTTGTGTAACAAAGGTTGGTTTCATGGTTTGCCCTTTTTCTCAGCTCTGGCAACTAGACTAATACCCTAAGTAATTATTAGTATTGTTGGTACTGTCACTGTGAACTTACTTGTTGTATTTTCTCATACGTCGTTTCGGAGTGGTGTGCTCCTTCTTCAATGAGTTTGGATACAGAATGCGCAAACTGTCGGTAGTTTTATGTATAACGGTTTTTAATTAACATGTTGTGTGTGGGTGTAGGTGGAGAGGATTGGCGCTGGAGTTTGAATTGTTGTGGTGTTGTTTATTACTTTGTCAAATAGTGTGTTTGATTTGAATTGTAATTGGTCATTGAGTATGTTGTTGGGTTGTGTTTTGTTGTGTTTGTATATTTCAAATTGTTCTGTAGTGTTAAGTTTACGACTTTTGGGTAGGAAGTGTAAAATTTTAAGGTTGTTTTTTATATTGGTGTAACTGTGGTTTTCTGTCAGGATGTGTGTGGCAAATGTGGATTGTATGTTATTATTGGTGATTGCTTTGGTGTGTTCATAAAATCTGGATGAAAAAGATCTTCCTGTCTGGCCTATGTAGAATTTTTTGCATTCGTTGCATTTTAATTTATACTCCTGTTTTGTTGTATATGTTCAGTGTTTTTGTTTGTGCCGTTGAGGTACCTTTTGATGGTGTTGTTGGTTCTGTATGCTATTTGTATTTTCTGAAAGTGTTGGCGATTCTGTGTGTGTTAGAGTTGTAGTATGTGAGTGTGATGTATTTGTTTTGTTGTGTGTTGTTTTTATTTTGTGGTTTGTTGTTTTTGTTTTGGATCTGCCTATGTAATTTGTTTATTAAATCCTGGTTGTATCCATGTTGTAGGACTATGTATTTTATGGTGTTAAGTTCATCTTTATAGTCTTGTTTATTCATTGGTATTCTAGTGAGTCTTTGTAACATATGATTGAAGGCTGCCTGTTTATGTTGTGTTGGATGGTTTGATGTATTGTGGATGACCATGTCAGTTGTGGTTGGTTTTCTGTAGATTTTATATGTGTGTGTATTGTTTGTTTTGGTGATGATTAGGTCTAGAAAAGACGTATGAGAAAATACAACAAGTAAGTTCACAGGGAAAGTACCAACAATACTAATAATTATTATAATAGTGAACAAAGAAGTGATGAACATTCAAAATAGTATAATACCCTAAGATGCAAAGTCATTATTCACAAAAATATGTACATCAAAAAGCTTAAAAATTCACAAGCTCAAAAACATTCTGTGTCTGTGTTTTAATTTTGGTTAAGAGTTGGTATCATCTAATCTACAATTTACCACTAAAGTCTGAAAGTGACTTGAAATGAAATATTCTTATGACAAGCTAACTGATCGGTGTATGGTACAGTGGAAAACAAAATACAAGACACCAATCAAGTTACTAATCACCAGCTTTAATTAATCACAAATACAGTTTATAAACAATTTGTACAATAATCCGAGCAAAATTTGTCCACACACAATAATAATACCAACTATTATAACGCAATTATAACTATTAATGTCCCACACAATTATAACACAATAACACCTTCGCCACAATACTTCGAACATCACTTGAATAAATCGCCACTTAAAATGAACCTAAGCAGCAGCTGTCATTGTTTAAATAGATAGCACAAGTGTTCCAGAATAATCCATAATACACATCAACACTACTAGAAAACACTAGAGCATAATTGCTTGCAGTCTTGAACACAGTGTGCGTGGACTGGTGAAGTCTGGAACAGCCTTGGTTGTTGACGCGTGATAAGTGTCACGTAATTGTCTTTCATCTCAAAGTAGCAGCAATATGTACGCATACACACAGATTACAGCTGGGCTCTGCTGGGATAGCCGAGAAACATGTAGAATGTTCTGTAATGGTGTAACACTATGTACTTCACATGTTAGTATTCATCATGTTACTATTCAAGCTCAAAAGGTTAACAGTTTAATACTTTGGAGTCTTCTTAACTTCCCATTATTCATAAACACCAGTACTTAAGTTATCACATTAGTTTGGAGTCTCTCTTCATGTTCCAAATCTTTTGATTTTGTGGATAAATATAGACATCTTCAAATTTCAAATCCTGTGCTCATATTGGAAATACCATGGATCATTTACAATATTTCTGAGAATTTTATTCTGCAAAACCTGAATTTTCTTAATGTAACTCAGTTTCTTGTACCCTCACACCAGATTACCAAGTAAAACATGGAGGCTGTCAATACAGGATTTCGTACACATTAAATTTTGATACTACTAAAGCAAAGCCCCATCAATATTAGAAACATATGAGAAAACTCATATATTTGTAATGTTAAGTATTTAAAAATAAAAAAATTCAAGTGATTACAAAAATTAAAATTTTTGGACCACTGAACACTGAAATTGTGAATCATAAAAATGTCTGCTAAGCTAGTTAAAAAATGCTAAAACCGTAAAATCTCTCCTCTGTACATCTGTATATTTAACCAAATGAAAAGAAGAAGAAGCAAATGGAAAGCAGCAACAGAAGTTTGTAGGGAGACTTGATTTGACATGTGCATTGTGCAGTATCATCTAAGACATGTGTCAGATAAACATAATATTATGACGGTGTAACTGATCATCGAATGGTACAGTGGAAACAAATTACAGACACCGATGAAGTCACTAATAACCAGCTTTAATTAATAATCTGTAATCAACTCGAACAATAATTCCAGTTAATTTGTCCACACATAATAATAATGTCAAATAATAGAGTCCCACAATAATTATAACACATAACACTTCGCCACAATACTTCACCCACCACTCGATCCGCACTAAGGAAAATCACTCAACAAACTGACTGAACTAAGCCAGACACTATCCACTATCCCATTTATAAGTAGAGCATGTGTTCCAGAATCTTCCATCCTTACTATGGCGTGTCGCATAATGTATATTATAAGTGCTCTCCAGAGCATTCTGGAACTTACTTGAGTGCAGCCTTGACTGAGGCTACACCTGCTTGACTCGTGGAGGTCTGGGTGGAGGACACTCTTGGCTGTTAAAGAGGTGTCTAAGATGCGGCCCGATGGGACCAAAAAAAATGTTAATGTTAGGAAGAATGATGCTTGTGGTGCTATTGCCAGGATGCAGAATAATGACGATAGTGGACTGTATAATACATTTATTAAGTTCTGTACACTTATATCATGGTGTTGAGATTGGCTAAGTCTGAACAATTTGATTTTGAATAAACAGAGTCGTTAAGAACGCTACATGTTAGATGAGGCACAAATGTGCGGCACTCAGATTAAAACGTTAAGGCCTAAGGCCTAGACGAATGGCGTATGAATTGTCGTAAGACTTGAGGCGCGAGTACGCGGCATTCAAGCTACATGAAATAGAATTAGCCATGTATTGCTAATTCATTGCAAGTATGCAATATGTGTTGTGGCCTAAGGCCTACAATGATTGTCTGACGACAAGAAAAATGATGATGACAGAACAAGTGAGCAAACGTAATGACGTCTGTCGCGAGCCGTAGCTCGGACAACTGTAACGTTGAACGTTGTATAAACATGATAGCGCAATATCAGAAAGCACAGATTAGCCAACCTATTAATGCGAAAATTACCACATTACTGTCCAAGAGGGTTCTATTGTTTCAATACAATCTGTAATAAAAACACACACACAGTGTGTGTATAATTGTATAGTTACAAATACAAATAATTTAAATATAAACACAGTAGTAACTGTATACAACTACACAAGTGCATATGTGTGTAAGTGTATAATTATGATCCAAGACTCAATTATCTATAACAGTTTTGAACTAACAACATTTACTGACAAAGGCTGCGCTTAAGTAGAAATTGTCACCTTATAAAACAATTTGGTCATGACAGAATTTCTGATACCAGAATTCAGTCATTAGAAACTGAATCCTTTGCTTTACTAAAAATAAACTTTATCTTGTGAAAAACTTACTTTTTTCGTTGGACGCGTTTCGGCTTAAGTATCCGCCTTCTTCAGCTTTTTGGTCAGACTGGCATACGAAATATATAAACACCACACAACACAACCAAACAACATACTCAACGATCAATTACAATATAAATCACATACACTTTTTGACACAATTTTACAAAAAACAAACATCAAGTTGAATCCCTGCACCAATCCCCTTCCTCCACACACCACCCCCACTACACCTTCCACACAAAAACCGTTACGAAATGATGGCAGTCTGACCAAAAAGCTGAAGAAGGCGGATACTTAAGCCGAAACGCGTCCGACGAAAAAAGTAAGTTTTTCACAAGATAAAGTTCATTTTTAGTAAAGTGATAGTGCTGTGAAAGAAGAGATGAACAATCAAGACAACTATGAATCCTTTGGTATATCAAGAGCTGTGTTAGTGAAGATTCATTTGATATGTGGACACCAAAAAGTCCAGTTATTAATCCTATTGTCAATGTCAATAGAGAATCTTCAAGAAAGTATATATGCCAGGAGGATTTTCACATACACACAGAAAGAAGGAAAGTAGAAACCCAGGTAAAAAATTATTTTACTCTATTAGTATACTGGCAACTGAAGGTCATGTGCCCCTTATCATTGTCTCTCATTGCCTCTGTATGCACCTCAGCTTAACAATTCCTCTTTTCTTCCTCTTTGAAAAGCTGGCCACATAATAATATGAACTATGGTTCACACCATACTGTTCTTGCATTAGAGTTTTAAATATCTTTATATTACTTGCTGTCAATGAATTTGGAAATGCCAACCATGGACTCTTGCTGAATGGACTTCATGCCCAAGACATTCCCTATATGATAGGCTGAGACAATTAATTTGCTGTCATACCTGGCCCTCAATAGATCAATGGCTACCGCATAATTGTCATGGGTTATTGGGAGAGATTTTATTACATTTAAAGCTTCGTCTCTTAATGAAGAGTGTAAATAGTGTAATTTCTGAATGTCCGTCAGGTCAGTTCTGATGTGTACTAGTTCCAGAAACATATTATAATAATGCTGCCAATCAATAATGTTGCCTGAGAAGCAGGGCAATTTAATTGGCTCTAACTGTATAGGGGAGGTTTTAATTGGCGTAACTTCAGCTGGAACAATGGTTTTTTGTTCACCTTCTCTACTCGTTCTAATAAATGGTGTAGCTTGGACTCAATAGTACAGAGATCAACCTCTGTTTGAACCCTGTAACTGACTGAAGTGAAATCGGAATCATCAGCCTCAATCTGGGTCTGAATTTCATCATACTTCGCGGACAATTCCATCAAGTGGCGGAGTTTAATTTTTAAGGCATGATGATCGCTTATGTCCAGATCGAAATTGTCAGTGAATGTACCTATTTACACGGGAGATAGAGGTCTTAATTGTGCCCCGGTTTTTAATTAACGCTTTCACATCAGCCATGACTGAAATGCAAAATGTGATTCGAAAACGATAGCTAAATATAGAGCAGGTGAACAATTGTTGTAATTTGAATAATTTACTAAATCCTGATACGGTGCGGGAGCCAGTGATCGGTATGCAACTTAATCTATTACTTATTATAATAGGTACTTATTTTCTTTAAAAAATAGTTATGGAAGTTATTGAAAATATGACGCATTCAAATTGAACATATACATATAGCTTCATCACATTACTTAAGTTTCTTAATGCATTATTGTACAGCTGCGTAAATGAACATTTAGGTAAAAGTACAATTCTATGGCCACTTGACACTAATTTCTGTATATGTAAAAATTATTAATGATTTTATATTAAATGCTATTAAATCTGTGTTAAAATATTACTGACTATGCTGTACATAAAAATTATAAATGAAAAATTATAAGAAATGCAAGTTCATAATCACGTGGATTGTGAGTCCTGGCGTGTTCAAGATGGCTCCGATCCTGTTGTTTCCTTGGTGATCCTGTTAGGCAGGCCTTAGATGTTGGCGCAACTCTTGTTTCTGCTGGTCGGGTAACGCTCGAAGCTGTAGCTCTCCGTTTACTTTTGAAGGTCTGGAATTTCGCTGCTGTACGACAAATGATGATGACTTGTAGTGTCTTGCTGTCTCAGAGATGATGCTCTGCAGAATCTTGTAATGTCAAGTATGAAGTATCTCGAAAACAGTGAAGGCATGCAACGGCCAGCAATCTTAAGTTTGAAAATATTCGGGCCTGAACCAAACGTAGATTTGGGCCCATTAAATGAAATATAGATGAAAATCTTAGTCCTAATCACGATTCGGATCCGGCCTGGAGGACCAAAAATGTTGCGTCTTAGACGCTCTCGAAGTAATCTTAAGTTAGTCTTAGAACGCTAGTTGTTGAGGTAGCTGGTAAGAAATAAAATAACGAGGTGGACTGTATATGTTCTTGAGTTAATTGTTTATTGAAAATTGCTAGAAAATAGTTGCATGGCCCGTGCAGTCTAGCGCGGCATAAATGCCTGATAAATAAGTTAGAATTAAATATTGAAAGCCATAATCGTGTGTAGAGGCCGAGATCGCCTAAGTAACTAGTGCATGATGATCATGCTAAAATTTAGAAATATTGAAAATAATTATGTAGCCGCGGCTGGCGAACTGACGCGAATTGCCCGTCCGGAGTCTTGCAATTAACTAACTAAATTTGACTGATGCGAGCCTGCATACAAGCCGGCAGCAGATTAGCAGGGGATAAAATAACATCACTGCATGCGCGTCGCAATGCGGATGTTACAGTACAAAGTTTAAACAAGTACAAAGTTTAACCAGGTAATGAGCCAGGTAAAGCTTCCATTATACCATTGAGTGGTGTGCAAAGGAGGGCAAACATACAATGAACATGTTGTGGAGTTGATTGGCATAAGAACTGTGCCTGACCAGGATTGCAGTGCTATTCACAGGTGTAAGCTCTGAGTCCAGGGTAACAATAACTTTGATAGGAACTGAGAGGAATCCTCCACAGAATGCAGGAGAAGAAGGATTAGAAACTCCCTAAGGAACAGGAGTATAAAGGGGTGATAAAGGAGTTCAGTTGTATAGGGCAGTCCAATATGGTGGGTCATCATGAATTGTTTGGTCAGTGGTGCTTGAGTTTTTTGGACCACCGCTCATAGACAACAAATGTAGGGAAAAGGAGGGAGATCAAGATCAAGTACTAAAGAAAGGCCACAGAAGGCCAGAAAGTTTTGGATGAAGCCAGAAGAATAGAAATTCGGAATTCTCTACAAATGTTACCATACTTTTTAAACCAAGGGACACCAGCAAAGAATGAATGGTGAAGATTTTGAATTGTTCTAAGCTGCACTTGTTAGTGGTCAATAAAAGTGCTAACCAGTCAAATGCTGCATGAGTATTTCTCTCAAAAAGACCAGGTAGATAATAAATTTTGTGATTTAAAATTTATCAAGGCCAGGCAAAAAATTAAAGGCTTAGATATCCACTACAGGGGTATGGTAACAGAAATACACTAGGTCAGAAAAATCTGGGCCTGATTTAGTTTGAGGAATAGGTCTTTATATCAGGACCTGTTGAACTAGATAACACTCATGTACAGCTCCCCTTACTGGATGCATCTGAAAGTTACAAAATAAATTTGACATGCTGAAGGGTAATCAATGCTCCCAGCAGGTCTAAACAGTTTTGGGGGGACAAAATTTGTCAGCAGCAATAAGTTTGAATGTACAGGAATCATTTGAAAGACTTATTACGGGCAAAAGATAAATAGTGTGATAGGTATAGGAACCATACTTGGCTAGTTTTGGTTTCTAATCTAAAGATGTTGAAGTTTTCCATAAGCAGGAAAGTATGCAGCTGAATACAGAAGCTAAATAGTGTAGTGACATAGTCAACTTCCTTGGACAGAATATTTTGTATGGAAGTGTCTCTGATCAAACCATGACTATGAGCATGGTAGCAGTTGTGCAGCCAGACAACTGACACTATGTTATACATTTCAAACATGAGAGTGAGGATGGGTGGTTGGCATGAGAACAGTAAACTATGCCCTTATACAGTCAACAAAATATAAGTTTGTACACCTCACTGAATACAAGCAGCTAACTGTTGATATTCCTCTCCTTACAGGTCAATCTATTTGTTGCTGCCAGATAGGCTTAGGAGTCCCATCATTCATTGATAACTTCCAATCAAAGTTGTTGAGCATACTAGGATTGGTCCGTTAAGTCTCAGGTTCATTGTGACCTGTTTAACAATGTGAAAAGCAAGCCTTCATTGGGAACAGTGTAGATATGCCTGTCCGTGATAGAATGGACTGGTGTGGAGATAAATACCTAGAGCCACATATAACCTCAAAAGAATACGGCGTTCATTGATGTAGTTGGTGACACTTGTCTTGGAAGGTACACCAATTGACTCCCCTGGTTACATGATCAGCAAAGTAATAAAGAGTCTGTTGAATACCTGACAGTTATGAAGACATGAATGTGACCAAATGAGAGGTTTGCACTGTGAAGATTTGGACCTTGTGGGTCATGATTTTGTCACCAACTTAGTCAAGCATGTTTTTAGCATATCCCCAAGAGAGAAAGTGAATTGGATCGTCTGGCCTGATGACGAGGATGTCAGGGTCATCAACAATGGACCAACAGAGATTTCGCATGACACTGGGCATTCTGCTATTTTAAGATGAGACTTTGGAATGAGTTAGAGGTAGAGAGTAGAAGTTGATGCAAGAGAGTATAATACTCCCCAGGCAGAGACACCATCAGTCCCTGAGGAATACAAGTTGAAACAAAATGCAGTTCTGAATCATTGACATTCAGCATGATGCACAAGAGATCTGTGAAAATTTGCCTGTGGACAAGAATAGTCACCTCCACATGGGGTACAGCAACCCTGTCTATAAGTGTAGGCTGGTAAATGTACCAGTACGTGAAATGATGTACTAAATAAGATAGCATGATGTAAGCATCATACTACTCAGATTGATGGTCTGAAACATCATATACATTTCATATATGAAATGCGTTTATGTATTGAGTTGTTTAACTGCAAGCAGGGATGGGGAGGTTAATTATTGGAATATAATCATCAGTGTAGTGGTGGAAGTCTTAGTAGTGGTAACATCCACACTAGGACATTTGCCCAGACACACAGGATCTCTTCAGAAAGTACAAAAATATTTCTGACTTGTTGAGAACTGGATTCTTGTATGACACAGGGTTCAAATTCCAGCAGTAGTTTAGCGATTTCAAAGATGGTAACTGCTCAGTAGTGGAAGAACACAGTGTCAGAACAGACCATTCATGACGAGTACATGCTGAAGAGAACTGCGGAATTTGTTGTTGAGCAGGTTCCACAGGGCAAGATGAATTATTTCTGTTCTTAGGACTAGATTTGAGGATCAGGAAGAAATTGGCTGCAACCGCCCCATAGCTTAAGGACAGCGCTCTTCTTGTCTAGTGCTGTGTATGTGTTGTTGTCACAGTGCTGAGGTGAGTACTGCAGCAAGAGAAGCAGTGCTGGAATTGGTCAATGCCAATGCTGGGACAGGTTAAGACAGGCCGTCAGGAGAGGGAACAATCTTGGGACTGGTGGCATTGGAGATGGACACTTACAAGGCCTAATTGCAGACCAGGAAGTTCCTGCAACTGTTTCAACTTCGAAGAACATTTCACACCAATTGTTATCCGAGTGAGAGACGTCTCAGTTGAAGCATGTGGGAGTGCTAGCGGCTAATAAAGAGCAATCACTTCGTGGTCCTGAGCAACACACCCAATCAAAGAACAGAAAATGGAGGATGCCCTAGTCGTTGACACTTTGCGGGGTGTTCGAGGATCGACTGTACTCGAAAGTATATGTATGTCTATGATTGTACTCCTGAGAAGAATCTTTCTTCTTGGTTCACAGGGGATGATTTTGATAGTTCCACTGGCTAGTGGTTTCAGAAGTGGTGTGATATATTCCAGAAATAATCACACGTTCCCCTCAGGATCAATGTGTGGAAGATTTTGCAGATGGTAGTCCATGGTGGAATCGAGATACCGGTAGTTTTGTTTAGGAGCCTTGCAGTTAGGTACTTTCCAAAGCAAAGACGTCATCAAGAAGAAACTCCTAGCCTCGATTGTCGTGAATCAATGGTAATTAGGCAGTAACGGTAATCACATTGAACGACAACTAAAATTTCGAGACTAAAATTTGTTCACTCTTGAACTGGTTCTGACGTAAACAAAACCGTGTGGTTGTAGGCCTACTTGATACTTGAACCGAATTAATTAGACGAGTGGTCATATCAATAAATTCTCTGCTATAAATAAAATAGTTTGTAACTGATTAAAAATATATCAGTAAACGTTTTCAAATACCACTGAGATCAATACAGCTAAAATTAAGATAAGGTGATTTTACACTTTTTTGCGTTACGTTTAACATCATGTGTACATTCCTCTGCGTTGTTTACATCAGGACCCTAAATGTACTAACTTTACATACAAGAGAAATTCATAGTGTCAAATTCAAACGAAACATGGAGTGACCCGAAACTTGAAACGAGTGTTTTGTGTTTTGCTATCACTGTCTACTAAGTAAAGTACACCAAAAAATACAACACATATTGTGAATACAAATGAATTTTACGTTATTGTTCTTGTAACTGTATCAACTTGAATTTTTTTCTTTGGTGTTTAGCAGTTGCACTTGAAGAGTGCACTGTACAAAGAGTACAAATATGAATATGTACTCTTTCAGTACCTTCAGTCTATTTATGAATCGATCTATGTATTAGCGGGTGAAAGTTGGTAGTGCTGTGCTTACATAAAATCCCACAGGAGTGCTCTCGTGTATAAGATATATACCGGTACAAGTGTCAAAATTTTGACCTTGTTTGAAGGTTGGAAAGTGATTATTTGGGTTGTTTGAAAAGTTTAAGGTAGTTTCTGAAAAATGGCACTGAATAAACTAAGTATTGACAAACTTAATCTAGCAGGGAAAAGGGTAGTGATGCGGTAAGATTAATTAACCTATAATTGTAGTATTTATTAGCGTTGTATGCGTTAAATTTATTTTTCATATGTAACCGGTAATGTGAACTCATGTTTCATGTTATTTGTACGAATTTTCTAAATGCATTGTTTCGTAAGGATGTTGGAAATGCTGTAAAACGTGTTTTTGTTAGAAGAATAGTTTGTCAAATATAAATTAGTATTTTGGTGACCACATGAAGGTATTTTGATAAAACAATTTGTATATTGAAGACTTCAAACTTTGTAAGGCTAGGTACATGCAGAAGGCGATGTATGTATTTTTATATCTTATAATCACAAATCGTTTTTAACCGTCCTGAAAGTGAACTGAGACAACACATCCAGTGGCAGTGACCAGTTCATTATTCAGCAAGGTAGTCTAGTTATTAAGGTGTTAACCATTGGATATAAGCCTACTCAATTTTTTGTCATGTTGGAGGTTTCATCGTCAAGTTATTTTATATTGTTCCAACAACTGTATATAGTATTTAAAAAAAAAATGCAAGTACTTTAGACTAAAAGACCAAATTAAATGAATTATGAGAGAAGTTCACATTCCCGAACAGATTACTATAAATGTTCATCACAAATATATTAATTGGTTTCTGCATACCACTTATGGTTTTTATCGCTCTTACATCGACAGGCATGTTTTCATTAGAATCCAGATTGTTCAACACGTTTACTGAAGTTTTTGTAGTAGTACATAGATGAAGCTTTAAAGTTTTAATGAAGACATATCAGATATGTTATTAGCTGTTATTTGCTAGCTAATCTTGCGTATTGCCATGTTTTATAATATTTAAAGATTTAAATTGATGTAAATCTCTTTGAAATATGTATTAAGAATTCTGTACACATTTTGCTGTACTGTTATAGGGAAAATTCAATTTCTATACTATTAAGAGAAGTGAATAATAATACATCCTGTTCATAGATCTGGTACCTAACTTTTCTACCTCTTCTGTATGCAAAAGGATGTGGATGGAATCCTGTAGGAGGTCTTTATAGGGTTAACTCTGCAGATTATGATTAAGCTGCAAAACGCAGTACCTCTTAGTAGATGGGAATTATAGGTTGAGACTAAGTAGCAGAACTGAAATGTATTTCTCGGCGTGAAGAGTGTGAGACAGTACTGTCAGTTAACTAGATAAGATGTCCTTCATTGTAGCCTTTTAATCATACCTTGGTATGGAATTTTTATGCCATCTTCTCATAGCTTGCTCATTTGGCACAAAATACTGTGCACAGCACACTCAGTACACATTTCAGTGGTGTACAGTTTAAGATGACTGTATATGTACTAAATCTGATATCCTTACATACCATTTGTTTAAAAATTATTACATTTTTGTATTTATAAAAACAGATTTTTGTCTATAATCAAGAGGGAAAAACAATTGAAATCCAACTTTTTTTACAGCTTTTCTTTAACTTGTAAAACATGATTAGTTGTGTAATTTTTAAAAATAAGTTATAATTTTAGCAGCCAATTAACTATAATTTTTAATCAGTTCTCAGTATGCATTAAATTGATTAATTGGGCAATTAATTTTAATAATTTTAAATACTCTCTCCCCCCTCTGTAGTGTTATAGGTTATATAGAAACACAAACACAGTTTGTTTTACTTTTTAGGTTATACACAGTGGTATTTATTTATATTTACTATTTATAATCCTATACATTACAAAGAAAGTAAAATAGATTGGAAATTTAATCTGTTAATTACCGATACTTGACAGTTAATTGTTAAGTTTTGTCAAAAGTTTAATTAATAGTTATTCCACTTATTCAGTCATATTTCCATGCACCATGACTTCAAACAGATCGCTGTGTTCGCATGCTAAGAGCTAAGGACGGCTCTTCTCTTACAATGTTATTTGCCTCACAGGGAACTGATGTTATTTGTTTACACAATAACTTCTTTACTATTCTTGAGAGATATGCAAAGTGGATCGAATGTGTTCTCCAACTGCAGAGGGTGAGCGAAGTTGTTTTCTAGTTCCAGCAAGGTCTTATAGACTTATATATTATATAAGTCAGTCTTGTATTGAGAGGATTAGTTTTTATCTTTGTCACATTCTCAACATTCTATTTTCTCCTGTTCCTACATATTTTTGCTGGACACTGTCACAGCGGTGTCAGAATTTCTTATCCACTCTGATTCCTTATCTTTTTTTAAGTATATCTAAAATATTTAAATCTAGGATGGAGGTTTGTAGTTTGCTGGTAGGTTTGTAAATTACTCTTATACATGTACTCTCCTCATTAAATCTTCAGCACATCCTGGCTCAGCGTTGGAAGAACTCAAAGACAATCTCAGCTGTGTTGTAGCTGTCAATACAACACTCGTCAGATGCTGATTGCCTCCAAGAAGGTCAATTGTTTCTTGTCTTAAAGCAGACAGCCATTTTTTCCAATGATTTCCCAGTTGGTCACTGTTACGGGGTATGGATTGTGAGAGTTATTCAAGAAATACAGCCGTGTTAGTCTCAAACATGACATATGTGCTGTTCCATGTGGTAGTTGATATGTCTCGCTTCAATTTCTATGACTCAAGGCCCAGTTCCTTTAATTTTTTATCAATTTGATTTTTTTTTTTTTAGAGAAGAGCTGTGTTTGAAATGCCACACTATATTCCTACAAGTTGCAAGTAAACTGAAGTAAAGTGAAGCATCCTTCATTGCTCACTTCAGACTTAATTATAGGGTATAGGCAGCATACCAAATGCTGGTATAAGTTGCTTTTTTAACTCCAAGAACAATATTTCTTGCATTGTCAGTACAAGTAGTGACAAGTTTATCTTTTTAAGTCCATTCATAAATTATATCTTAAAATTCTGTAGTGTAGGTAGCAGCATTGTGCTTCTCTGTGGCATGCTTAACTTGGAGTGTAGTTCTCAATTCACTCCCATTTTGAATTAATCCAGTGCACTGTAATCCCCAAATAATTTTATAAAATTGTAACAAAATTTTGAAACACAACATAACATTATTTTCTCTAGGAAGTACAGTTGAAGATGAGGACAACTTGTCCCCTTTTGTTTCCTCACCATTCATTTATAGCAGATCAAGAGTGGGAGGGAAGTAGTTACATGCTGCACACACACACACACACACACACACACACACACACAACAGCACCAGTGCTCTCATATGGGCAAGCGATATATGGTGTTACCAAACTTCTGTGTAGTAGAAATAGGCAAGGTTCATGCGGAGATTGGAATGGTCACTATGGATAACATGTCAGTGTGTAGCCAATGGAGTCTTGATCAGTTAATGTTCAGTTTATTGTAATGAAAACACAGTTTACTGTGAAGCAATGATTGCATGAATAATATAGAAATGCAACAACAGTATTAATATTTTACAGTATGATTAATCGTTCTGCAGCGCAACAGTACTTATTGTATGGCTTGTCCTGAACATCTCCCCAATGATTTGCTTCCTAAGCAATTTCTGTACCGGAATACTTAATTGAATTGCTAGGTCAGAATAATTGTGACTAGGTCAGAGGCCCTTCCTCTTCAGTGGGACATAGTTGTGGCTTTTTTGTGTTTTTTGTTCTCTCCAATCTAGCAGTTTGTGTGACCATCTGTTGCCAAATATCCTGCCCATCTCATTTTAATTTCCTTAATGTTATGTATTATTGATATCATCTGTTCTAGTTTGATGTCATTCTTTGTAATATTGACCTTATTTCCAAAGGTAAGCCACCCCCTTTTTATTTTGTACGATACCCCCATTTCCAAGCCTCTGGTGGTAGAGGAAATTTTTATGAAATGAGTGCCAAGCAGTTGACTATAATGTGTGAAAATAATTGTTTTTGTAGTAACTTTATACAGTATAATAAATTATAATTATATATATGGATAACAGACAACCATAACATGTCCCAAATAAGGGAAACATCTTGAGGTAAAGTAATTATAAATTTTAAATATATTATATATGCATCAAGAAATAGACTGTAGCAAAAAGGGTTTGCATGTGTGTGTGTGTGTGTGTGTGTGTGTGTGTGTGTGTGTGTGTGTGTGTATTACATTTAATATTATAATATTAATTTTATATATATATATATAAAAGGGTTTGCAACAATACATGTATTTGCATATTTGCCCAGGGAGCTGAAGTAGAAAAGTCAGTCTCGAGTGTTGAGGAATCAATGTCTACAAAAATATCTGTCATAGAAGAATCCATGTCAAATAAAATATCTGCAGTAGAAAACTCAATGGCAAACATAAGAGAGCAGATTAAGAGTTTGGAGCAATTAATGAAGAAAGAACCAAAACAAATTTCTGAACAGACTGTACAAATGATAAAGACAGAAAAGACAGTAGAGAAATTCACCTTGCCAGCGGTTGGGACAGTTCATGTCAAGGCTCCAACCTTTGATGGAAGGACACACTGGCCTACGTACTTTAGGCAATTTGAAGCCGCCGCATGTGCAAATAATTGGACAGATAAGTGTAAGGCAGTTTCACTCATTCTAGCATTAAAAGGATCTGCGGCAGAACTACTACAGAAAGTGCCACCTGACAGCCAGAACACTTATGCAGTACAATGCTCTGTACAAGACATTTTACAAATCTCTTCATGAATTCACGTCAGTTCCTCTTATAACCACTTGGTTTCTTACTCTATTAAACACTATCTTTATAAATGAAATACTTCTTTTATCCTCTGTATATCTTCCTTCCAAATGATTATACTCCCAATTAGTGGCATAACTAGTAGCTGCTCCTAAGGGGGGGGGGGATATGAGACTAGATTGAAAGTTGGACTTCCCGTTTTACTCAGGAGACATCAGAAATTCGAGATTCTTATCAGATTATTTTATAAATTCTTTGCATCTCACAGTTTTAGAGTAAACCAACGTTGAAGTATAAGGGTTGAAAAAATATGGAAAATTGCTGATTACAAGATTTTCTATCTTGATTAACAGTTATTCAAATTAAAGGTAATACATTTCATGTTATTAGGAATCACTTTATTTCAGAACTTGTATTGTTAATAGATCTTGTGAAAATGAGTCTGAAGTTCTAAAAATTAATAATAATAAAAATAAGATTTTATTATGCTTTGCACTTTAAGAATGTTGTTCCAAGAATATTTTAACCAACTTAGTAGTTTGTGTTACAGTACGTTAATTCTTATTTAAAATCCAGCAATAAAATCTTCTCATTTTCTGAATTGAAGTCAAGAAAGTGTTAGTTTACCTGCACAAAGACGATAACCATCTAACTGTAGAGATATTAGACTATAGGAATCATGACATAGACAACACTGTAAGGGAAAATGTGTCTGGATGAAAGGGATAAATATAGATTAATATCTATACAGGACAGGAATACAAATTCTGTATTTGTTTTCTGGCACATGCCTAATTGTTTTCTACACTGAGATGTTGAGTGAGTGTCATTATTAATAAAACTCTATTTTTATTTTATTAATTTGCATATATTGTAATTACTTTCATTTCTACAATTGTTTACAAGCCTTATTTCAACTACAACTGACTTAGAATAGGCCTGTGTTAAGTGATTATGCAGTTTCACTGAAATTTCTAATAGCTCTGAATTATAATAGCTCTAGTTTTTTTAATAGCAGGTATACTACAGCTTCCAAGGTATTTGAATGAATCTATTTGTTCTAACTTTGATATTCTTTTATCAAGTTATTTCAATATTTTATTTAATAATTCCCATTACTTCAGTTTTCATTCACACTGATGCTGTAGTGATATGTTAAAACTTGTCCAAAAACCATAGTGGATGAGAAATGCTTAGTAATGGTTAATAGGGGATAGGGGATATTTTATACAGAAAAGGGTTTATTGTTACAGAGCTGAGGTTAAACATTAATTTAGTTACAAGGAATATAAGTGTATATTATTGCATAATATATTGTTAAATTGTGTAACACGACATATTACATTATCTGATGGTATTGCATAATGATCACAGAAGGGAATATGGAAAAATATCCATTAGTGAAAACGTGTTTTTTTTAATGTAATAAAAAAGGTATGAAATGTGGAATTTGATCTGTTGTATCAGCTGTATCAAAGCCATTAAGTCAGGTCAGATCTTTTTGGCAAGGTGAATGTTTGGAAATAGATGTCTGACGTGTCCAGTAATATTGATTATTAAGACTGCCTTTTTTAAAGGCAGTGTTAGAATCACACTGAGTGTTATTTCTTTTTCAACAAAGTAGTCATAATGAATGCTTTTCTTATGGTTTACATTTAACTGCACATGAAACTTGTGGAAGTGCAGGTGGGAGCAGGAATATCCGAGAAAAATGTAACAACAATATCTAGATTTGAACCTCAGTCTCATGCAACTCTAAGCAGTGGTGGATTCAAGATATATTCCTTGGTAATCTGTAGTTAAAATACATTTGACACTATTAGGTCCCCAAGATAATTCTGTCATATTCTGTAATATTATTCATTTTCTGGAACGGTCCCAGATGATTCCGTCTACTGTTTATGAAAGGACAGAAGAAGAATTCAGTCTTTTATAGTTTGTTAACTTGTTTCATATACGTAATGGATATTAACAGTTTTATTAAATTTTTCATTTTCTGACATTTATAAATCTGATTGAACTGTTTATTCCATCATATTACTAAATTTGCTTCATATTCTTTCAGTTGTCATTGCACTAACAGGCCATTTTGAATATTTGAATAACACATTACAATGAAACCATTATTATTATTATTATTTATAACAGCCCTTCAGATTTATATATGTTGATGTGAACAGCTAAAAATGTTGTGTAGTGTTACTACTTTCTATAAAATTGTTTTTACTTTATATGTTTGAATTAGTTAAAAAATTCATGTCTTATTTTCACTATATTAACATATATGATACACATATTTCTATTATTAAAAGTGATAACTTTTAAGTCTTTTTTCTGTAACCTTGATAACAGTTCTAGTTATAGTAGCTTGATATGTGCAATGACCTGTATAAAAATATCTTCACAAGTTCATTTCTTTTATATATAAGTAAGTGTGTTGTATAATAATTGTATTTTTTGTTTGTTTCAGTGTTGACTTTAATGTTCCCTTGAAAGATGGTAAGATTACAAATAATCAGAGAATTGTTGCTGCCGTGGAAAGTATTAAATATGCTGTAGATAATGGGGCCAAGTCTGTTGTATTGATGTCTCACCTGGGTCGTCCAGATGGCAACAAAAATCCTAAATATACAATGGAACCAGTTGCTGGTGAACTGAAAACATTGTTGAATCGGTAATGCTTTGCCTTTGAAATGATAGAAATTTGTTTGCTTTCCAACATTTGCTACAGTAGTTAATAGTCTTGTGCTCTTTGCTTTTCTTGTTATGTTATGCATATAGAATTGAATGAGTTGTCTTGAAATACTTGTAAATAGAAGGGTGCAAAGTGTAGAAATAGTTAAAATAGATTGTTGTAATCTTCAATATTCTTTTATTTTATTTTTACTGTTCATGTAACATGTAGTGAATAAGCATGTATTTATAATAATGTTTGTGAGTACACTACTGTATAATTGTTTTTTACTCATTCAAATATATTACTTTTTATTTATACTATTTACTACTGCATCTGGTCATGTCTTCCCTAGTGCCTTTAGGGCCTCGAGTGTTTGTTTTAATAAGCATAAGAAATAAAGCCCCGTTTAGATGGTAGGGGTTTACTGGTGTAGTCAAGCTACTCGCCTTATACTTTCCCTGTAATAAACAGTTGTGGAAAGTGGATTTAGCTTAGCATCAAGTGTTATTGCCATGTGAAAGTCATGCTGCTCACTTTTCCTTGTTACTGTCTCTACATAGTGCACCCCCTTGACTTCAAGCAGTCAAGCAACTTGGTCTTCTGTTTTGTATATACTGTTTGGTCTTTGAGGTGTTATTAACCCTGCCCTTGTATTTTAATATATTTTGAGCCATTAGCGTTAATTGTTATCAGTAAATTGAATTCAAGTGATATTCACAGGTTTCCTGGTGTGTACAGAAAATATAATTTTGACAAAAATTTTAAGGAATTTAGTTTTCGAAACTTGTCAGAAGTTAAAGAAACCAGTTTGGATGTTACAATTAGAAATGGAATTGTTGTGCCAAAAAATTAAAACAATAATAATGATTTATCAGCTAAAATGTGTGAAAAATATTGCCAGAGTATCAAAGTACCTCCACTTTTCTGTGTAGAAAGATTTTAGGTGCCACACTTGTTTGACTTGAAACACTGGAAACCAGTAAACTTGGTCATCTAAATGAGCTTTATGATAAAAACTCAAAGCCACAGATACTAGTTGGAAAGATATCCAGGTGCAATATTTTGGTGGTGGGTTTCTATATGATTTATAAGCATTAGGCATTTCTGTGTTTTAGAAACAGTTAAAATGTAAATGAACAAACTGTTCAGCTTACATAAAAATTAATTAAATATTATTGTTTGCTTGCTTGTGTCAATGCTTGTTTATTTCTTGTTACTTAAGTCTACCTGACTCAATTACTCTTTGCAAGAGAATGCAGTCCGTTTTTGGTCAACGATCGACTGGACCAAGAAAGTGGTAGGTTTTATACTATTTTAAAAAGTAGTGAGTATATAGATTATTATACTTGTTGAGAATGGTGTCATACTTGATTGCATCTGTTAACATACAGTTAGCTGTGGTACATGTGATCATTATGTAACTCATTGCTTTGTAACAGGGTTTTACACACACACACACACACACACACACACACACACACACACACACACACACACACACACACACACACACACACACACACACACACACACACACACACACACACACACACACACACACACACACACACACACACACACACACACACACACAGATAATATCCTAATATCCAAGGTTATCATTGAGTTGGCCTTGACACTGTGTGTCGTTATTCCTTCTTTAATCAGGTATTACAAAATTTTTGTCATTTCTTAAACAACAGTTAACAACAAAAAAAAAAAAAGAAAAATTAGGAATACATTTTAAAATATGTTATAGTTTTCAATACATTATTCTAAGGTTGTTAATACCTTTTAGTTGTATTACTATTTATAATAAATTTGAGTCATTCTATGTATTTATAATACATTGTTAAACAAACGTATTATTTATTTAGCATCGATCAACACTTTCCTGTTTAATGTTGTATAGTGTTGGTGATGGCAAAAATAATTGTGGTCTGAGAACATTTATTGTAGCGTAGAACTCAGTCATTCAATAAGATGAAGTAGTAATTATAATTACATATGGAAAAAAAATTATAAAATTATGTTATTTAGACACACAGTGTATAGACAGCATGTGGAAACATAATGGAGTGGTTACTGTGGTACTGTTCCCCCACCATGACAAAAAAAATACAGGGTGCGGCAGAAAAACCTCCCACATTTCGCCGAGTCATTGCACCGGCACTGGTGGAGTGGGGGGTTCGTGGTGTTGGTTTCCGGTAGCGTGTGCCTTGCTGTTTCAGTTGCCATTATGGCGTGGACTGGTATACATCGTGCGTTTGTTGTTGAGTCATTTATCCGAAATAACAAATCTGTGATCGCCATGCAGAGAGCTTTTCGAATACATTTCGAGCTTATTTGCGGCGATCCTGTTCCAGACAGAAAAACCATACTGTTATGGGTTGAAAATTTTCGGTCTACAGGGTCAACATTAAAACGGAAACCATCTGGAAGACCACGGAGTGTTCGGACCAGAAAATGTCATTGCTGTCAGACAGTCCATTGTGCAATCTCCCAAACATTCAGCCCGTAAACATGCTTTTGCTTTGGGCATGTCTGATCGAAGTGTCAGGAAAATTTTACACGCTGATCTGAAATTCCATCCTTACAAAATGATGGTTGTCCAACAACTTCAAGACGGTGACTGGCAGAACCGAATGGCATGTTGTGAGGCTATCCTTGAGAATGTTTCTGCAAACGATGTGCTGCTCTCATGCGACGAAGCTCACTTTCACTTGAATGGCTCCGTGATTAAGCAGAATTTCTGTTATTGGGCAGAACAAAATCCTCGACAGCTTCATGAAAGGCCTCTACACAGTCCACGTGTTACTGTTTGGTGTGGTGTTGGAAATTGTGGTGTTTGTGGTCCATACTTTTTCGAGGAAGAAGGCCAAACGGTTACAGTGAATTCCGCTTGGTATGTGCAAATGTTACAACACTTTTTGCAACCAAAACTCGCCGCACTTGGAAATCGGAATGTGTGGTTTCAACAGGCTGGAGCCACTGCCCACACAGCCAGAAACTCGATGGCTGTTTTGAGAGAACTGTTTCCCGGGTGCTTGGTCTCGTTACATGGTGACATTCGGTGGCCCGCACGATCACCCGATCTCACCCCTTGCAATTTTTTTCTTTGGGGCCTGTAACAATAAAAAAGAGAGGCCTAAATATATAAAATAAATAAAATACCCTACCAGGACTTACCTGCACGCAAATACAACACTTACCTGTTATTGAAATTTTACCAGAAGACCAAGGTCGCCACGATTATTTTTTTTTTATAGGATAAAATATCGAAAACCTTTACACTCCACCCTAAATAAAACGGACAATTTAGCAATCTGACCCACCCAATTAATAACTCAGAAAGATTCCGGAACGTTAGACGAATTTTTAACACAGAAATGAGGAAGTGGCAATGACGAAATAACTTAGACTAACACATTTTATCTGGAACTTAAATACTTTTAATTACTTGAAAATTAGTTTAAATATTTTGACAAGAACCCTATGACCAAAAATGAATTATACATTAGGTATTATATTTACATTGAACTATTAATGCATTAAGTGTTGTAGTTAAATATTCACTATAAAGCAGCCCATTCTGCCATTCACTCATTCATACCGTATAATATATATATTCCCCTTATTTTTTGCTCGAGTCTTAAGTTGAATAATATGTTCTGAAAATGGATAATAGTTCGTGAATAATAATAATTAAAATTGAATAACCATGGTACGTTACGTAACGCTTAGAGTCCCGTTCACCACGTGCTGTTGGATAGATGCATCTGAATATTTGTCCGTTACGAACACTTTTAACTTTCTTAGATCACTTCATTTACTACCATTCACAATGTCACTCCACTTATTCACACCGATTGCTCTTTTTTCGCTGAAACTTAGTTTTTTGTAACCTCGAGTCTTGGCTAGCGTGCGGCCGCCGCCGCGGCCATATGTAGACTGGGTATAGGCGGTAGGAAACTGCCGTTCACTGCCACCTGCTTTGCATCGTCGTTCATGTTTAGTTGTTGTGTGGTAACCACTTTATGCGTGGCATAGAGCTGGTATATGTGTGTGACCAGAGGACAATATTGGCTTCTGCTCTGCTGATGTCATTTAAGTGGGCGTGGTCTAAACGACACTTCCGTAGTGAACCCAACGGAACGATGAAAATTTCACTATATGGCCATCTTACTTTTTTGCCAACGCTTGGGTAGGCGCCCATGCTTGGTGTGCGCATGGGAGCGCAATGCCACACTCTCGCATAGTTCTTGGAATTTTGTGGAGGTGCAAATGCTCTGCCGCATTCCTCAACAACAACTGCGTCTTATAGCGTTGTTTCACTGTTCTGTTACACTGACACATACGTTGCACAATAATACCTTTACAGTTTTTTCCAATTTATTATACCAGTCCGCCCGGAAACGAAATAAGTAACAATATAATAATGCCCCAAATGGTTAAAAATAAAAACACCCAAAAATGACCCGCTACAATACCCCCTCGATGAGAATTCTGCTGTCCACGACAGAAGAAATCTCATCGATGACCCCAAAGAGGACCGGTGAGGAACTGGTGCCAACAACCCCCTGGTTCATAATCTGCATGGGTACACGACCCCCCTGGCTCAGCGACCATGGACTCATCTGAACGAGATCACTGGACTTCTCCGTAAGAGATCCCAACACCTAGAAATCGATCAGACTCGCACCATAGCCCACCTTGCCTTCTAACATGCTACCCCCAAAAATCCTCAATCCCTGGCTAAAATCGTTCCAGCTCCTCCGCCGATGTGGATCCCCTTTTTGCAAGCTGGGCTGCCTTTGGCAAATACTGGGCTCACACACTCTAACATTACATATTACCATAACACATAAGAATAAAACTTTCTTTTAAAATTTATCAAAAATTTAAAAAATTCAAAATTCAAAAAAAAATCTTTTATCAAAAAATTCTCTTCCTCTTTTTTCTAATTTTTGTTTCAAATGACTTAACCTAAACATTCCTATTAATACAAATACATCCTTACTCTAGCATGAGAACAATTTATAGCCTACCAATATAAAGCAATACAATAAAAGCAACATGGTTAATACACACATAATAAAAACTCATTATCTAAAATAGTCATTCGCTGGCAGGCGAAAAATCAAGTTTTTTTTTTTTTTTTTTTTCAAAAAAAATTTAAAATTTTCAAAATTTTAAAATTCAAAAAAAATTTAAATTTATTCATTAAAAAATTTTATTAAATTTATTTATTCAATAATGTTTATTAAAATTATTCAAATATTGGTTTGCATTAATTAAACAAACAAATCACAATTGGCTTCCTACTATACACAAGCTTAGTAGGTGTATGAACTCATCAGCTGATCATAACTAGGTCAAGTCCAAAACCCTTGACCTACATATGTTATGTATGATTTCTGAAAACACTTTAAATATCTGTAATATCCTACCTTGAAATACAAAACATAGTAACATAAAATATTTATAATAAACAAAATATTAATATAATCAATCATCAACTTGACATTTAAATTATTTAAAACAAACAATTCTTAACTTTACATTATTTTCAAATTTTATCAAAATTCTGTCACTGGTTAAAAAAAATAAACAATTGTATATTCTTTATCATGAATCTCTCTGCCTTTTCAACAATCTTACCTTAATATACTGTGGGTGATGTAAATTATTTATTCTCATTTTTCTGTATGAGATTTCTATATATTTCTATACACCTAAACTTTCTCCCTCTGACTCTGATATTAATCAACTCAATTATCATGACACCCATCTCTATCAAAATATCTACTAATCAGGACATTCTAAACCCCAACTTATCATTTAACACAATTCGCCGCCTTCTCCCCATATATAAAAAAATACTCTCTAACCCTTTGTACATAGGATACGTGTTTCCTTCCCAAAACTCATTCCCTTATGTTGGTCCCTGGACTCCCCCTAGGTAACCCTTTCCGGCGCCAATCGGTCCCTATCCCGTCCCAACCCTTGTTGCGGACTCCCCAAATACACTACCCCCTAATACAAAATTGCCATCCCCAAAATTCTCAATCTCATTTCATTACTACAAATACACAAAACAACCTCATTAACTATAAAAACAACCATATATCATTCAAAATCTACATAAAGTCTCCATTACCACTGTGTCAACATCTATATGTCACAAAATCCTGTTATATCACATCAACTCAAAAACAGCATTACATTATATTCATCTCCATCATTTCACATTCAACTTTTAATTCAACTTGGACAGGTCTACATGTCCCATAAAACACTTATCACCCATGAATTATCTTTTATTAATTTGCATATTCTTTTTATCTTTACTTCAAAATATCTGTAGTACACTAAACATTAATTACTTGTAACATTTATAAACCAATATACCAGTGACATGGTATTGTTGATCAGCTGATATCCTAACATAATTAAAACACCATGAATACCTTTCAAAATTGAACAATTACATGTAATACATTATCAACACTTACTTCTATTATGTTGATTGCCTGCCAGGCGTCTAGTGATTGGCTTAGAAAAAAATTACACACATAATGAAAATACATTTTATCAACAACTATATCTAAAACACAACAATAAAATGATACCTTTAAAATTATAGTATGAACCTTATTTTACGAGTCTGAGCATATAATTATGTGGACAGAGCACAAGCATTTTTGATTGGATTAAACCTTGAATAAACAAAAACTTTTGTCATAAAATTTTAAATTCGTGACTCCTTTACGTCACCTCCCTGCCACACACACTATTTCAGATTATGGAGGACTGTCTCGCCCTTTCGCTTCCACAGAGACGGTATATTTTGGAGCAGGGTTTTACCTCTCCGTGTCTCTGCTTCCGCTGTTAAGTTTTAACATTGGTGAACATCATCATGTTCTCGTTAATAATCATGCACCCTTAAACGGATCTACCACCTGGCTCTGCTGTTCCTACTCGAACAGAGTGGCAGCCGCTGTTCCATAGTTTGGTGATTCCCCTTTTTATTACCCCCCATCAATTTCAAAATACACCTTTACAACGATAACAGCTATGGCCAGTTATGGTCAGCGCGTAATCGTAATGTGCCCCAACCATAGCTGTTAAAGCTAAACCAATTCCACGGTCAGGGTTCGGTGAGGCCGTGACCGCCCGAAAATTTGGGGAATCACAAATAAAATATCTTTCGTAATATTAAATTTACGAATTTATATTTAAATGACAATATTAATTTAGATGGGGTTTTAACCCACTTTATATGGAAGCTTAACCATTATTAACATAAAACAATTAATACAAAATCTACAACCTTCCCCCATAGCAGTTCCACACTACACTGTTATAATACATCACATAACACAATACACAAATAGCAATAAACCTGGATTATTAGCATACATCAAACAAACAATTCTCTTTTAAATAATTTATATAAAAATTTATAAACATTATTATTTAAAATTTTTCATTAACTCTTTTTATTTATCATCATGATGAATTTATCCTGTGTTGTAATCAGATTTTCAAAAATTCTAAATTTATTATTAATACATATTTTTAATCATTATGTTCCACAAAATAAACCATTTACCATTTATTTACTTATTAATTATTATTAAATCAAAATCTCACCAAACAATTTAATTACCTTATAAAATTCAAACACATAATATTCAATCACACTATCTAAACATCTCCACTTATTTAATTCAATTTATTATTAAAATTACATATTCATTTGATTATTAAAATAACATATTTCCATTATTATCAACATTCTACAAATCATTAACTATTGTCTTCATAATTATTTTGTTATTTAATTAGAGTGCAAAAATATTAATAATATTATTATTATTAATACAACATTTTCTAAAACATATACACATTACATTTCACAATACACACAAATGAATTCAATATTATTTACAAAATATACGTCAAAACTGTTCAAGTGTATCTCACTTCAGATGTCCAAATCAGCAAGGTCATTACCAGAAATTTATAAAATTCAAACAAGGTCTATACACTGATATTCTAGTTCAGCCACCATCGTCAAAAATTAATCTTGGTTCTAAATAACACTTTTCAATTGTATTGACACACATATTGTTGTCTTGTGTGTCATAACCAAACAATTTCAATTTATCTGTTATACCATAATAATCATTCACCAAGTCTGCGTTAAGTATTTCTGTTAACTCTCCGTCAGTAAATATTTCCAATATCGGGTTAGTTACTTTTGTATTATCAATTACATCATTCGGGTTTAAATATACTTCTAATATTTCTTTCAACTCCTCATAATCTCTCTTTAATTCATATAACTCTATCTCTCTCTCAACACACAATTCTCTGTTTAAATCACTCTCATCATAACACCATCTCATACTTATAAAATCATTCCGCACAGAGGGTATAAACTTATACAAATAAACTAAACTCAAATCTTCTACTAACACGGGACTCTTGCCCTTCAAAAACTCTTGTGACCACATTAAATCATCGTAAATAATAAAAGGAAAATTTCCCCTCTGTCCCCACTCTACTACAACATTATTTTTTCTCTCTCTCTCTAACTCACTGACACACATTAACATTTCACTATCACATTCTAGAACTTCGTCCGTATTATTTTGGATTATATTCTCATTATTTGCTTCTACATTCTTCTTCACTCCCACTATACTCTCAAAATTGTCTACTATTTCGTCATTTTTACATTTTGTCATATTTAAAACATTGTCACCTAATTTCTCAGCCTTCTGTTCTAACTTATTTAAACTGTTTTTTATTGTTTCGTTAGTGCTTTCTATACATTTATTCATTTCTTGTATTTCATTTTTCAACTCGTGAAACCTGTCATTCATTTTATTGTATTTGACATTTGAATCAATTTGTTGCTCTTTATAATTGCTATTTATATTTTCAGACATGGTTTTCATTAGATTAAACAGGTCGTCTATTGACACCTTTTTTTCTTCCACCCCTACGCTAGCGTTAGGTCTATTCTTATCTTGTACATCGGTCATTTTCAAAATTTATTTATATCATACCCTTATACAACGTCCCCTTAAATCAAAATACCCCATACAGAAAACAGTTATTAATACGTCAAAGTAAACACCCGCTCGCTCTACCTAAACATAACCTTACTTAGCGTAATTATATACGATAAATCATATTTATAAATTCGTCATTACCACATCCTATCTTCTGTGTATTAAAATAGGTCTATCTCGTATAAAATTACAATTAAACGAAAATCCTGGCAGCGCGTCGACATTTGTAACAATAAAAAAGAGAGGCCTAAATATATAAAATAAATAAAATACCCTACCAGGACTTACCTGCACGCAAATACAACACTTACCTGTTATTGAAATTTTACCAGAAGACCAAGGTCGCCACGATTATTTTTTTTTTATAGGATAAAATATCGAAAACCTTTACACTCCACCCTAAATAAAACGGACAATTTAGCAATCTGACCCACCCAATTAATAACTCAGAAAGATTCCGGAACGTTAGACGAATTTTTAACACAGAAATGAGGAAGTGGCAATGACGAAATAACTTAGACTAACACATTTTATCTGGAACTTAAATACTTTTAATTACTTGAAAATTAGTTTAAATATTTTGACAAGAACCCTATGACCAAAAATGAATTATACATTAGGTATTATATTTACATTGAACTATTAATGCATTAAGTGTTGTAGTTAAATATTCACTATAAAGCAGCCCATTCTGCCATTCACTCATTCATACCGTATAATATATATATTCCCCTTATTTTTTGCTCGAGTCTTAAGTTGAATAATATGTTCTGAAAATGGATAATAGTTCGTGAATAATAATAATTAAAATTGAATAACCATGGTACGTTACGTAACGCTTAGAGTCCCGTTCACCACGTGCTGTTGGATAGATGCATCTGAATATTTGTCCGTTACGAACACTTTTAACTTTCTTAGATCACTTCATTTACTACCATTCACAATGTCACTCCACTTATTCACACCGATTGCTCTTTTTTCGCTGAAACTTAGTTTTTTGTAACCTCGAGTCTTGGCTAGCGTGCGGCCGCCGCCGCGGCCATATGTAGACTGGGTATAGGCGGTAGGAAACTGCCGTTCACTGCCACCTGCTTTGCATCGTCGTTCATGTTTAGTTGTTGTGTGGTAACCACTTTATGCGTGGCATAGAGCTGGTATATGTGTGTGACCAGAGGACAATATTGGCTTCTGCTCTGCTGATGTCATTTAAGTGGGCGTGGTCTAAACGACACTTCCGTAGTGAACCCAACGGAACGATGAAAATTTCACTATATGGCCATCTTACTTTTTTGCCAACGCTTGGGTAGGCGCCCATGCTTGGTGTGCGCATGGGAGCGCAATGCCACACTCTCGCATAGTTCTTGGAATTTTGTGGAGGTGCAAATGCTCTGCCGCATTCCTCAACAACAACTGCGTCTTATAGCGTTGTTTCACTGTTCTGTTACACTGACACATACGTTGCACAATAATACCTTTACAGTTTTTTCCAATTTATTATACCAGTCCGCCCGGAAACGAAATAAGTAACAATATAATAATGCCCCAAATGGTTAAAAATAAAAACACCCAAAAATGACCCGCTACATCTGAAGGCTAATGTTTACCGACATCGACCACAAACCATTGATGAACTGAAGGCTGCTATACGCCAAGAAATTGCAGAGATAACACCGCAACTCACCCAGTGAGTGATGCAAAACTTCAGAAATCGATTAGAAACGTGTATCGGGGAAGAAGGCTACCATTTAGGCGATATCATTTTCAAAACCAAGTGAAAGAAACTGCATTCTGTATCCTTTCATATTATATAATAAAATTTAGAATAGCATCGCTCATGTTTTTTTTGTTAGCCTTTTAAATGTGGGAGGTTTTTCTGCCGCACCCTGTATTTGTTTATTGAGTATCTGTCCCGTAAGAAAGTGGCAAACCATTGATGGTACTTGCACTTTGTAATGCATCACTACCTAGCTGCAACACACACACACACACACACACACACACACACACACACACACACACACACACACACACACACACACACACACACACACACACACACACACACACACACACACACACACACACACACACACACACACACACACACACACACACACACACACACACACACACACACACACACACACACACACACACACACACACACACACACACACACACACACACACACATTGTTGGTATACATTGGTATCATGCGCTCTTGTATAGAAAGGATCATTAGGTCATGTCAAGAGGTTGTAGTTTAAGTAATTTTTTAGGACTTGTGTAATGGAAAGGTTGCTTATACCTGTCTCTGGAATCAGTGTATTGAAAGTTCTCTTTTGTTAGCTTTGTAGTGTTTATTATAGTTTGTATTTATAGTTGATTTCGGATATTTAGGCATGTAGGTATTACAAACTGTGTGTGTGTATATATATATATATATATATATATATATATATATATATCACAAGATTATATGTAAACGTTCCGTATGATTAGGCCATGGTACATACCTACTCCAGGTACATAGTTGAAATATTTGGCACAGGATTTGAAAATGACCAACAACCCAGAATAGTTTACATCTAGTGATTCTGACCATGGAAACCTCAATTCATTATATATCACAAAACTAAATAGTTGCAGAATTGAACAATAAACAGTTCTGATTAGCATAGTGTGCACTAGTATTTTCAGAACAAGTTTTTCATGTTGATTATCATTGTTCTTCAGCCTGAAGTTTCAGCTACATATTTTGTAACACCATCTTCAATGGATGTCTTGATCCTGCCAGTGCCTGAATTTAACGAGCTATTTGTATGGCTTGTACATTGACACCGGCAGAATAGTTTCTTGCCAACGTCTACTTCTCCATGTGTGTTAATATGTTGGTCCCAATACAGTTTCTCTTCCCTGATGAGATATTCACATTAATTGTTCAACACTCGATATATAAATTTATTTGTATCAGTGATGATATGACAATAGGCTTTGTGTTCATGTTTTGCCTATGGGAAATTCCTGATGATTTAACCTATTCATTAGCAGGTTATGTCAAGTGCTCTTGCATCTGCAGGAGCAAGGGTTTTCTCTAAAATTTCATTATTTCTTTCATACCATTATTACTGTCACTTGTGTCATTTGCAATATCAGTGTCCACGATCTCACTTTCAGATTAAGTCTGACAATTCATTAAAAAAAAAAAAACTGTAAAACACTTTCATTGGTTACTATCTTTCCATCATAAAATAAAAAACACATGCATGGTCCAATAATATTTATATGGGGCTATATATTTAGTCATACTAAAAATGTTTTAAAATTCAGAATAATTACATAAGAAAACATGCAAGGCAATACCAGCCATCACTTCTATGTAACAATACTGGAAGGAAGCCCGCGACAGCTGTTTACAACACATGCCATCTTGACTACATTGGTTGAAAAGAGGTTCAACAAAACTTATCCATAATGTAATTTAAAATGCAACTGATAGATGGTAGCATGCGTAAAACTTATGATTAAACCAAACATACTATTGCTGTGTTGCTTCTGCGGCAGTAAATTTGTAAAGCATGCATAAACTTTATTGCTCTGGGAGTTCACAGGGGGGCAGAAACGTATATGTTCAGGTTTGCCTCTAAACTCGTTAAAGCCTGAGACTTTAAAGCTCGTCTCTAGATTGTTAATTACTTATTAAAGTTATAAATAATTGGCTGTGTCTCATTAAGGTGTACTGACATGCATAGTCATCAGTAGGGCTATATGCACAGTTATAAAGATATTTTTTTAATAATATTATATATTTTAGTATTGTTATTTCCCTTTCAGCAGTATGGTGTTGATTATATTAGCATCATCAGTTAGAAAGAAAATAATAACAGTCTATAAACATTTTAAAAGATTAAAATAAATGTTTTAGTGGATAGTTAGTGAGGATCGGTCAATAATACAACTTTTAGTAATTTTGCGTCGACGTTTCGACAATATTTATTGTCATCTTCAGGACAATTGTTGCTGACGCCAATAAGAAAGGTTTATTGACAATAAATATTGTCGAAACGTCGACGCAAAATTACTAAAAGTTGTATTATTGACCGATCCTCACTAACTATCCACTAAAACATTCACTGATTGACGGTCACTAAAAATTTAAGGATTTAATTAAAATAAATGTTATTGAACTATGCATGGAGATTTTTGAGGTCTATAAAATGAATTTCTTTTCGAGTGCATTTTCTTTTTTTAAGGGTAGGTCGCTTTTTGTGTTGGGTTACAAATAGATGTGCATAAGCATACAAAGTAAACTGGTTACTGTTTTCAATTGTAAAAGCAAATACAACAACAAATTCTCTCCTTATTTTTAAGTATATATACACTGCATGTTTCTGAATCTGACTTCTCTATGCTGACAAGTCTGGAAGTGTATTGGCACTCATTTTTCATAGCATGGTATTTTTAAGTAGCAGATATAATTTGTGATTTACATTAAGGATAACAATTCTGTGTATCAGTATTACATCATCTTAAAGGGTGTAGGGTATAAAATCAAATCAGAATTTTCTCTTTATCCAAATAATAAATGGGTGCATTAGCTAATAAGTTTGTATATAGGCTGTTATTGCTTGCTTGTTTTGGGTTGTACATGGGATTAAGCAGAAACATTTATTACTTAATTTATATAATTCATATTACATTGTTTTCAAATGTATCAAGAATGTTTTTCCGAATCAAAGATATTTATACATAATGCGTAAATAAGAACATAAGTAAACTTGTATTTTGGAGTTTTGATTTATAAAACAGTAGTTTTCTGTGTGTACAGCATTTTTGAAGGTGTGAACAATGAGTGATGGTTAAAGTAACAGCATCAACCCATATTATTAAATAATGGTCTGTTTTAAACATTTGTATTATATATTCAGGGTTTGTATTGCCATTGACAGTAATGTTGGTTTAAGACTAACAATTATCTGTAAGAAAAATTAATAATGTTGAGTAAAGTTTACGCTTGATATAGTTGCATTCATATATATTTTTTAAGCGTTGAATTAAAATTAGAAACATTGTCTTGTGCCAGTCTTGTCAAAGACATATTATGTAAATTTATGATATAGGTGTAAGGAATCTGTTAATATATATTACAACGTTAACGTGTTACAACGTTATTTGTGAAGCCCCCCAACTTCTTGTAAGCCATTTATTTTGCAACATTACTTACGCTATAAAATTATGACAGGTGTAATCGTAATAATAATAACACAACGTGAAATGGTTTAGAATCATTTAAAAATTTATTAATTACAAATTTTCTATTCTGTTGCAACTTAAAAATATCATTATTATTCGCATGTGTGTAGCCGTAGCACACATCTAGTTATTAACATATAAGTAATCATCTCATATTACACATTGAACATAATATACACTCTTATACTACAATAAACCTTTGTTATCATATAATATTGCTCTTGACTTGCTCATTACTGTGATAACTATTAGATTATCTAATCTCTTTTTAATAATCTATTTTCTTTTTATTATGTTGCATATACATTGCTTTGTTTTCTAATAGAATTTTATTATTTACTTTCATATTAATTTAAATATCATTGACTAAATTATTTATTCAAGATTATAAAATTTACTCTTTACTTTCATATTACTTTAAATATCATTGATTAAATTGTTTCTCCAAATTATACTTTCATGTATTTAAACATTACTCTAAAACTACTATACAAATAAAAAACATTTCCAAAAATTATTAACTCATCTTTGAATTATATTGTCTTTCTTCTTACATAGTTAATTGTCTTTACGTGAGTCTTTTTGTTTTTACAAATACATGGTTTTGTTTCACCTTATTTATTATGGTAATACTCAGCGTATCCTCTTCGGTCCTAGGTCCTCGATCCTGGGTGCTCCTCTGTCGTCGTGTAGTCCTGGAGTCCTTGATCCTCGTCCTTCAGATCCTCTCCGCAGTCCGTTGCCTCGTTCCGTACACTGGACTCTATTCCATGTACTTGGCTGCTCCCTCGTATCCCATCATGGCATCAGGTTGCAGGTGCTCTCACGAAAGTGATGAATAGTCGTGAAGAACCTCCGGCTGCTGCTGTGGTTGATAGAAAAAGAGTTGTTGTTGTTGGGCAGAGCCTCCGACTGCCACGGTAGTTGTACGAGAAAGAGAAATAAGTTAGCACGTCTCGAGTATTTATACCCTAGGGCGCAAAAATCATGTTTAATATTCTGCAGGTCTCAGTCTGTCGTTGGTGTCCCTTTCTAAACACGATAATTTTCACACTTATTTCGCTTGTCTTCACAACATGCGAAGTCTTTTGCAAATTACCCGTTATTCATCTTGTCGGTAATTTTTATGTGTTCACTGTGTATAAACCGTTTTTTCCTATCTTAATTAATATAAGTTTATTTATACGGTACAGGTAGATCCCGTTATACGCGGTTTCGGTATCCGCGTTTTTGGATAACTCGGTTTATTTGTGAAGTTTCAAAGCATCAAAATATTGGCTGTAATGTAAGAATATTGAGCGCTCCTTTATCCAGAACTGCTGCAAACCCATATGCAGGTTGTACAGTGTGCGTACAGCTCCGTTGTGAGTGCGCAACTATCACGCGCATCTTCCTGTACTGTGACCTTGTCACTGTGTTTCCGATTGTAGGAGGATGCCAGTACTGCTTGTAAGCTTGTTGCAGTAAGGTTGGTTGTGTTATAACAAGTAAAATGTCAGATAAACGTAGAAGAAGTGTGAGTAACGAAGTGAAGAAACGTTCAAGAAAATCCCACTCATTAGAAATGAAGTTGGAAGTTCTAGACCGATGTGATAAAGGGGAACGTAACATTGACATTCAGCGTGCAATGGGACTCAGTGAATCTACGATAAGAACTATTCGCAACAATGCACAATCAATTCGTAGAAGTGCTCAATCATCGACAAACCTGAGTGTTACTAGAGTGACTAAATCTCGATCAGAGGCAATGGAAAAAATGAAGAGTATGTTAAGCCACTGGATTGAACACCATAACCTGCAGCACATGCCTCTTGTCGGAACTGCAATTCAAATGAAAGCAAGAAGCCTGTATGCGGACCTGACGAAAGATACAGAAGATGTGCCATCTCAGCCAGTTCTGGTTGGTTCGATCGCTTCAAGCAGCGCTTTGGTTTTCACAATATAAAATTAATGGGAGAGGCAGCAGCCGCCGATCAGATTGCAGCGGAGGAATTTTCACGAACTATATTTAAGAAATTCATCACTGATGGAGGCTACACACCTAAACAAGTTTTTAATCTTGATGAAACTGGTCTATTTTGGAAGCGAATGCCGAGCCGCACATTCATTTCCATTGAAGACAAAACAGTGCCTGGTTTCAAGGCGGCCAAGGACCGATGCACTCTTCTTTTTGGAGGAAACACTTCTGGGGATTGCAAATTAAAACCTCTTATGATCTACCACTCACAAAATCTGAGAGCACTAAAGGGCTGTGATAAGTCGCGACTGCCAGTTCATTGGAAGTGTAATAAAAAGGGATGGATGAGTTCTGCAAATTTCTCCGACTATTTTACAAGAGAACTAAATGACGAGTCGAAAGCCTACTGTGAGAAAGAACACATTCCTTTCAAGATTCTCATCCTTCTTGACAATGTTTCAAGTCACCCTCCTTTTATTGCTGAATTAAGCAAAAACATTCAAGTTGTATTTCATCTTCCAAACACCACTTCCATCCTCCAACCTATGGACCAGGGCGTTATTGCCACATTTAAGGCCTACTATCTGCATCGAACATTTTCAAAGCTTATCGGGCAGTGTGACGCCGACGACAAACTCACCATCAAGGCTTTCTGGCGTCAATTTAACATTCATATGGCGATTGGAATGATTCGAGACTCGTGGAATGAAATCACACCACAATGTATGAATGGTGTCTGGAAGAAACTGTGGCCTGAAGCTGTTGAAGTTCTTTCAGAAGATGGAGTGGGAAATGACATCGGTGGTGCGACGAGAGAGATAGCAGACATGGCACAACACATTGGTTTTACTGACATCGACGAAGAAAATGTGCGCAAGGTATTGAACTCACATGTAGAAGATCTAACCAATGAAGACTTAATAATTATTGAAGAGGAGAGAATTGTAAAAGAACAGGAAGACGAGGAAATAGACGAAGTTCAACCTGAGAAGAAGCTCACAACTAAAATCATGGCACAGGCTTTCCAGATGATCGACTCAGCCATGTCTATTTTTGAAGAGCATGATCCCGACACAATGAGAAGTTCTCAAGTGAAGAGGGAAGTTGAACACGTGATGAAATGTTGCAAAGACCCAGTGGCGGCGCTAACGAAACGGGGGCCCCCCGCGAAACTAATTAGGGGGCCCTATAGAAATGGTTAAATTTTGTATACGTAATAGGGAAAAACACTCAAATGAGTTTCTATTTACGTGTGTTTCACAACAATGGTTTGTGAATACTTTCTCGTCTATCACAAAGCGTTTGCAATTTGCAAAGGACGTTTTACACGTGTACAAACTCTTAAAATTCATTGTTGCTAAATAGACAAAGACAAACTATAAAAAAACCAAAATAAAAAGAATGATTTATTTTTACGTCAAAGATCTAAATTCAGACTATGAAACAGTACCGCACACAGAGTGGTAAAAATTTATTATTTAAAAACGAATATCAAAGTAACATTCTAGCTTTTTTCAAACATTTAAATTAGTTTGTAACTGAATTTGTAAAATTCTTGAATATACTCTATACAAGTTCTCCTTAAGTCTAATCCAATTCAATAACACTCGAACTCAAGTAATGTACAATATTTACAGATGAGGCTCAACCAAAGTTCACTGTTTTCCTAAGCCTAGTCTTCTTTTTTTAATAGCTAAGAACTTTTCAACCACTTCGTTGATATTAGTTTTCTGTATCTCACATGCTCAGTGCTTAACAGTGCCAAGTCACTCAACCGAGTTTGGGCCATGGTACTTCTTAAGTATGACTTAATTTAATTAATTTAAGTTTTGAAAAGCTTCTTTTCGCTGTAGCTGTTGTGACAGGTATGGTTAAATAAAGCTGCAAAGCTGTAGTTAAGTCTGGGAGGCAACTCATAAGGTAGCTGTTTTCTTCAACCAGTAAATTCATCATTTCTCGAATTCTTTCTTGTGTACAATTTCTTTGGCCATCAGAGCTTTGAAGAATATTACTTGGTCAGGCAGTGATGTGGAAAGGTCACCAGGATACACATTTACCAGAGCCTTACTTTTCTCCACTATTGTCTCTTGTGAGAAGTTTACTAAATTCTGAGGCGTCAGGAATGAAAACCTATCATCAATGCAATGCAATCCTTCGAATCTCATTTGTAGCTGAGCTATTACAATATCTAGTGTTGCATTGAAAACTTTTACTTCAAATGATTTCACTGGGTCGTCAATTCTATGGTCAACTGATAATTCAACAAAGAAGCGTTTTACAACTCGTTTACGCTTATTTTTCATGTTACAAATTATGTCCCATGACTGGGCCAACTGGGGCCCCCCATGAGGGTCGGGCCCCCCCGCGCCGCGGGGTCTGCGGGGGCCTTATCGCCGCCACTGCAAAGACCTCTACAGCCAAAAGATAAAGAAGAGGACACAGCCGTCTATTAAAATGTGTTTTACCAAACATCGTGGCGTTTCCAACGACAGTCCTGCATCCAGTAAGAACCCAACTTCTGCTACGACAATGTCACCTGGGAATTCTACCAGTTTTACCTTAATTGCAAAAAGAGGAAAACTGACCACAACTTCAACAGATTCTTCTGATGTTGACGACCCTGAAGATATTATGTAAGTGAAGAGAGACTTTAACATTTTTAATTTTTGAATACTTTTCTGTACTGTACTGTATGTTATTTCGATCATTTAAATGTATTAAAAAGCATTTTTAATAAGGTACTTAATTTTTTCATTCATGCCCTAGTGTACTTGCCCATGTAAAATATACGTCCTGATTTACGCGAATTCGGTATACGCGCCGGTTTTCAAAAACATATATCCTGCGTATAACGAGATCTACCTGTATTTATTTTCACTATAATCGCACTTTTTATTATTTTCGCACTATTTTTTGTACAGATGTCCGTCTTTATTTTATACACACTGTGGCGTATTTGGTTTTGTGATATTATGCACACACTCTTTACAATTTAAATAATTCATATAATTAATAACGTTCATTTAGGGGTGACGCTTTACAGGAATCAACTGGTCCCACACACACATGTAAAATACACGTGTACACACAGACACAGCTGCATGGCCTGATAAACCTGTACAAGCATGACATTTGGTTGTTCCTTTTACAGTTCAGATTGAAAGCTGAATTATTATTACTAACAATATGAATTATTTATTTAATTATATTAATTATCTTAATTTATTGTGCAATGCGCAGTACCCTATACATTTGTACTGTTGCAATTTGTATAAATAAATCTGCATATTAAAGTCATGTGGTCAATGTTTCTGTAGAATTAAGTGTTTCTAAATGTGTTTTGTCTGGTGATTTTAGAATTTACTGTGGATTTTTTCTTGTGTGCGATGTTTTGCCACAGTTCTGTAAAAAAATTCCATTTACTAATTTTTAATTGAAACAGTCACGTAAAAGTTAATTTCTCTATTCATTCTAATAATGAGACTCTTGAATTGTAAAAAACTGTGTTTTAAACACATCAGTTAAAAACAACCATTTAATGGTATATGACTTTTGAAGAGGGGTGGCGATGTAACCTTCAAGGTTTAAGTCCAAAAGAACAAATTATCAGTAAACTAATAGTGGTCATATCTATGTCAAAGAATATATTTTCCTACAATAAAGTAAAAAATGAAGCAAAAGTAGTGTCAGTATAATGTTATATAAAAGAAATATAAAAAACCTAAAGAATGTAAGCCTGTCAAGAATTGTTAGACTCACAATAGAATACAAATATTGGGAGTGACAGTACGACAGGATAGAAGGGATGAAGTAGATTTCTAGAGAGAAACCAAGAAAGGAAACAGCTAATAAGACATGAATAAGGCAGCTACATAATTGTACTATTTATTTGTTTATTTAACTATCTTCAAAAGCCTTGCTATTTATAGTATTGAATATGAATAAAAATATGCTAGATCAACTATCTTCATTAGAAATATAAGATATTGGAATCAAGTTTTTGGGATATTACATTTTCAGAATGAGAAGCAATGCAGTATAATTACACAGGCCTGCAATATAAAATTTGTCTTAAATGTATTGGATGATTTTTATAGTTTTTTTGGATGCTGATTACTGGAAAAATAATGAAAACTTTCTATCATGTATAGTTTTCTCACAAATTTCAATATCTGGTTTTGTGTATTTGATAAATTACAACTAAACTGTAAGTTTATATAACTATTTATATAAACATTGTACATATATTTATACATATTAAATAGTTTTTTGGTATCTATAAATACTTGGCAAGGGAATAAAGGTCTAAATTTAATCTCCCCCATTCCCCATCCCTTTCCACTTACACTATTGTCTCTCTCTTGACTCTGTCCAGTACACATATTGTAGTGTTTCGAGCTTTCAGTTCTTTTTGTAACTTCTAGTTTATATGTTACTGTCTTCATTTTAAGGACAATGAGTTCCAGAGGCTGTATTAATTCACCGTATTCTTTTTGCTACATTTGTAGCAAATGTACAGTAAGAAAACATAAAGGGACATCTCAGATTTTGTGAAAAAAAATTAAACCTGGTAGTCGTGGGACTACCGGTAGACATGGAATCATGGGCAGACTTGTGCTTTGGGAAGGAATGAAGGGTTGGTTAAATAAACAGCTCTCATCGTCTTAATGTTCTCATCGTCTGTTTTCTTGCTAGCTATAGCCGTACGCTCGATCTGAGTCGCTTTGGGGGCACGCCGGATGACCCAGGTATCGGAGATGCGGGCCGCTTGGGCGCTGACGGGGTTTCATCAATCTTCAAATGGTTGCCATTTTCTAAGTTCTCGGCCGATTTCTTTGATTTTAGTCTCAAACGATAGGCCTGTTGATGCTCTGCATAGGATTTGCCGGTTTTCGGTTTGAAATTTTTGGTTCGAGTTTTATCGCGATTTTTAGGTCGAGGCATTTCAAATTTTTGAGTTCAAATGTTATTATTTTCTGTGAGTGCTTCTGGTACTCGGAATTGGTGTTATTGGAGAGATTTAGTTCTGAGGATCACAACGCACTTTGTATTTTCGCGATCGGACTTGTAGTTCCCGAGATATTTAAGTTTTAGTGGAGCAATTTAGAAATTTTTGGCGCAAAAACACCCTCACGCAGACAAAGCCTAGAGGCGACTGAAGTCAGTTGTCAAAATTCTCAGTACTATTGGTGGAAGGGGGCCGAGTGACTCAATCACCTGACACCTGGTTTGCTGGGATTGGTTGAGCGGTTCGTGAGATAGTGGTATGCCGAAAGTACATTTGAAACATAACAGTCGATTTTCGCGAAACTTGCGAGTAAGACATTACATACCTATGGATTCCATGTCAAAAGTTTATTTCGCTTATTTTGATATGAAGTTGTGGGATCAAGACAATCCTTTGAGCCCTTCACAAAGTGTGTTCAGTTTGTGTGGAAGAACTGAGACAGTGGTTCCATAGAAAAAATTTCTTTTCGGTCTTTCCGGTTATACCAATGGTTTGGAGAGAACCTAAGAACCATAGTGATTACTGCTACTTTTGTTCATGTAACGTACAGGGTTTCAATCTGAAGAACAAAAAGGAGATTTATTACTCTATCATTCAGTCAGCCATACGCCTTGTTCTCCATGGGCCTGGTATACCTGTTCCTTCCCCTCCAGATCCATTAGACAATATTTGTTAAGATTTGGAAACAGTGCCCCAAACATGTGGTGTTGGGAGTGATACCTACTGTCCCAGCAGCAATGACCCAAAACTTTTCACACCGTCAAATTTGAATGATTTAGATAGAGACTTAGATCTTCCTAAGGATTCAACATCAGTATATTAAGTTCCAGATTGAAGGAAAAAAAATTGTGGGTTCCTGGGTATTTCCTTTTACTGGTTTCGGAGCAGAGAAAAGGAGTTTGTTCAATTTTTTTTCTCAAGGGGGTAAACTTGTTTACTGCAAAGATGTGCTCTGACATATAAGTTTCAACATCAAATACAAAGCTGACAGGTGAAACTTTTAATTGATTCATTGAAAATAAGTCTCAAAACAGCACTCTTACACAATGGAAGTTAGTACACTTCTGTGCCAGTTGGACATTCAGTTCATTTAAAAGAATGCTATGAAAATCTTGATTTTGTCCTTACTGAACATTCCTATGCAGATCATGGATGGACAATTTGTAATGACTTCAAGGTAATTCCATGTTACTAGATCAACAGAGTGGATACACCAAATTCCCATACTTTCTGTGTGAATGATATTGCCACGACAGAAAACATTATATAAAGAAAGGATGGCCAATTAGAAAAACTTTAGAGGCTGGAATCTAAAACAATGAGAAGAAATGTTTGGTTGATCCAGGAAAGGGTTTACTTCCATCATGTCATATAAAATTAGGCCTATTGAAACAATTTGTTAAAGCATTACCAAAAGAAGGTGACTGTTTTAAATATCTTTGCAACCAGTTCCCCGGTTTATCTGAAGCAAAGTTGAAAGAGGGTATTTTTGTTGGGCTTGATATCAGAAAAATTGTGAAGGATAAAATTTTTGAGGTGAAAATTGAGCAAATGAAAAGCAAGCCTGTAAAGCTTTTAAACTTGCAGTAACCAGCTTTCTGGGAACCAAAAAGAACCCAGACTACAAATGTATTATAGAAGATATATTGGAAAAATTTAAGGTTGTGGTATGTAAAATGAGTCTAAAAGTCCATTTCCTACATTCATATCTTGACTACTTTCCCAAAAATCTTGGTGCAGTTAGTGAAGAGCAGGGTGAAAGATTTCACCAAGATGTAAAGGAAATGGAAAGGTGATATCAAGGAAGGGGGAGCGTCAAGATGATAGCGGACTATTGCTGGATGCTGAAAGGGTATGCTCCTCAGCAAGTTCACAAGAGGAAAAGCAGAAAAAACTGTTGAAGGAAAAAAGAAACATTATAAGGACTTTTTTTTTTTTTTGGCCTCTTTATCGATGATTTGAGCTACGATATTTATGTGATTTTTGTATTTGTTAAGTGGTAAAATTAAAACACAAATTTGATAAAATTGTTTTGTGTTAATTTTTTTTCAAAACCAATAACCTTTTTGTGAAATAACCTTATGTGGTAGAAAAAAAACTGATGTCGTTTTTGGAATTAGCACTGAAAATTACTTAAAAAAAAAACAGTCGACAAAACTAAAACAATTATTAAAAAATATTTTCTCGCAGGCCTGTGATATCTTGAGTGGAATAAGAAAATGACTAATACGTTGTGGCTATGTGAAATACTCAAGAGAAGGACAGAATATCAATTAAAAATGTTGAGAGAGGGGGAAGGAGGTAAAGTTGGGGCTAAACTTTACACCAGGTAGCTTAGTTTTACTATTAAGATAAAAAAGTAAAAAAATTGTAAAGACTACCTTCGTACCTAGGATATTTTGTATTACCATGTACATACCGTCTGTCTCATATGGCTGCTGAAGTTGATATCCTACCCCTAAGGTATTTCTGTGGTAATAAAAGGAGTCATTATTATTGTTATTCTTAAGTTGGTTAGAAAATGTACGCAGTTATAAAAAAAATTATGTACAGCACTGTGTAGTTCAGAAAACAGTCATATCAGAAAAATGAAGTTTTAATTGAAAAATGACTAGTTCATATGCAGAATTCTTTTAGTAAGAGTAAAAAGAGGACTTGCACATTTAATCAGTAATTACATGTAGTCAGTTGGGGATCTAAAACTCGATTAAGGAAGGAAAGATAGTTTCAAACACTCATGAAGTCAGACATAGAAAAAGTATATAATAAAACCTATGTATGAGAATATTATTGTTACATAAAAAAGATATTTTATCAACTATTTACTAATTTTTGGTCTTTAACAGAGAGGCCAGATATGAGTGAAAAGATATGTTCTTTCTTACTCATACCTATTTCTTCTGATTGGCAGAATGAATTAAGAAAAATTCTTAGTGCCAAGCTATTTAATTTATGTATACTATATGGGGTGCAACAGTGAATTGAAAAATTATTTTGAAAATGCAGTCAACGTTCTTGTTTATTGATTTGAGTAAAATTGTATATTTATTTTCAGTGGCCTTTTATATACTTTAGATTACTTCATCTATAAAATTCGATCTGTACACATATTTATTTTGTAGGGATGTACAGTTTCTGCCTGACTGTGTGGGCCCTGAAGTTGAAAAGGCCTGTGAAGATCCCAAACCTGGTTCAGTTTTTCTTTTAGAGAATCTTCGCTTTCATCTGGAAGAAGAAGGAAAAGGTGTTGATGCTTCTGGAAATAAAGTATGATACTGAAAACTACAATATTATATTTTAGTCTTTAGTGATATCATTAATGAATTCATAGGTTTAATAAAATTGTTGGATGAATTTTTTGAATTATTGTTATAAAATATTTTTATCATGTCCAGGAATGGAATCTTCATAATTAATCTTGTAAATATTGATAATCATTGTTGCAGTTTTTGTTTTACAATATTTAACATCTCTGTAGCCTCTACCTCTTGGATAAGTCTGTACTCCCGTCTATACTCACATATCTGCACTTTTCTTATCTGTCTGTATTAATGCCATGTCTTAAAGTAATGTCAGTAGTAATCTTGTAAGTCTTGAGAGTATGTTTAGTATAGTATAGACTCCAAATTTAACAAAATTTTATTACAAAATTTGTTCGTAATTTATGTAGTTACAAACATTTTATTTATAAATTGCCATTTTTGTACTGTAAATTATCCTCTGTTAATTTTTTGGCTTTGGCAGATAGCCATACTACTTTGTTTTTCTATGCGAGACACTCCATATGAAAAGGGGTGAAAACAAAGAATAAAGGGTAAACATCGTCATCTTAGTACCAGGCTCTGTGTACAAATGTTCAGAGCAATTTAAAGATGGTTCTAACATAATTAATGAAATATTATATTTCATTGGTATCTAATTATTGTTAAACTTCAAAGCCTGGTCTGTTTTAATTCAAAAGTTTAATTTATCTCATAACAGTGAAATTGTGAAATATTTATAAGAAACACAAACTGATTAAAATGATATTTTAACCTTAGTGTATCATAGTGAAAGTAAGACATCTTTTTATTTGTCTTCACACAGACAAATATTATTTTGTTGTAATATACACACAGTGTTTTTATTTACTCATATGTTGTTATGTCATTAACAGTGGTTTTTATGTTGGATCTACAGACTGTTAAATTCATTGAATAAGAAAACTCGTTAAATACTCTAAACGAATGCACTTAAACTTTAAGGGCTAATCTTTAAAGTTACAACTCTATGTAAGCTACACAGAGTTGTGAAGGTAGCCCTATATGAAGACTACCTCCCAACCATGAGCTGTATATTTCATGTTCCATACTAATATGGTGAAAAGAAATGTGCTGATAATTATACTAAACAAAGTTCTACCTATCTAATGTATGTATATCTAATATATGTAACATATACATTTTTCAGTTATGAGGGTTATATTTTTATAGTGCAGTTATGACTTAATGCATTTTATATTTGTTTTAACAGTCACACTAAGGGCTGTATGAATATGTGTGCAGTATGTATGTTTTTTTGTAGGTTAAAGCATCTGCAGATGCTGTGAAAGCATTCCGTGAATCACTGCGGAAGTTGGGTGATGTGTATGTGAATGATGCATTTGGCACAGCACACAGAGCACATAGCTCAATGATGGGTGATGGATTTGATCAGCGTGCGGCTGGGTTTTTGTTGAAGAAGGAACTAACATATTTTGCTAAAGCTCTTGATAATCCTGAAAAGTAAGTTCATTTTTATAAAGCTGTTATTATTAATTTATTTGCAAATTATAAGAAGAGGAGAAAAATAGAACTATTTATTTATATCCTTGTATATAATATTACTTTATAGTAGCCAAGAAACTGCTCCCTGTTAGTGGTGATCTCAAGGTATTTTGATTAGGAGCTATTTCACTGCACACACGCACACACACATTACTCTCTTCTCACTTATGGACTGGCAAGGCTCCTTAGATATGCTACACTGAGGATGTAGATAGTACCACATCGCTGAATGACAGCATGATGCATTGCATGTATATTTGTGCGGCAAAAATATGTAACACTCTAGATTGTGACATGCCCCTTTGAGACATTACTTGACTACCCTACTGGCATGCAGGCCTGGTACTACAGTGCAGGGTGGTGGAGATATAAATACTGGATTTAAAAGTGCACCAGTTCAGTTTAGACCTGGCAATATTATGGTGCATTTGGAGTCATTGTGCAAAACTGTAGTAAGGTGACATGTATTGTGTGGTGGACAGATTTGATGTGAATCATAGTATAAGAGTGCCTTTGTTGATTTTTAACTGTTGTTTGTATCTAATTAAAGTTGGTAATTAGTGACTTCATGGGTGTCAGTTATTCTGTTTCCACTGTACAACACGACGATCTGTGTAACCGTCATCAGAATATATTTCAGAAGATTACAGCTGTGCCACGTTACACTGCTGAGCCCAAAAATAAAAACATAACACACAACATACACCAGAAACAATGAAAATACGTACTACTACTTATGTCGCTTTACACAATATAAGATACTCCTAAAATAGTCTTAATGTCATAATTACCTAAAGGCGGGGGTGTGTATAAAAGAAAAACTCAGTACAAGCCGCTAGTGAGCAGAGTCAAGGTGCACCCGTTTATTGTAGAATAAAAATAAACCTCAGAATATTATATAATTGTGTTTCAGCCAGAGAAAGATGAATTACTGAGTCGACCAAATACCGATTAAATTAAATTCCAAAAATCGCAAAAATTCAACAATACCATAATTCAAATACTAGATTAACCAATTATTAAAAATTCCACAGTTCCTCCTCCTGTGGCGCTACAGCCCAAGTCGGGCCCTGGCCTCCACCAATCTCCGCCTCCAATCCACTCTATCCACTGCAACCCTCCTTCAGTTTCTTATCCCCATGTCCCTCGCATCCTCTGCAACACCATCTTCCCACCTCTTCCTCGGTCTGCCTTTAGGTCTCGTTCCCTCCCGTGTACCCAGCAAAGCCCTCTTGGAGTTCCTGCCATCCTCCGTTCTCATAACATGTCCGGCCCAACCCAATCTTTCTATTCTTATAAATTTTGAGACTGGTTTCTCTTTATATATTTGATACAGTTCGTTGTTGTATCTCTGTCTCCATGAGCCATTTTATTGTATTGGGCCTATAATGCGTCTGAGAATTTTCCTTTCAAAGGTGTCTACTATGTCGACTGTTTTCTGTGTGATTGTCCATGCCTCACATCCATAGCATAGCACCGGTCTGATGACAGTCCTATATATTTTCATTTTTGTTTCCCTGTGCACATCCCCAGACCTAAATGATGGCAGCAATGCGAAGTATGCCTTGTTAGCCATGGTGGTCCGTCTTTGGATCTCCGGCTCCTCTGATCCAGTCTTTGGTAGATTCACTCCGAGATACGTGAAATTGTCCACCACTTCAGTTGTGTCCTCCTCTGTCTCAATGTTGATATGAACCTGCTCCCTTGTTTGGATAAGCATTTTTTGTTTTATCCGTATTTATGGCTAGCCCAACTTCCTTGGCTTTGTTTTTAAGCTCTATAAATATTTCTTTAGCTCTCGTGATGCGTCTTGACATGATGTTAATGTCATCTGCATATGCGGCTGTCTGTACAGTTTTATTTGTTAACAGATTGGAGCTATTTATTGATAAGCCTCTAATTACATATTCCAATGCAATATTAAATAGTGTTGGGGCTAACCCATCTCCTTGCTTTAGACCTCGTGTAAATTATATGGGTTCAGTTAGTTGGCTATCCACCTTTACTTGGGCTTCAGTCTACTGCATGGTCACTTGTGTTAATCTTACCAGCTTGCCTGGTATTCCAAATTCATGCATTATGGTGTAGAGTTTGTCTCTATTAATAGAATCATACGCTTGCCTGAAGTCCACAAAGATTTGGTACACATCAATATCAATTCCACAGTTCCATCAACTAAATATTGGGTGTAATCGTTATAAAATTCAATACGTCAAAATTGCGTAAGTCAGTGCCAGTTTACAATTTGTAATATATAGCGTACAAGCTATGATCTGTTCGTTAAATTTCTTAACACTTTTTTTATACTGTAAAGTCCTTGCAAAGATACAAGGTCATATTGCATAAAATGAGAAATTTACTTCATCTTCCTTTTGACTAGTAATCTGGTAACTGGAAACTGCTGGTGGATATAACTAATGAATAATAATGTTACTTGAACATGTGAGTTGTGTTTGCTGGCGGCCTGCTGTTTCTGGTCACACCGTGTGTAAGCCAGTCATGGGAAGGCGTGTTTCTGCGCTGTTCATACGGGATGCCGTTATACGTATTCTTGAAAGTCTGAAGAAATCATGTGGTGAATCAAAATTCTCACATTCCTGGGCCCATACGCGGAACCAAGTTTTACTTGGTGATGAGACTTCCAACCAAAGTACCCACCGGGAGACGGGCGACTCTGCTCACAGCGCAGTTTGATGGTAGACTGACTCAACTTGTCGAGCGAAAAGCTTTACTAGAAAAGGGACGGGGGGTGTGACGTCAGGGAACGCTGACCAAAGTACGAATAATTTTCCGTCGCACGACTATTTAAACTTATTTTAATTGAATCGGCACGAACGCTTGTTGCATTCGGCAAGGGGTGCTGAATAACTGCAACACAGCAATGGATTAGCATTATTGTTATCGAAATGGCCAGCCACTATTGCTGTTTTTAAGTGACATTTTAGCTGCAGGTGTCAACAAGTATATTATAAATGTATATAGATGATATAGATATAACAAAGACAGTAACTGTCATTTGGATTTAAATCCAAGTTTGGTTAAATATTTAAAAAATATAAAAGACAAAAAAAGAAAAAGTGGGACATCAAACAGTCATTGTGGTGTCAGAGATCAGGTACAAACATAAATATTTGCAAAGAACAGTAGAATGTAGTATTTGCAGAATTACACAGTATGTAACCACGTATTCCAAATAATTAGCTAAATGTTTTGCTATATAAATGAACAGGTAAATCAGTGGAGCATTAGAAGAATCAAGAAAGTTGGGAGTTATAAATGTACTTTGAAACGTTTATTGCATCTGAATAACTTCCGTCTCTCAAGGATAAGTACAATGTGTATATTCCAACCATAAAAACCATATGCTTATTCTAAGATCATATGTTTTGAATTATTTACATAGAAACTTACGCACATTGCACTCACATGCGGGGGGGGGGGGAGATGTGTATGTAGACTACAGGGGAAAGTCCGCTCTTTTCCATTTTCAGTTAGGACTACCACTGTGTTGCTTAAATGTGACAGTTATAATGCTGCAGTGTTCTGAATAAAAATGAGTCAACTGAAAAAAAAATGAAAAAAAAGGTACAGGGGGAAAAAGAGGAAAGACCAGGGAAAACATGAAGTAGGTTCAGTAATACTCTTTTATTACAGTGTTGATGATAGTTTTCATGTGTTATGTTGAAGCAAACAGACTGATCTGCATAAAAAATTAAAACTCAATTTAATTAACACTATCCTCTTAATCATGTATTTTATGAAGCTATAGAACAATTTTCTGTGAAAATTGAAATATTTATTTTGGGTACCCCAGAAGTGATAGTGTTTAATGAAACCTAGCTTTGAAGCAGATCATTCTTAATATGATCAAGCATATGTTGGTGGTAGGGTATAATCTTTAATGACAAACCGAGAATCCATTAGGATCAACAATAGCAACTTTTGGATCAAGGAGGATATCTGCATCCATGAACTGCATACCAAGATAAGTGTCAACAAAACAAATAGAGAAATTCGAAAAGAAATAAAAAGTTAATGAGAGAGAGAGAGAGAGAGAGAGAGAGAGAGAGAGAGAGAGAGAGAGAGAATGAATGTGCCCACACGCGCTCGGCTGAAGCACAGATGTTACCTCTACTTCATAAGTGTTGGTCATTCTGAATAGAAATCAAGTTTTCTTAAGTGAAATTGTTGGTATGTGTGTGAAAAAGTGCTAATTACAGTTTTTGGTTAGTACTTATTTTGTATGTACCTCAAATTTCCCCCTGTATAAACTGTCATTATAAAAAATGGTTTATTGTTTGTTTTACATTCATGAGCCATTTCAGATCTTATTTTGAGTAATAATTAATACTCTGTATGTGCTGTTAAGAAACATAAAGGTTATTGAAAAAAACTGATTTGAAAAATTGTAGTGAAATTTATATTCTAACTTTCATACCATTGGTTACCACACTAACTATTGTTAGAGGTTTGTAGAAACTAGTGCTCACGTTTAGCCGTAACAGTAGTTACAATATCATATTGAGACTGAAATGTTCCTTAATGTGGTACTTCTCACGGAATTTGTTGACTTCAAGAAGAGAAATATTTTGAAGTTTTATTATATAATGTAACATGTAGATTTTCCCCACTAAAAGGCTCACAGGTGTGATCTTTGAGTAGGTGTACTGTGCATTTGAGTAGTTGCTGATGAAAAAGTTCAGGTCTTTTTCATATAATTTTTCCATGTATTCTCATCAACATGTCGACATAAAAAGCCTGATGTAATGTGTGCCCAATTGCTATGTTATGATGGTCACACCGGATTGTTGTGGGCACAGTGGAAACAGAATAACGGATACAAATCATTGAAAATGACTTCTATACATAAACAGAAATTTTATACTTTGTAATACACATCCTAACAAGCAATTTTAACTATGTTTTGATGGTGTTTATGAATGCTTATTCTGGAGGGAAAAGATTTTTCTTGCAAATTTTATGATTTTGAATTAAAATTGCATGTTTTAGTATAAACTGTCATATTAAATGTGCATATTTCACTCCTGACTGTCATTATCTCTGATTTCTTTTTTTATCAGCTAATAAAGTAGTAGCTTCAGCCAAATGTGTAAAAAAGCAAAACTAGAATTTGAATGCAAAATGGGGAAGTCCCAAGATATTGTGAAATAATACTGCACAGTTAAAATTGTAAGAAAATCCTGGGATTCCTCTCCGTGCTGTTTATGCAATTAATCAGTGTAATTGGGGATTGGTATCTTGTCACGTGGTTGGTGAATCCCCAATTTTTCAAGCCGTTAACTCGTCCATTTCCAATGTCTTGCGCGTTGTTACAATAAACTGAGTGTGATCAGTGCTGTAATTGAGTTGAACAATGCCTTCCACAAAAGCATCACAATCGGCATTATTACATAAATACATAAACAAGTTTGGAAGTAATATTTTTAGTGAGGATGACAAACTGTTATTTTGTTTAATGAAGAAAGTTGTGTTAGTGGTTATAATCACAAACAGAATTATCACTGTTGCACACCACTATAGAAAAATTATTCCGATTAGCGCTTCCAAGCTTTTTGTTTGGTTTGTGAAAAGAGTGTTTCAACAAAGAAAAAATTATGACTTTGTGCACCATATTAATACTACATGGCATAAAGACAGAGATAAGAATAAACCTAAGTTAAATCAGCATCTGATTACAAGCAATGTAGGTGAACAGTCGAGTTCAAGTGATACATTTTCCAAAGACTTGTGTTTAGCATTAGTGAGTTCCGACATTCTATTGTAGAAATTGAATAGTGTGCAGTTTTTTTTAGAAAAATGCACACACAGAAGGGTGCCTGACAAATCTACATTCCACAGAAACTATGTGCCACAGTGTTTTAAAGGCATAATTTGTAATATTTGGGATACACTGAAGCACAAAAATATGAATTTCTATAGATGAAACCACAGATGCATCAGGACAGTGCGTGTGTAGTGGTGCTATGAAAGCAGGCATCAGATCATTTCTTCTTAATATACAAATACTTGATGAGTAAATCATTCTACTATTGCAAAAATTTTCATTGACCTTTTAACTTTCTTGTGGCCAGAAGGGGGTATGACAAGTATGACAGAAGATGCAGCAAGCATAGCCACATCCCAGGAATGTTTTGCTGAAAACAGTATCCAAGAAAAGATACAGTACATACATAATTGCTTCTCCATATTACCTGATATTATAATACAGATGGAGGCTCGAATTAATTCCTTGCAACATTCACTTTCTCTGATACAGGAAATTTCAGTAACATGGTCTTCAGAAACTCACGGTGTTGCTAAAATTGTGTTCAACAAGCTCAGTTGAGTGTTACTAAAAATCCTGGTCACAAAAGACTGTGTCAGATTTCTGGTGAAGAAACATACTGAAGAGGAATTCACTGAAGAAGAACTGTGTTGCTTTTCACATGTCCCTGTGATATCATGCAACGTTGAATAACATTGTCACTGTACAAATCATTCTTCAGTGACAGGCACAGTAGCTTCACTCAAGAAAATCTCAGGATCATCGTCCTTATATACTGTAACAGCCATGAATAAAGTAGCATTTCTACGAAACTAATTATTTTTATATTTTCGGATATTTGTTTTTGCTTATTTTGGTGCATATATTTTCCATTTTTCGTGTGTTTTTGTTTATAAATCCGGGTTCTACTAATTACAGGCTTTAGACAAACAATGGTTATAAGGCAACAGAGAACTCTTACAGAATAATTCAAGTCAAATTTGTCCAACACATAATAGTAAATGTTGTAACATGGCATTTTGGCCTACCTGGTATAATAGCGCAATTGGTATTTCTTTTATAAAATAAAACAATAGTATTTTTTCAACAATAGGGAAAAAAAATTTACAAAACTTAGGTAAATTTGCTATTTGGAGCGATCGCGACGGTGGCTGCACTGCCGTTGACTTTACGATACAATATTTTGCGGACAGATGTAACAGACAGCAAATTGTGCCAAAGTCAGTTCAAGGACACTATACAACTGTAAACAAGTTATATAACTAACATCATGCGATGTTACGCCAGCGCATTACATAATGCTGGAATGTGGGTACGGCAGCGCCACTAGTTTTTCGTCGCACCCACAGAACAAAGAGTCAGTCGGAATACACAACGTTTACAAGTGACGGACGCATAAACTATCGCGTTCGCCGACTGTCCGGCTGTGCGTAATTTGCGGCCCGCAAAGCAACAAATATTTTTAAAGTTGACGTTAATTTGAAATTACACTTAAATAACGGAAAATGAACAGTTTTCGGCAATTGACAGTTAAAATAAAGAATGTGCGTGGCTAGAGCCAAGTGGCGTCTTCTGGACTCAAAAGTATAACAGCTAAGTAATCTACAAGAACGTACATAAAAACAAGCTTTCAATTTTTTGGCTAAAATATACAAAAGTTTAATGTTTTCATACTCGATATGAGCTCTTAAAATCTAAAGTAACTCGGTGTGTGTTTGTGTGAGTGTGTGTGTGTGGGTACCTATCTTAGTATAAGCAAAAGCGCTGGTTTTCGTTAAGATAAAATAGTAATTTTAAAGTAGTAATTCTCTGTGTTGGTTTCAATGTGTAACAAGGGTAATTGGACTTCTAATTATGTTATTTGAAGAAAGTTCGATGTAAAGCAAACTATGGGTTGGTTGCGTAATTTTTTATAGAATGGTTAAATTCATTTGGTTTGTTGTTTCTATAATAATTAAATTCATTTTGTTCAACTTATAGTATAAAAGTAATAGGAGATGGGAATTAGCAAATAAAATGAAAAGTGTTCGTAAACATTCAATGTGTGTTGTTCATTTGCGTTTACCCATTTCTCTCTGCTAATAAGTACACCTGACGAAACCCTGGTTCACGAAAAGTAGTAAAACAATCAGATTACACAGTAATAAATTTATTTTAAAGCTAGTACCACTTCAATGGCGCCCGAACAGGGACTTTGAAAAATTGAGTTAACAATTTTACAAACAGGTCGAAAAAATGGCAGAGGGAAATATGAACGCAGATTTAGGTAGAGGTAGCGTAGAAGAATCAGTTTTAAATGTCACGCAAGATCATATGATAACAACCAATGATTTTGTTGACGAAAGTGTTGAAACAAATGTAGACGCAAGAATAAGCGATAATGTAAAGATATCTAATCAGTTAGCGTTAATAATGGAGATGATGTCAGAAATGAAAGCTGAAATCATATCAGACATAAATAATTTAAAAGCTGAAATCAAATCAGAAAGTAATAATTTGAAAACTGAGATTAAGTCAGAATTAAATATCGTACATATGAGTGTGAATGAAATGAAATCAGAAATAAATAATTGGAAAAATGAAATAAAATCAGCAATAAAGGCTCGTAAAATAGAGTCGAAAACAGAAATAAACAAACAAGACCAAAAATTAAGAGAAATAGACAATAAGTTAGAAGAACAGAATAAGACTATAAATGATGCATTCAGAAGTAATTGTGAACAAGTTGATGCAATTAAGATTAATGTAACTAGCTTAAAGAATAAACAAGCAGAACATGAGCGTGAAATAATTAAAGTCAGAAAAGACTTAAATGTAACCATTAATCAGATATTAACTAATGTGAGTGAGAGAGATTTATATAGAGAGTTGTATGCAGAGAGAGAAATAGAATTGTATAAGTTAAAGAGAAAGTATTATGAGTTAGAGAGAAAGTGGAAAGAGAGAATAGAGTATGTGGGGCAGAAGGTAAATTTTCCTATTAATTTTTCTGAACCAAGGTGTTCACAAGTGTTGTTTAAGAGGGGAAAGAGTCCCGTATTGATGTTGTATAATGTTGTACCCTCTGTCTGTAATAATGATGTTGAAAGTATGATTTGGTATTGTGGTGAGAGAGATATAAGTGGAAAATGGTATGCTAATAAAGTAACAGAATTATATAATGTGAATCGAAAGTATGATGAATGGAGAGAAAGTTTAAAAGTATACTTGAAGAATAATGAATATAATGATCTAACAAAAATAATTAACCCGATCATGAATGTATTTACCGAAGGAGACTGGACAATAATAACTTACGTTGACAAGTTGTATGAAATATTAATAGGGAATAACCCTATCAATTATAATGACATAATGAATGGAATAAAGGCAATGGATGATTATTGTAATGATAGTACTAACAAAGTGAGTGTATATAACAATGATGCATGTTACAAATACATTAGATATATATATGACGATGGAGGTTGAAATTATTAAATGAGTGTAATGGACAATTTTAAATATTGTAAATTTTGGTAACGACCTTGCAGATTTGGACATATGAAAGTGTGAAACAATTGCACAGTTCTTGACGAATGATTTGTAAATATAATTTGTGAATTCATTTGTGTAGATATATTATTAATATTTTGCAGTTTACATAAATAATTATGAAGACAATAATTGATGCTTTGTAAATTTTGATAATAATAAAAATATGTTGTGTTTAATAATCAATTGAAGTGAATAATTTGAGATGGTTAAATATTGTGATTAAATGTTGTATGAATGAATTTTTATGAGATATATAAATTATATTAGGTGATTTCAATTGAATAACAATTAATGAACAAATAAATCTTAAATAGTTTAGTTTGTGGAATAACATAAAGGTTTAAAAAACATATGTTAATAATAATTTTGAAATTTTAAGAAATTCTTCCTATTGTATGACGGTCCATATGAGGTTAGCCAAGTGAAAATGGAGAATGCTTATGTTTTAATAGATTTGCAAACTCGAGAAATAAAAGGAACTTATAATGTGACACAATTAAAAAAGTATTATCTAGCTGAGTGATGATGGATGTATTTGTAAATACTAAAAGTTTTCATACTTAAACAGACATTTTTATATTCTATTATTATAAATTGTTACTATTGTTTATACACACATTATGTATTTTATGTGAATGTACATTAAGATAGGGAAAGTTAAGAAAGAAATGTATGATGTTAAAACACCACCAAGATTAGAAGTGTCATGTAATATAAATTATCAATTTTAATTGTAAAAAAAAAAAACATATTATACTTGTGATTCCCCAACTTTTCGGGCGGTCACGGCCTCACCGAACCTTGACCGTGGAATTGGTTTAGCTTTAACAGCTATGGTTGGGGCACATTACGATTACGCGCTGACCATAACTGGCCATAGCTGTTATCGTTGTAAAGGTGTACTTTGAAATTGATGGGGGGTAAAATTAAGGGGAATCACCAAACTTTGGAACAGCGGCTACCACTCTGCCCGCGTAGGGGTAGCATAGAAAGGTGGTAGAACCGTTTAAGGGTGCATAATTATAGACAAAGATATATTGATATCTATACCTTTTTAAATGTAACGCAGAAGCAAGGACACGGAGATGTCACATTCCTCCATAACTTCAGTCCTTGTGGACGCAACTGGACGCCACAGTCCAGGGGGGGGTCATAGTGTGTGTGGCTGGGAGGTTACCCAAGGTGGGTAACGAATTTAAAAAATTTTTTTGTTGCATTTTAGTAATGATGACTCGATATTAAATACTTTTATTAAAATTTGAAAAAATAGATGCACTAGATATTCTATATATTGTGTTTATTATGTCTTATTGAGTTGATTGTATGTAGTATGTTAGGAATAAAGATTATAAAAATATAATAAGTTTTCTGTGTTTAAAGATTTTTACAAAAAATGCAGTAAATATATGATAGTAAAAAAAAAAAAAAAATATTTAGAAACGAATTAATAAAAGTAAAGTGAGTTTAAAAGATAATTTTATGATTTTATATGCAAATTCAATGATGTAAAGTGTATAAGTTTTAAATATAAATTATTTACTTCAAGATGATAATGACAAGGTGAATTATTAATGTACTATGTTTTCTTATGTTATATTGTGTTTGTTAGGGTAAGAGAATTTTATGAATTTAGATATTTTAAATGCATTTTAAATCGGGGATGAGATAAATGTAATATGGTAATGGGAAATGTTTATGAGTCGATCGTCTGTTTATTTAAATTCTGATGGGAATCAGGGCAATGATTTTAAATTTTGGGATAAAGTTAACAAGAGAAAGTAGATAGCCTGGGAGTATGGAATTTTAAGTTGGGTATTATGTTGTTCTTAGGTATTCTGATATATATGTTAGTAATAAGTAAAAAAACAAAATCTGTGCTTCTTAGCGCAAACCAGCACCGCTAGGGGGAAACAGATCAGTTGGGGATATGGTGTTGTATAAGGCCACTATTTTGATATTTAATTTGTTGTTTCAGTGTTGGGTGATGCTGTGGCGGCGGACCTGAGCTGGCCTGCGCGTCAGAGCAGGGGCGTTGAGTATCTGTCTGACTCTACGGTGTTGGGATCTCGAGAGAGAAGTCCAGTATTGTCATGCAGATGCGGTCACAGTCACCGGACCAAGGGTGAGTTGATTATATTTTTGTAAACTATACGGGGGGTTGTGGCGACATATCCTGGCTGATCCCTCTAGCAAGTATGAATGTGTCAATGAGGTTTTTTATGCTTCGGCATAAAATATCTCATTGAGGGGGGTATTGTAACATGGCATTTTGGCCTACCTGGTATAATAGCGCAATTGGTATTTCTTTTATAAAATAAAACAATAGTATTTTTTCAACAATAGGGAAAAAAAATTTACAAAACTTAGGTAAATTTGCTATTTGGAGCGATCGCGACGGTGGCTGCACTGCCGTTGACTTTACGATACAATATTTTGCGGACAGATGTAACAGACAGCAAATTGTGCCAAAGTCAGTTCAAGGACACTATACAACTGTAAACAAGTTATATAACTAACATCATGCGATGTTACGCCAGCGCATTACATAATGCTGGAATGTGGGTACGGCAGCGCCACTAGTTTTTCGTCGCACCCACAGAACAAAGAGTCAGTCGGAATACACAACGTTTACAAGTGACGGACGCATAAACTATCGCGTTCGCCGACTGTCCGGCTGTGCGTAATTTGCGGCCCGCAAAGCAACAAATATGTGAATAACAATTTTTAAAGTTGACGTTAATTTGAAATTACACTTAAATAACGGAAAATGAACAGTTTTCAGCAATTGACAGTTAAAATAAAGAATGTGCGTGGCTAGAGCCAAGTGGCGTCTTCTGGACTCAAAAGTATAACAGCTAAGTAATCTACAAGAACGTACATAAAAACAAGCTTTCAATTTTTTGGCTAAAATATACAAAAGTTTAATGTTTTCATACTCGATATGAGCTCTTAAAATCTAAAGTAACTCGGTGTGTGTTTGTGTGAGTGTGTGTGTGTGGGTACCTATCTTAGTATAAGCAAAAGCGCTGGTTTTCGTTAAGATAAAATAGTAATTTTAAAGTAGTAATTCTCTGTGTTGGTTTCAATGTTTAACAAGGGTAATTGGACTTCTAATTATGTTATTTGAAGAAAGTTCGATGTAAAGCAAACTATGGGTTGGTTGCGTAATTTTTTATAGAATGGTTAAATTCATTTGGTTTGTTGTTTCTATAATAATTAAATTCATTTTGTTCAACTTATAGTATAAAAGTAATAGGAGATGGGAATTAGCAAATAAAATGAAAAGTGTTCGTAAACATTCGATGTGTGTTGTTCATTTGCGTTTACCCATTTCTCTCTGCTAATAAGTACACCTGACGAAACCCTGGTTCACGAAAAGTAGTAAAACAATCAGATTACACAGTAATAAATTTATTTTAAAGCTAGTACCACTTCAATGTCACCTTATTATAGTTCTGCACTGATTAACAGAGTGATCACTTTCCATTAATCCACAAGAATCACTTGATCCACACTGAATAAATTGCCAGCCGTAACTGAACTGGGCTGCTTTACACCTTCAATGTGTAAAGGTATATAAATATATATAAATATAAATATACCTCCACCATCTTGCATCGTAGTCTGATAGCGAGTCTGGGCGCTGGTAGTGTAGTCAAGAGTAAATGTCTGGAAGAGGCATCGGCATCTTGCGTGACCTAGAACAGTCCACAGCATTAAGTAGAATGCTCTGTAAATGTCTGAAACAGTCTTGTGGATGGGTGGTCTCCCAAGAATCATATAGGCATGCACCGATATGATAATATTTATTTTCTAAGCATTGCACTATAATGAAAATTAATAACAAAGAAATTTGGCAGCATTGTTTTGATATATGATTTGTTCAAAGTTTTCAGAAATTCTGCTCATTGATTGTTGAACTGGCCTCTCACCACCAGTAACATTTTTTCTTCAGTTTGACCCATATTTAAACTAATGTTTTGTTCATAGAATTGTCCTGTAAACGAGTAATAACATATCCATGATTTTAATTCCAGTGTTGTCAAGTTTAATGATAAATATAAAGTTTGCTTGTTGCTCTCATTTAAGTAATGACATTCTTACCATTTTGTACACATGCAGGCATAATGGACTCCATTTAAAAAGAACAATAATGATCCAACAATAACACAACTATGATATGTCAATGTGATGCTGTCAGTAAAGCAGTCAGGTGTTTTCTGACAGTGATGGTACAATAGACACACAAACTTTATATTGTCAGACTTCATATATGTTTATGATTGTAATGCTTTATGTGACAGTCCTTTTGAATACCTTTTCATCATAAGTTATTATGTAAAATTATAGGATTTAAACCCTTATAATAATTTAATTTTAGGATTAAAATATATTTTTTCTTATAAAACAGTTCTATGAAAGGGAACTTTCATAGAATTGGTTACCATGGTAATTGTTGTTAGAGTTTTATAGAAAACAATGTGTTTAGCAGTAACAGTAGTTACAATCTGAAGGAAATACTGACAAATACACAGAATATGAAAATTAAAACATGCAAGAAGTACATAGGAATGGAAGTGGCAGTACTGGAGGTAGTACAGACTACAGGATCAGAACGATGGAAAATAGTAGAGGGACTAAATACCAAAAAGATGGAGATAAATATTTTAAAATAAAGACAAGTATTTTTTCAAACGAGAGTTGTAAAGACAAGATGAAAATATTTTGTATGGAATCTGAAATTTGTAGCAAACGGGATATGTTGGTCAGCACTGACATCATTAATATTATTGTTGTCAGTTGAAGCGGGCTATTGATTTGCTTAAAAGTTAACATATAATAAGCATATCAGATATTTGCTTGAAAAATATTTGAAGTTGAGGAGTCATTAGAATTATTTCCCTTTTTTGGAACAGGAGGAAGGGAAAGAATGACCAGCCACAAATGTAATATTAAGAAAGGAGAGTTGAAGTTGGATAAACTCTAAATGCTTTGAACCTGTGCTTTAACAAAGGTAGAAAGGGGTTATTGTACCTGAAAAAATTATTAGTTCTCTACCAGTATTTATACTTAAAAATATAATCAGACATTAAAAATCCAAGTTTAATAAGAAATCCAGCAATCTTAAAAGGATATCTTTATTAATATTTGGAAATCCTTTAGAAATAAATTAGGCAATAACTATTATTGTTTGTATGTAGTCAAATAAATTGTAAAGGTTAAATGCTACTTTGTAGCCAGGAAATGTGAAAAAAGTAATTGAGATGAATTGATTTTTTTTTATAATTAATATTTGTAAGATGTAAATACATGTGTGTGTGTGTGTGTGTGCATGTGCATTCTTATTATAAATTAAATATTATATCTTTATGTTTTTTAATCATTACACTTTCTTATTTTAAATTTTGCTGAAGTTGAACAATCTATGAACTGTATTTTGACATTTTAGGCTACTTTACCACCAGGAGTTATTCTAATAATTAGGATAGTCTAATCACATACTGTGTTCTTATTTTATTCATATTCTAAAGTTTTGTATTTTTTGCATATTAGGTATTTTGTGTCATTCTTAATCTTTATAGTATTAAACATAATTGACAAAAATCTTAATTATTTTTGTCACGTGCCTTATTGTGGACACACCAAAGACAGACTTAATGCCAAAGTCAGTGTAAAGTTAGTGTGAAGAATTATTATAACTGGAGCTCAGTAATAAAATTTAATTTGTTTGTAATTGAATGGCATTGTTTAATGCCAAAATGGTATGTTTTAGGCCATTCCTAGCAATTCTTGGAGGTGCCAAAGTAGCAGATAAAATTCAGCTTATTGAAAACCTGCTAGATAAAGTAAGTGAAATGATCATTGGAGGTGGAATGGCATACACATTCCTTAAGGAAATGAAGGGAATGTCGGTATGTATTTGAAATTTTGTACTCAAATAATTAAAGTTTCATTTAAAACAGTATTTCTTGGAATTACTTTAATGTCATCTTTTATGGGTCCTTTTCTGTTTTTTTTTTTGTCATTTGTAGTGTGTAAACTTATAGGTAACATCTGTTGACTCCAAGTGTTAGGCACACAAATGTATAACTAGTCCTATCAGTCATTATTTGTTCCGTGTGGCTTAAGAAACACTTGTTGGTATCTTAAAGATGTTTGAACCATCAACTGTTTGTCCATGCAGCAAAACCTTTACACTGAAGTATAGCCAATTCACAATTGTCTATGTTAATGATCGAGAAGGGTCTCATGGATAAAACAAAAACAATGCAAATCATGGTAATCCAAAAAAATCACTGCTGATGTAATAAACTCCTATCTATTAACTAAGATAAGTTATATAAAACAGATTATTACCTTAATACGCTGAATTTCAAGTATATAATGTGACATGTCAGCACATATATTTGATTGGAACATGTTAACATAAATGTGTCATAATTTACATGCAGTTGTATACTACAAAAAATCTATTACTAACTGAAAGAATCATAAAAAAATAGTATTATAGGTATGAAGCGATTGTTTGTTTCTTTCTGAGCAGAAAACCTTTATTATTTTGATTAATATTTATCTGAATTAATAAGTTGTATATTAAGGTTATGTTGTGTGTTAGGAATTTAGCTGCAAAGTGAATAGTCTGCTTGTAAAGCCCTTTATTAAGAAGGGTCCAGGATTAAGAAATACAGAATATAAAACAGAGCAAAGATGCTAAAAACTTAAAAAGATTTTACTGTTTCCAATATCTAATAAGACTGGAGAGTCATTAAGTACAGTATACACATACTGTATTAGGAACTTAAAAATAATGAACCATAGAAAACTACCAATTGAAAATGACAAAAATTTTTAATGTTTTTTAATTTTAAAACAAACGTACTTCATACTGCAGGGTTACAAAATATAATACTGAGTATTAAAAAATACTGAAAATCATTGAAAAGCCAATAGTTTTAATGAATGAGGTAATAGTTAGGTTATCTCAGTTGCTTTCAGGAAGCTGTGGAGTAAATTTAAAGTCTCGGAAATATCAGGGAAGGTCTGGCCTTCATTGGCTTCTGTAAAAGAAACAGGAATTCATAAAAATGAATATTTTCTCACACAAAAGAAACATAAATATGAAATTGCGTATTTAAAATAGGTTTTTTAATTTTTTTAATTATTATAGTTTTATGATTTATAATAAATTAGCTATATAATTTACAAATTATGTAGTAATAATTTTAATAAAACTAATGAATTTATAAAGGTAATTAATTATTAGTAAAATAATAAGTTAATAATAATAAAAATGTATAATATAATTGGTTGTAATACAATTAATTTAGTTAGATTTATAAACAACAAAAGTTGTAAATTCAATGTCAGCAGTATAGAAACAATGAAAGTTCCAAACTGAACAAAATATTACCCACTGCGTTAGAAACAAGTCATTCTATGCCCATAACAAAAGAACAGAAACACTATAAATTATAACGTTCTCGCTGGACGCGGTTCTTTTAAAAGCTTTACATTTGTACGCCAAATATACAATTATTTAAATTTATGTTATAATTATTAAATATAAAATGCTGGGCACCAGAGATAATTAGGAATCTCAGGGTTTTTTTTTTTTTTACCACAACTAAGTTTGCACTTATCTAGTAGTTTTCATTTCATAAAACTATCACTTATTGTTAGGAATTATTCCACTGAATAACCCTAGTGTCTACACGCACTTTTCATGTGGCATCAATGCTTACTACACCAGGTCCCAAGGTTTTGTCCTTTTAAGTCTCCGCACTACGCTACAGTTATCCATCATTTGCAGCACAGCAATGTTGTCATGATTGTGAAGTCTGTGTTCATGCTTCACTGCTGTAATTCTTATTTCTTCAAGGACAGTATTCATGTTAAGGTCTTTATGAATATTGTCATTACGAACATACCGCGGTGCATTTATTATTTTGCGTAGTACCTTGTTCTGAAAAGTCTGTATAATTTTAGTATTAGTTTTCTTGGTGCAACCCCAGATCTGCGATCCATACGTCCATATTGGTTTCAGCACTTGTTTGTATAAGAGTAGCTTGTTATATATACTTAGCTCAGAATGTCGTCCTAGCAGCCAATACAGTTTCCTGTACTTAATATCAAGTTCTTGTTTTTTCTTTTTAACATGCACCTTCCAGTTTAGTTTAGTATCAAGCCACATTCCTAGATACTTAGCTTCATTTTCACATGGGATCACTTGTGAATTGATTGTTATAGGTACTTTCGTCACTTTTTTATTTGTGAAAATTACATAGGTAGATTTACATTCATTGAGCTTCATGGGCCACTTTTTGGTCCAAGCGCTGACTTTATCCACAGATTTTTGCAGATTTACTGTTGCTACTTCAACAGTTTCTGCAACAGCCATAATAGCAGTACCATCTGCAAAGGTGGCCATGGTTGTATCTTCATCTTGTGGTATGTCTCTGGTGTATAGCAAGTTGGTCCAAGAACACTTCCCTGTGGCACACCAGCAGATATTTCCTTAAATTTAGAATAGTCACTACCACATTTGACACGGAAGAGTCTCTTGTTCAGGTACGACTTCAAAATCTCACAATACTGTCTTGGAAGATATTGCTGTAGCTTGTAGTTGAGACCTTTATGCCACACTTTCTCGAACGCTTGGGAGACATCAAGGAAAATGGTAGAACATACTTTCTTTTCTTCTAGTGCATCCTCAATTATTCCAGTTATCCTGTAGACCTGGTCTATTGTTGAATGTTTGGTTCTAAATCCAAACTGATGGGTGGGAATCAGCTCTCTCTCCTCTAAGATAGGTTTCAAACACTTAATCAGTAATTTTTCAAACACCTTGGATATTATCGGTAGCAAAGAGATGGGTTGGAAAGATTTCTTATCATTTGGATCTTTCCCAGGCTTGACAATCATTATGACTTCTGCCACTTTCCACTGTCTTGGAACATATTTTAATCTAATAGCTGCGTTAATAAGGTGCAACAATTTAATAAAGCCTTTGTTGGGCAATTCTTTCAATATCTGTCCTGTAATCAAGTCATATCCGGGAGCTTTCTTAGCACTCAAATTGCTTTTGATTACTTGTTTGAGTTCTGTAAGTGATACCTGACTGATTTCTAGACTGTCGTTTCTTGAACTTGGTACAATTCTTTCATCAGCCGTTTGCTTAGGGAGTGGTTGGAATGTATTTTCTAAATATTCTGCGAATATCTCTGCTTTTTCTTTATCGCTCCTTGCCCATTCATGATTATCTTTTCTAATGGGTGGTGAATGCACTTTAGGTCTTTTAATCCCCTTTGTAACCTTCCAGAGTGAATACTCTGTATCTTTTTCTGCTGTCAATCCCTGGAGATACATGCTAATATTTTGATTTTTAATATTTTTAAGAAGATCTTTGAGTTTATTACTCAAGGGATTCAGTATTGTCTTATCTTATGGTGCACGACTTTTGTGCCATTTTTTACGTGCTTTTCTCTTTTCTTTAACCAGCTGATGTACTTCCAGAGGATAATTAAAGTTAACATTATTAAACTTCCTTACTTTATCAGGTGTATTGTGCCATGCTACTTGCTGTATATTATCTACAAACAGATTTACTTCCTTTTCTAGCTGTTCTGGTGACCGAAGAGGTACCTGGAGTTCAATAAGGCTTTCAAGCTCAATTCTAAATCCATCCCAGTCAGTTTTACAAGTGGTCAGTCTGGGTTGTGTTTCCTTCTGTATCAGTGTTTCGCTTATTGTCAGGATGACAGGTGTATGGTCTGAAGTAAGATCACTGCAATCAGTAACCTCAATATAATTGTTAGAAAGCCCTTTAACGACAAAAAAGTCAATGAGATCAGGCACTTTCTTCAGGTCAGTTGGCAAGAATGTTGGTTTGCCTGACAAGTAAAAATCACAATTCGCCTCCTTACCTGCAGCATACAGCATTTTGCGCTTTGGGGTACTAAGTCTTGATCCCCAGTAGGTATGTTTCGCGTTAAAGTCACCACCAACAACAAAATGGCTGCCGAGTGATTGTAACAAATCCAGATAATCACTCTTCAACAAATTATAGCGTGGAGGACAATATATAGCTGAAATATTGATCTTTTTATATTTTGTTTGCACACATACTGTAGTCACTTGCATTGTTTCAGTATCAATTTTTACATCTTCAGTGTGCTTAACTGAATCCTTAATAATCACAGCTGATCCACCCCTAGCTGTATTAGAGGGGTGAGTGCTATGATATATTGCTATCCTCTTACTTTAACATACGTCTGTTTTGTAAAATGGGTTTCAGATATTAAACATATATCAATTTTTTCTTCCCTTAGAAAGAGTTCCAATTCGTTGATTTTATTAACGAGCCCATTGGCATTCCATATTGCAATTCTGAGGTAGTGGCTCATTTACTCCTGCTTACACTTTTCTTTCCCATATTCTTCTCCAGCTTATTCAGTCTGTCAAATATCATTTTATTCATAGTACTTTGCTCATCCAACCTGCCAAGTATGAGATTAAGCATTTTAGCATTGAAGGAGTTATCATTTTCTTCATTTCCATTACTTGTTATTTGTGCATAAGTTTTTTGTTCGGAGGTACTTGGTTTACTCTCCTTATTGAAACCCGGTTCCTTTTCATTAACTGATCTAGTCTTTGTTGCCAATTGCTGTTTTTCTTTGAGTGGCTTCATAAGCATATTGCGCCTTTTTTGTAGTTCCTTGGCTACTTCACAACCCCTGTAATTAGCCGGATGTGCTCCTTGACAGTTTACGCATTTTGGAACAGATTTCCTATTAATGTTGCAATTTTTAGTTAAATGTTTCCCTGCACATTTTACACAACGTGGCTCCTTCTGACAGTATGCCTGTGTATGATTGAATCCTTGACACTTTTTACATTGAGGTATCATTTTTGTGTTTTTCCTCACGGGTTCAATTTTAACTACCATATTTAGTATGGTGTTAATCTTATAAATTTCCTCAACATTCTCTTTGTTATCAAAGGTTAGCATGAAGAGCGGGAGTCCATGCTTGGTAATGACTTGTTCCCCTCGTTCATCTTCATGTTTTTGTTTCTTGATGATATTAACAGTGTCCAGTATTTGATAACCTCTATTACATAGATCTTCTTGTACATCTTCTATTGTGCATGATGCATGGAGTCTTCGCGCCATTACTCGTATTGGCCTTTCATTTTTATTTTTATATGAATACCACTGAATTTTTTCAGTATTTAGTTTCTGTGCTAATGATCTGTCTGTGTCAGAGTCTGAGACATTGATTTTCCAAACATTATTATTTAATGTTGTGACCTTGTGATCTTTTCCTGCGATAGATTTGAGGAGAGAGTGCAACCTGTTATAATCCGTTAGCCCAGTTACATTTTTATTCTTCGTATTGTTTAAATTAGCAGCCATCCTTACTTTTCTTTTATAAAATTGCTAAACTGCTATAATTGTTTTTATTATTTAGACAAAGCTTTTCGTCATTACTGACATCTTCAGGTCTTAAACAACGTCTATCAACTGTACGTTGTAGGCTTTTATACTTTAGGCCCCTCCCCTTATGTCATCGCCCCTCCTATTGGTTCTATATAAAAATAAAAATAAATTAATGAATATAAAAGTGGATTTTACAAATGAAGAAATATTTTATTATATATTAAACAATAAACAAAAATAAATTAAAATAATAAGAATAACACACTAAAAAATGACGAAATGCAAAAGGTTATAAGTCAAGAATGAAGAAATTAACGGGAGATTCTGAAAACAATTTGACGGACGTTAGAAAAATGCCTAACGGAAAAAGGTAGACAAAGTTCCCGTGAAGAGCGGTAGCAGCTAGAACCAATAGGAGGGGCGATGACATAAGGGGAGGGGCCTAAAGTATAAAAGCCTACAACGTACAGTTGATAGACGTTGTTTAAGACCTGAAGATGTCAGTAATGACGAAAAGCTTTGTCTAAATAATAAAAACAATTATAGCAGTTTACCAGTTACATTTATTGGTGGATGCAGTTGCTCCTTTATTTGTGCTCTTTTTCTGACGTGTATTTTTGATTCACTCAGACTTGGTTATTCTACTTCTGGAGAGAATTCAGCTTTTCTTTTTTTTTTTAGAACTGTTCACAACTCTTTCCTTTTTACATTTTTTTAGTATCCAATCTGTTTCTCGGCTCAGTTCTTCTTCATCTGTATAATAATCTATTTGGCCAGAAATAGTATTTGTTTCTCTCAGGTTCACAGCATGAGAACCTTTTTCTTTTAGGGCTACCAGTTCTTCCTTAACTTCTGATAGCTCTTTTTGTAAAGAAGTAATAATAGCATACATTTTGTCACTCTGAAGAAGTTGTTTTTTAATTTCCTCATACAATGCAAACTCCATCTCTGTTTGCAGATCATTCTCATCCAAGTTCAGCTGCTTCGATGGTTCTGCCCTTAGGATCTGTAGTTTCTGATTTATTTCAGTTTCTTTTGATGATGAGATCGATGCAGACCTAGGCCTTGGCGGTGACCTGCAAATGGTATCTCTTCTCTGAAATGGATTAACTTCTCCAGTAGCTAACCTGAACTTCACGGCCTGGTGATCCACCGTGAGTTCTGAGCAGTCGCTGGCTGACGGTCGGCGGGAGCCCGCTCGCTCACTCCCTACTCCGACCGGTTCTGGGGTTCCGAGCCCCTGTCCCGTAATATTAAATTTATTATTTGTACTGTTCATCTTTATTAACAGATTGTGGTTTACTCAGGTTTCCTTCCTTAGACCGGTTGCTTTCTCTACAGCTAGTGAGCCCAGTCTGCCCATTGACAGCCGTCCGCTACGGGTCAGACACTGCCATTTGCCAATTTTGGTCCGCGCCAGGTAAGGTGTCAAGAAATAGAGTGAAAAACATGGAAGACACCGTAGCCCTCGAATACTCTAATAGCGTCGGGGTCGAAAAGAACAAGAGTTAGCCAAGGGAGGCTGATAGAAAAGATTAAAGACAAGAAAGATCTCACCCAAGACAAGTTGAAGCAAAGTGAGATCCGAAAAAGACGCTGGCGTTTAGTTCACATCCACTAGCTAGCTAGTAGATGCTATCCAGGGGCACGATGAGGACGAACCAGTTCACCCCCTTGTTGTTAATAACAACTCGTATGTTCAGATGCTAAATAAACAATACTATATTTATCACTTACTAAACACATACATACTAAACATATAACATCATTATCATTACAAATTGACAGATTAAATAACTTCTCAATTGATATTAAAATTCTTTATCTCTTTCTAATTGTCACAAGAGATTCATGACCACATTGAATATCATATATCATTGATAAGGACTTAATTTACACATTGAATATCATCTATCATTTATGAGAGCTTAATTAGTCCATTGACTATTCTCTATAATTTATGAGATTAATTAACACATTGAATATTATTTATAATTTATACGAGATTAATTAACACATTGAATATTATTATAATTTATAAGTGATTAATTAACACATTGAATATTATTTATAACATTGCGAATTTACTCTTGGAACTAGAAATCTCCTTCATTCTCATCGTAAATTAACTTTAATCAGCGACATGACTTAAAATCTAACATATCATAAATATCGAACTATCATTCAAATTTGTATTAAATATTTAAACTTTGTACTCTGATTCTATGTCGTAAGATATAAAATACGCTTCAGCATCTGAACACTTCATGGGTTCTTTTAGAATGAAACGGGTTAAACTTAGGTAGACAACTATACTACATGAAATTATTTGATTAGAACATTTTAATTTGATACGATTACTTGAGTTTGATTATCCATTAGTCCATCCTGCTCGTTCCACACTTTACGCCTCACAACACAATTGATCTTACTCTGCTTTTATTCACACACTATCGCGATAACCATTCATCTCCACGCCCTCCGAAACTTTAACTTTCCCATACGGCCGTGCACATGATAAATAATACTGCTTCGCTCTTGATGCCACGCACAGTGTTAAGAAACAAACTTAATCGAAATAAATAAAATAAAAATACAACTGCCAGAACCTACCTGCGATCTTTTCGCTTACTTACCTTGTTTAAATTTCAATCAGAAGTTCAGAGTCGCCACGATGTTTTAGGCTATACATCGAAACCTTAACACTCTACCTTAATAAAACAAAAGGGATAATTTTGCAATCTGACTACCCCCCAATAATTCAGAAGAAACCCGGGAACGTTAGACGAATTTTTCAGCACAAAACACTAGGAAGTGGTAACGACGAAATAATTACAACTAACACATTGTTATATTACGAAACAAATAGGTTTACTGTTATCTTACTTTTCTTCGAGAAATACACAAAATAGAAAAAAATTACAAACAATTATTTTGGTGAAGTGATATAGTCAATAATCTTTTACCTTAGCTTAAAGTTTACTTGTTTTATATAGATATATTTTTTGTTTTAAAAGCAGCCCAGTGTTTGCATACACACACATTCATTCATTCAATATTTAAATTATTCCCTTTATATAATATTTAGAGCTCTGTACATTAAAATGGTTAATAATTGTCTGGTCATCTATGCTGCCCTGATAAGTTAAAAGGCCCTAACTCCAACTTTTTTCTAAATGCCTTTTTGTAGCGTTTCCGAATCGGTCTAAAAAAATACACCTTTTTATGACATTAGAAAGCCCTAAATCCAATACAGTGATGAGTTATATTGAAATTTATATTGGCCCTAACTCCAGTTTGAGGTCGTTTTCGATAAAAGAAGGCCCTATGTAACAAACAAATACTAAAAACACCCTAAATCCACAAAGAGTTGTACTTAGGGCCTTCACTCTTCAAGTTAAGTGTGCTATCAAGGAATTAGGGCCTTCCTTCGTAAGACACCGTTGCGTGGTTTCCTGGAGTTTAGGGCCTTCTTTCATCAAACATGTCAATTGGACTGACTGTTTTTGTCTATTGGACTAGCTGCAGTGTCTGTTGACATAAACGCCATCGTTTCTCTAGTGTATCACACTGAGTGCAGCAGTTCAGTTCTGTTTTATTTAGTTGTTCCATTTGCAAGTGTTAATAATAATATCACGTTTTCTTCAAGCAGATAAATGATTCTTTTACTTTCTACATACAACACTTCAGGTAATTTCATCAGTATTTTTCTTTTAAAGATATTCAGGCCTACGGTAACGGAGGTAAACTCAAAATATAGGAACCTGATCCTAGTTTCTATTTACAACCATTTTGCCCAACAAATATTATAATCATGGGATCAGTTTAAAGGGTTTTTTGTACTTAAATGAAAACAATTTCAATAAGTAAAAACAGAAAACGGGACTTTCGAGAAAATGCTAAAAACTAGGAAAAAAAACTATAAACGTCACTATAAAAAATGTAAACGAATGAAAGTACCGTATTTTCTCGCATAATTAACGCCCCCGCATAATTTACGCATCCCATTTCTGGGGGGTTCAAAGTGGGAAAAAAGAAATATTCGCGTATTTGACGCACCCACTTTCTCGATGATTTCATCACGCAGTTCCGGATGCGTTTCGAAATAAAGATGTCAAGTAGTAGCTTTCCTATTGCGCAACCTAGCATTTCAAACCCTCGTGCAACTTCCTGTTATTACTCACTGCGGTATTCAGTCCGGTGAGTGAATCAGCGAAGACGTGATTAGTGACGATTTATTCCAGTCTGGTAGAAACTCATTTTACGAGTGTTTCGGGTACACGGATGTTTTGTGATCTCAAAGTCGTTCATTAATCCACAATGAGCAAGTATTCGAGTAATACTGTGCCATATAAACTTGCGGTGATCGCTTACGCCGAAACACACGGGAATAGGGCAGCAGGCCGCAAATATTCTGTGTCCGAGTGTAACGTGCGGTACTGGCGAAAACAGAAAAGACAGAATAAAGTCTTTTCTAATCAACGTGTTGTCTAACTGTATTTGGCAATATAATTCCAATATTAAATAATATCTCTCACATGTCTAACTTGCCTAATGTACTCTATTTGATTGTTCAGAAGAAAACTCAACCGCAATTTTATGCCAAATGACGATTAACTTCAATGAGTTGAACTGATTTTGTGTATAATATATTTAATGTATCTTTTAAATGTCAATAAATTTCAAATGAAATTTGGGTATACAGTACAACCTGTCACATCCGGACCTGTGATATCCGGATGTATCTCCAAACTACGTAATTTTTCAATTTTGGTTAGCGAAATGGTTAGGGATGGAAAAGTGAAAGTTGCAGCTGGAATGTTGTTTACGCGCCTAGTCTATTCCGAGCGGGGCTGTGGCCTTGACTCAGTCAATGGCTCTTTCCCGGAAACTCATTCCTTTATTCTCAACCTCGGTTGCCGTCTGCCTGCCACTTGCTACCCGCAGTCTGTGTTTGCGTGTCTTTTTAAAGAGTACAGTGTACAAATACAAATGCTAAACCAATAGAAACGTCTAAAAAAACACGTTCTTCTGTGTATCTTCTGTAATTGTTAATTATATTAATTGAGATTTTGGCTACTTATAGAGCTTTTATTACTGAACACAATGCAGTTTTCAGAATTGCTGTATATGTATTGGTTTTGAAGTTATCGCAGGTTGAACTGCAAAAATGAATTGAGTAAAATTCACGTCTGATCCGATCGACCGCATGCTTCACTGTGACAAAGAGTGAGATAGTTGCATATTATACGCTCTCTGTCTAGCTTACGGCACACAGCCTGTCCCTTTCATAAAATGCTCAAATATGACGACATATTATGAATCGTTATATATACCCCTCCTCGGTATAAAAAAAATTGATTATTTATTAGTTTGCTCTATCTTATTATTAACATCATTAACTCCAACTTGCCTAATGTACTCTATTTGATTGTTCAGAAGAAAACTCAACCGTAATTTTATGCCAAATGACGATAACTTCAATGAGTTGAACTGATTTTGTGTATAATACAGTACAGTATATTTAATGTATCTTTTAAAAGTCAATAAATTTCAAATGAAATTTGGGTATATCTGAAATCCTCGAATAATTTATGCACCCGAAATTTTCGCCGGTATTTTTCGTCAAAAAAGTGCGTTAATTATGCGAGAAAATACGGTAACACAAACAGTATGTTGTTGTAACATAAACAAAAATTCACCTATATAATGCTTTCTCCTTTAACAAATATTAACAACTTTCCTTGTATTGTCTCAATTTGGAATCAGCTAACTTTTTTAACTGATTAGGCCTACGTTTGTATCAGCTGTTGCATTGTCTGGTTTTTGTATATGTAACGAACAATATACAGTACCTTCAAGTGTTTATTTTTATCTAGTCAGTCTATCTTTTACATAGGTTCTGACGATCATGCATTTATTTTTAGGTTTGTGGTTTGACCAGTATTTCCAATTTTTGAGACGTTGAAGCAACAATGCCCGGACGTAACTTATCAAGAGGAGCTTTAATGCTATCAATGTTGTCTGAGAAAAATCAACAACTTAACAATGTTAAGAATAAATTTGAATCCAACTTAAATAAGGAACCGCAATCAATGTCGGATGCTTGTGTATCAATTAAAACTCCCTCAACTACACAGGCTAAGAACGAAAACGAAATCACACCCACATACACAATACTTGAAGTTATTGGCCCTTCAAATTTTCTGCAGCCTGAGGAAACTTTAAGAAATAATGTACCTCAAAAAGAAAAAATTGAAAATGGCATCAGTGAAGATAAGTTTTATTTAAATGAGGAACAGGAATCAATGTTGGACGTTTCTGAATCTAATGCGAATCCCTCAAAAACGAACGAAGAAGATGAAAGCACACTGATTTACACAACACTGGAGGTTTTTGTTCCATCAAATTTTGAAGAGCTAATTGAAGTTGAAAATGATCCAGTACGGAACGAAATAGAAAATTTTAACGATGGTGAAACTTTAAACAATACTGTACTTCCAGAAGAAGAACAACAACAACAAGAACAACAACAAGACGAAGAAGAAGAAGATCTTGGTATCACAAAAAGGGGAACGAAAAGAGTAAGGAAGAAAAAAAGTACGACTCCAAAAGAAAAAGCACAAAACAGAATCAAAAAGTTAAAAGAAAACCATCCCCCACGTGATCCTTGTGGTGACAAATGTCGCTACAAATGCAGCACAAGGTTTTCGGAAGAGTGGCGAAACCAATGTAACACCGAATTTTGGAACAAAAATTTCACAGAAAGACGGGACTTTATCGTGGTGTGTGCCACTAAGCTCCCGGTGAAGAGACGTCGGGGTGAATCGGAAACTAGAAACAATTCGTTTTGATATTTTTTTAATGACAAAGAAGGCGAAAGAGTCAGAGTATGTAAATGGTTTTTTCTTACTACTCTTGGGTTTTCTAAAGAAAATAACTCTGTTATTTATGACACTTTAACATCTGTTGACAAAGATACAATGACTGGTATGACGTCATGTTCGACTGACAAAAGAGGAAAGCATCCTAATCCTAAGAAAATTGACAGGAGCATTATTATAAATCATATAGAGAGCTACAACCCAAGTATTGCTCACTACAGAAGAGAACATGCGCCAAATCGACGATACCTCCCAAATGATGTGACCATTCAAAGGATGTATGATGATTTTATACGAGCTGAAAACTCTTGTGACTGTTCTTACGATCTGTATAGAAAGATTGTTAATGAGCTGAACATATCGTTTACGAAACTCAGTCATGAAGAATGTGGCATGTGCTTCAAGTTTAAGGAACATGACAAATACCACAATCAGGAAAATTTATCACCAGACTGTGAGACTTGCATTTATTGGAAGTGCCACATTGAAAAGGCTGAAAAATCAAGAGACCTCTATAAAGAACACGCTAAGCTGCAGTCTTCCACTGACGCCTTATACTTTTGTGCTGATCTACAGAAGGTGATTATGTTGCCACGGATGGATTCCTTCAAAGAAGTCGTGTTTACTCGAAGAATGGTAGTATTTAATGAAAGTTTTGTACCTATTGGTACCAAACAGAAGGCTAAACCTCTCGCAGTCTTGTGGCACGAGGCAATAAGTGGAAGAAAAAAAGAAGACATCTTAAATGCATTTTATTCATTTTTTTATCATTTCAGAGATGTAAAGCATATCTGTATTTGGCTGGACAATTGCTCAGCACAAAACAAAAACTGGACTCTTTTTACCTTTTTGGTGTATCTTGTAAATTATTGCCCACAGATTTCTGTAGACAGTATTGACATTTTTTACTTCGAACCAGGTCATACGTTTATGGCTGCTGACTCCTTTCACCATCAAGTTGAATTGGCTATGAAGCACAGTGGAAAGGTTTATGATTTCCAGGATTTTGTTAAGTGTGTTCAACAAGCAAACTCAGGAAAAGTAGACACCAAAGAACTTAGTGTTGGGGAACTTTTCGCATGGAAAGACTGCACTTCAAAACAAAAACTTAAGCGTCGAGGTGACAACATACCTTATCTCACAGATGTTGTTAAAGTAACTGCTAAACGAGGAAATACAAGTCTTTTGTATTCTACCAAATATGAAGAATCTAGTTCAAAAGTGTTGAACTTCTTGCAAGCTAAATGCATCAAGAACTACTTTCCCATGTTTGAAAAAATTGACAAAGTACGAGGATTCAATAAAGCAAAGAAAAAAGAAATAGTTGAAAAACTGTGCCCCCTTATGCCATCTAATCGTCGTGGATTTTGGTTGAGCATCCAAGAGTCAGAAGAGCCAGACTTACTAAACGCTGACTAGTGAAAGACTGATAAAGAACAAGCTTCATATATATGTAAACTAGTTTTATGTTAATTAAAAAACTGAAAATTATTGAATGTGTCTTTTTATTTTATGGTATTACACAGTTTTTAAAAGTTGTTTTATGCAAAGCTATTATTTAGGGTTTGTAAACATGATAATTATGATCATAAAAAGCCCCAACTCCCATACAGGGAGTTAGGGCTTTTCGAGACCGTGTATTACAGCAGCAAACTTTAAAATAAAAAGCCCTAAATCCATTTTTTCTAAACAAAAATTAAAAATCAATTATATTAACACTAACACAAAGTTGTGTACATTAAAACAACAACTTTTACACATCAAAAGCCTTTTAAAGTATCAAAACTTTGATGCAGGTGAAGAAATTTGTTTTCCTTATTTCCTGTAAAATTTTGTTCTTCGGAGATAGGGCTTTCTATGTTATGGGGGCAGTATGTACTCACGGCGTCTCCCCGGCTACGTGTCGCACTGTGTACATGTTTGAATATATTTACACTGTTAATAAATTTTCGGCCCGCCAGCCTGTTATGTTCAAACGGCTGCCGCCGCCGCCTCGCAACAACACCACTGCTGATTCACATTTTGTTATGTAGTTGAGATGAAAATTTGTGTCCAGCCGGCGGACGCACTACTGCTCGCGTCCGGCACTTAGAGATGTTATTTTCCGACTGACTGACGCCACGATGAGCGTCGGTGATGCTCACTTCCGCCCGCTCGCTCTCCGATTGGTTGAGGCGCTCACGTGGCAGGTTAATTACCCATGTGTTGTTCAGTTCCGTTGATCGACTTTGGCATCGAGATTATTGCCGAGGCCCACGGGCGCACACTTACAGCCACATTCTTTTGTTGCTGGTGGCTCGCTACAAAGTTTTTTACTTTTCCCCCAATGGAAAATACAGGCATGCGCGCACAGGTTCGCATTCCAACGCTGTTATCGTTTGTGCTAAGCACGGACTGGTACGGAATTGTATACAGGGTGCCCAACAAAGCATGTCTTAGTGGCCGTAAAGGGTGTCCAAACATATCAGTCCCAATATTTATTAAATGAAAATAAAAATTTTTCATTTACTTCATTACCCCCGTTTACTTCTAAACACCTCATGGGTAAACTACCCCCCTAGCTCGGCGACTATGGCTGCACCTGCACGAGATTACTGGACTTCTCTATTCGAGATCCCAACACCATAGACTCGAACAGATACGCACCATAATGCACCTCACCTTCTAACATTCCACCCCCAGAATAAAAACCCTGGCCTTCTACCATACCAAATCCTCAACCGATATGTTCCCCCTTATCATGCATACTGGGTTGCCTTTAGCAAGTACTGGGCGCATACTCACACTCATTAATACCTTCGAAACAAACTCCCTAAAATATTTTAAAATCATTTTTTCCAAATCAAAATATAGCAAACAAATTAAATTCAAATCATTAAATTTGGTTAAAATTTCATTTAAGTTCAAAATCAACCTGTTATATTACCATTACTTTCATCAAAACAAAAAAATCTTTTACATGAATCTATCAACTCTATCAATTTTTTTTTTCACTACTACTAACAATCATAAAAAACACAAATTGAACATCTTATTAAATCATAAACTCACTTATCCTAACATTTGGTTATACATACATCCTAAACAATATAATTCAATAAACACACGAGTAATACACATAAACAATAAAAATACTTGAAACTCAAAACATCATCTATACGGCAGGCATAAAAAAAAAATAAAATTTTTTTCCCCCCAAAAATTTTAATTTTCCAAAATATTTCTTTTTTATTACTCTCAAAAAATAAAATCATTTGATTCAATCAAGAAACAAAAATTGCATCAATCAATTACTAGAAACTGGCATTGTCTCTAACATCAGTCATCAGCTGATCTCTCTGTGTCAAGTGAATGACCTTGACATATATACACTACACAAAGCTACACTGTAAAATACATGAAACATCTTTAAAATTCTTTACCTTCAAACATAATACAACATAATAAAATAGAACATTCAAAATTAACATGGTTATTATTATCTTACAATAAACAATAAAATTTACATTTAAATTAACCAAAAATCACACATTTTACAGCTTTAATTTATTTTCAAATTCTATTACAATCGGTCACTTGCTTCAATTCTTATTACATTTTCACTATGACTTTCTTTCTTTAATGTTTTCATTCTCAATTAGTTTGGGTGACTTAATTATTCATAATACTTTGATCTACTAACTGGGCATTCATATATAATCTTACCCCTCTTTTGACTCTAACACTCACTTAACAGATTTTACCTAGTATGACACCCATCTAACAAAACATCTACCAACCATTCTCTATCTCTACCTTACTACTCAACTCATCTCGAATCATTCTACCCTTATAACAAAATACTCTCTACCCCCTTGTACTCAGGATGTGTGTTCCCTCATCTCATCTCGCGTGCTCAACCTCTTGCCCTTCCTATTTACCCGGCAATCACTCCCTGAAAACCCTTTACTACCCGCCACAACGCCTTTCGTTGAGGACTCCTTATCACACCCCCCCCCCTTTACAAAATTCCCCATCAACTAATTACTCTCCTATTATCTCACTTTCATCTACAAAATACCTCCATTTATTTACTACCTCAATATATCACTCATTACTCTACATATTTTCCTCATAGCTACTGTGTCACTATTACTTCTCAAATTCTACATTACGTTTATTCACAACAATCTTACTTTGTTCAACTCCCCTTCTAAACTTAACTTGGACTGATTTAAATGTCCTAACGCAATAATAATCACCCAAATTCTAACATTTACCACATATTACAGTACTTTACCATTGAAAATTCAAAACTATCTCAAATACATCTCCATCACTTACTTAAAAGATTACAAGTTTATTATTGACACCTTTAATTATTGAAAACTCTGCAAATCAATATTTAGACTCATTCACATTTTTAACTTTTAAACATCAAACATTTCATTTAAAATTTGCTATTTAGACATTGAACATTTTACTTTATTTAAATTGCATTATAAAATTCATACTTACAGTACATTACTCATACACTGTCATAAACACAAATATAAACATCAAACACCAATAACTCCATGTACCTTCTGAAACATTTTAACAACCATGTTATTCCACAAACTAAACACAATTTAACATTTATTTGTTTATTAATTATTATCAAATGTAAATCTCATAAAATAATTTAAATTCATCATCACAATTCAATTATATAACATTTTAAATCAATCAAAAATATTTCAACATCTCAAATTATTTTAATTCAATTAATTACTTAAAAACACAACATATTTAATTACATTACTCCAAAACAATTACCATTCATTAATTACCTTCATAATTATTCTTGTTATTTATTTAGTCTGCTCAAATATTATTTTTATTATTATTAAACAAATTCTACTACATACACACATTGTTTACATCAAATACCTGTTACAATACAAACACAATTAATTTCACTATCAATTTATTTATAATTTTTTGGTCATCATTTTTCAGTTTACCACACTTCATTTCCTAAGTTAGCAAGGTCATACCCACTAATTAAAATATTTAAAATGTCCATTTATTAAGTTTATAATTACCCTCCATCATCGTATAAATATCTAACATATTTAAAACATAAATCATTTTTATTGACCTTCAATTTGTTATTTTTATTATTATATTAACTATCTGTGTTCTCAAATGTTTCCATTATCCAGTAACAATGTTTTATAGGCTTACCCCACATTATTATTATCTCATACAACCTGTATACATTTGGAATTCTGGTCTTGTCACCGTCAGTGTTTTTGTTTAACATTCTATCATCATATTCTTCCACTACATTCATCACAACATCAGGTAAGTTTGCATCATTTACAGCAGTATTATCAAAATAATCATCCGTCTCCTTCAAGTCTAACCTCTCTTTCAACTTATTATAAATTCTCTTTAATTGAAATAATTCTACCTCCCCATCAACACACAAATCTCTCTCTAAAAATCTCTCACCACAACGCCATATCACATTTTCTCTACCATCCCATTCAGAGGGTATTACTACATTAAAACATTTCCTGATTCCTCCAGGAACAATACAAAAATTCAAAAAACAATTACTGGTAGACCACTTATCTACCCAGTATCTTCGTGAAGACTTTTCTTCACCCCCCACAACACCACGTGAAAATTTTACCCTCTGTAACCCTTCTACCTGTACACTCTCTTCATACTCTCTCTCTAACTGATTAACATTTGTTTCTCCCCCTTTACAACCCATTACTCTCTCACTCTCACTCACTATCTCACTAACTATTTCTATATCATTACTCTCTGATACCACATTTTCAATTACATTACCATTTTCAACATCATTGTTATCACTTGTTAACTCTTTATTATAACGACCGTTATTACTCACATTGTTATTTATTCCTTCACTACTTCTCGTTATATTACTACCACCACAAACACTTACCTGTTTTAATTCAACTTCTGTACTCTCCTTTAATTTATCCGACTCTCGTTTCCACCTATTAAGTGTCCGGTCCGCGTGGACCGGAAAATGTTTTGTAGAAGAATGTTGAGTGTGAAATGTTCTATATTTAAAGTTGATTCGCCAGGATGCAGAAATGATGAAGCGAGTGGACTGTAATTAATTCATTTATTTAATGTTCACAAGTACATTAGAAATTGTTAGGTACCATTTTGAGTGATAGATTGGCTAATAAGCATATTGTGGATACAATTCGTATCAAATTTAAATTAAGTTAATGAACGGGCCTAATGGGTCATAAGTGAAGTGTTGGCCTAAGGCCTACATTAATTGTCGTAGAGAATACGACAGAGGCGCGAATACGCGGGACTCGAATACTTGAGTGCAAGTATTTGAAATGTGACAGTAAGGCTGCGAGAGCGAGCCGAACGCTGCTGACGAGCGTCTGTGTCGAACTGTGTGGAGCACCGACATGAATGATCAGATTACAGTAAAAATTAAAGCGCAGATTAGCCAACCTATAAAGTAAAAATTACCGCGCTACTGTACATAAGCTGCCCGTCAAAAATCAGTAATTTTTTACTACATTTTAGTAAATTATTATACATTTTGGTAACTTAGTATATAACATACAGTGTTCTTAATAATGAAAGTTAATTTCAAGGCTGCGTTGAACCTTGAGTTGTGTTATTAGATAACAGCTGTACGTTAATGGTTTAGCGATAAGCATGAATAAAGATAAGCTTTAAAGATAAGCGTTTGGTGGGCCAAGGTTGGCGAGCAAACTAATTTCAAGCATGAATAAAAATGTATGCGTTGGCAATGTATTGCCGACATATGTTGTATGTGTACAATATTGAACATTATGAAACATGAAAAATACATAATTAGACAATGTTTAATAATGTATGATCGGAAGCTCATCACATGATGGCCCGATAAATTGTAACCCTATGCAAGTCATAGATGGTTACCGTGAAATAGTTAAGACCAGTAGACCTGTACAGAGTATTGCTTACATGAACAAAATTGTCACAAATTATACATGTTTAAACGTAAATCTAGCATGGCGTCATATATTTGAACGAGTCATGCTATACCTGAAGTTTCAGGAACTTACAATATGTTGTGTGAGAACAAGCTATAGATAGCTGACTGATTGCAAGCACATATGTGATGACATGTATGTCATAATTTAAGCAAAATAATAATTGTGCAATGCATAATCACAAAATACAAATACAATATAAAAATACAATGTAAAATAAATCTAGGCGTGGCATGGTTACATACAGTAGACGCAAAAACAATTTGTTTTACATAAATACAAGTTATATAATAAACACCAATTTAGTTAATTACAAATATGTATACATATATTGAACAATCGTGAAAAATAAATTCAGAGAATAACAAAATTTTTACACAATAGTAAGTAAGACATGAGGCATAAATCAAATGTTGCATATACGAAAATACAAAATAATAATTAACCCTTTCATATTAACTAAACTAACACTTGCTTGAGTAAAACAAACAGTTGCTGAATCAAAAAAATATACAAATTAAAGCTTATGCTAAACAAAAGTGCTTATAAGTAACAAATCTTCTTGAACATTTGATTTATGTGTATTTAGAAATATATACAAAGGAAAATAAAACCCCTTTCCTTTATTGTTCGTCCCTAGTAGGGACCAAACATAATTTATGGATTGGTCTGCGCAAAACACCAGTAGGCGTGCGAATGTCTACGACTCTAATTAAGTTATCTGGGCCGGGAAATGTGGCGGTAATTACACCAAATTTCCAGGCTAATGGAGGTAGGTTATCCTCAATAAGTAAAACTAGGTCCCCAATGGAAACATTATCCTTAGCGAATTTCCATTTGTGACGCTGTTGTAACTGGTGTGAATAGTCGCGAGACCATGCCTTCCAAATGACTTGGACAAACTTCTGGAGAAGTTGCCAACGCCCAAGACGAGAGATAGGAATATGAGATAAGTCTGGGTCCGGTATCGCCGTTAATGGTGCGCAAATCAAAAAATGGCCAGGTGTAAGTGGCACCGGATCATTTACATCTGAAGAGATGGCAAATAAAGGTCGAGAGTTCAGACATGCCTCTATCTGAGACAAAACTGTCGTAAACTCCTCGAAGGTGAGTATAGACTTGCCTACCACGTGGCGCAGATGAAACTTCAAACTCTTTATGCCGCTCTCCCAAAGGCCACCAAAATGAGGTGACGAGGGCGGAATAAATGACCATGAGATCCCCTGAGAGGACGTGAATGATTTGAGTGATGAGATGGTATCCTTATTATGCCAAAGGTTGTAGAGATCATGTAAAATATTGTGGGCCTTCCTAAAGTTTGTGCCATTATCAGAGTATAACTGACTGGGTATCCCACTGCGGGACATAAAACGACGTAAGGCAGCTATAAACGCACTGGCTGTAAGGTCGGAAACCAATTCCACGTGAATGGCCCTGGTTGCTAAGCAAATGAACAAAGACACGTATGCCTTAGAGAGAGTTCTGGATTTCTGCCCGCCATGACGAATCATGAAGGGACCACCATAATCAACCACGCAGAATAGAAACGGCCGTGATGGAGTGACTCTAGGAGATGGTAAAATACCAAACCTCTGGACCTGCTGTTTGGCACTAAACCTGATACACTTGACACATTTACGAATGATGGAGCGAATGACTAACCTGGCATTAACAATCCACCAACGTTGACGAAGTGAGTGATGCACGAGTTGAGCACCAGCGTGAAGTAGACGAATGTGTTCGCGTTCAATGATGAGGCGAGTAATATGAGCCGATGGATGTAAGACAATAGGATGTTTAGTGTCGTAAGGTAATTGTGACTGCTGTAATCGCCTGCCTACGCGTATCACTCCAGAATCATCAAGAAACGGGTCGAGAGAAGCCAACTTACTCCTAATAGAGACAGAAGATCCATTACGAAGACAATTAATTTCGGCTGCAAAGTGGATCGACTGAGATTGTTTTATGAAGAACTTAAGAGCATGCTGAATTTCGACAGGGGTAAGATCGCCCATAAATTTGTCAGCACTGGAGAGTCTAATATTTTTGATGAACCGAAAACAGTAAGCGTATACGCGCGTCAGACGATGCAACGAGGAAAAGTCCTTAGAAAGGTCGATAGCCAGGGTAGACATTAGAGAAAGATTATGGGTTTGTTTCTCTTCCGCAGTGACTTCAGAAGACGACGGATTAGAAGGTAAAAAGGGTGGAAAAGGATTGGACTCGGAAGATTGAGACAAACAAGTGGAACCGTGCCACCAAAGCGAACAATCGCGCAAAACGTCAGGGAGACACCCCCTGGAGATAATATCAGCAGGATTGTGTCTAGAATTGATGTGATGCCATGTATAGGCTTGCGTAAGACGCTGAATTTCAGCAACACGATTAGCGACGTATGTTTTCCACCTCGTTGACTGGGCATGAATCCAGTAAAGAGACACCATAGAGTCAGAATACAAATGAACACTATTAATGAACGAATAAAGCGCAGGAATGACCTTAAATACGAGTCGCGATAACAACAAGCAAGCGCAGAGTTCGATGCGAGGTAATGACACCTGTCTTAAGGGAGCCACGCGAGATTTAGAACACAGGAGATGACAAGAGGCCGATGAATCTTTATAAATGACTGATATATATATACAGCACCCAAACCCCTTTTCAGAGGCATCCGAAAAACCATGTAATTCAACTGTACTTGCCTCAAACTTGCAACAAATAGAACGTGGGACCACAATTTTGCTAATCAGACACAATTTGTCGCACAATGAATGCCAATCCAAACGTGACTGGCCGGAGATCGATTCATCCCAACCAAGCTTGCAAAGCCAAAGTTGCTGCATAAACTGTTTGTACAAGAAAACAACGGGACCGATCAGTCCAAGAGGATTGTATATGCCTGCAATAATCAAAGAATTCTCCTTTTGGAGATGCTTGATTCAACGGGAATGATTTAATGTCAAACAGAAATGAATCGGCAGTGTTATTCCAGAGAATGCCCAGGGTACGCACATTGTCCTGTTTGTTTAAGGGGAGTGATAAATTGTCATGACTTGCGATCTCTCTGGGTTCATTAGATGCCCATTTATGCAACGTGAGACCGTATTGACTCAATAACGCACCTAAATCAGATTTCAACTTGGTCAGATCAGAGATGGTGTCAGCACCGGTAAGCAGATCGTCGACATTGAAATCATTCGCTATAGCTAACGCCGCATCAGGAAAGGAAGCTTGATGGTCCCTACCAATTTGAATAAGACAGCGAGTGGTCAAAAACAAACACTAGCCATGCCGTAGGTTACCGTTCGCAATGCAAAGTGTTTAAATTGTTCGAGAGGAGAGTCACGCCACAGAATACGTTGATAGTGACAATCCTTTTCAGCTACGCGAATTTGTCGATACATCTTCTCGATGTCGGCGATGAGAACATATTTATGCATGCGGAAACATAAAAGAATAGAAAAAAGGTCTTGTTGAACATTCGGGCCTACCAACAATATGTCATTGAGAGAAAGGCCATTGGTAGTTTTGGACGAACCATCAAAAACGACACGCAGTTTTGTGGTCAAGCTAGACTGCTTAAACACGGCATGGTGAGGCAGATAGTAAGTATTTGACACTCCTGAATTGATAGCGCAATTATCGATAAGCGTCATGTGGCCAAGATCCTTATATTCATTAATAAATTCTGCGTAATCGCGTGCGAGCTTAGCATCACGCCTGAATCGACGCTCTAAATTCAAAAATCTTGCTTCTGCATTGGTGTAAGATTCCCCCAACTGGAGATGATCGGACTTAAATGGCAGTGAAACCATGAACCTACCCTCATGGTCGCGATGAGTAGAACGCACAAAATGTTCCTCACAAGCTGACTCGTTATCAGGTGTGTTGTCAGGGATAGTTTCTGCCTCCCAAAATTTTTCGAGAGACTGCAGAATTTGACTGTCGTTGTTCCTAGCTAGGAGCGAAACAGCAGGACCCTTGTAGCGGCAGTGTTTGGGCAGATTGCCCGCCAAAATGTAGCCTAGCTTTGTTTCCTGAATGATGGGAAAATGAGGGCCGCGAACGTATTTGTTGGCTAAAATTAAATCCAGGTAAAATTGCGCCCCTAAGAGTATGTCGATTTCGGATGATATATTGAAATTTGGGTCAGCCAGAAAAATGTCCGGAATGTTGAATTGATTTATGTCAAACGATTGTGCTGGCAGATTGTGGGTTAATGCAGATAAGATAGCACGTTTTGCTTCGAAGCTAAATCTCTGATAACGAGAAATGATGCGTATAGACGTGAGATTAGTGGCATAACACGCTGTATTATTTATACCCGTAATTGGTATGTTGGATTTAGTTAAATTAAGTCGTAATTTCCTTGCAAATGATTTGGTGCAAAAATTTATGTGTGAACCGGCGTGTAAAAGAACTCTTGCCTTTTGTCTGTTGCCATCCTGGTCAATGACAAATACAATTGCTGTTGATAAAAGAATATTGTTCGTGGATTGTAATTTAAGTGAGCAATAGTTACTACTACTGGCAGAGATTGAGTTAGGCACATTGTTCGTGTGCAACAATGTGTGGTGTCGTTTTGAACAGATCTTACATCCCTGCTTGTTCTTACAATTAGATACAAAATGATCTGATCTAAGACAATTGGTACAACATTTGTGATTTGATACAAATTGTCCCCGCTCAGCGGTGCTTAATGCACAAAATTTATCACATGCGTAAAGCGGATGATTAGATTTACAACACAAACATGAATAATTGCTTGACGCTGAGTGATAACTCTTAAATGTAGTACTGCCAGCAGCGTTTCTTGATTTATATTTATCAGATTTATTGTTGAGTCTTAAACTCGGCTTGTTGAGTTGCTGTCCGGCATCGATAGGCAGTGTATTTTCTAACAGCTGTCTACGTGCATTTAAAAAATGAGTGAAATCTTGAAAGTTAGGAAGATTATCAGGGTCTATAGACTCCTTCCATATTTTAAAAGTAGTAGGGTCGAGTTTAGTTGATAATAATTGTATAGTAATGAATTCACTGACAGTTGCATTGCCGCCAGTGAATTAACGGAAGACGTTATCGTGTTTGTGAATTCTGCCAAACTTTGGACAGAGTCTTTAATTGTCGACTTGACTTGAAGTAAATTTTGAACATAGTATTTTGCTAGTATGAACTTGTTGTCATACCTTGCGGACAGCAAACTCAACGCTATTGAGTAATTTTCCTTACAAATAGGTAGTGATTTAATTAAATCTAACGGTTCATTTTTTAAAGAAGAATGTAAATAATGTAACTTCTGCACTCGCGTTAGATCGGATCTTGTATGCACCAAGTCCGTAAAAATTGAATGAAAATGCTGCCATTCCAAGATATTGCCTGTGAAGCAGGGCAAACTTATTGGTTTTAATTGCATGTGGGTCGATAATACGGGAGGTACAGTCTGAACATTAAATGTATAAATAAATTGCAAAATATTTGCTTCCGTCGAATATAGCATTTCTTCGACCTCAACTCAGTCTTCTTGAGCAGCGTTTATGTCTTTACAAATAAGTTCGATTTCAGATTGTACCTCGTCGTACTTCGATGCAAAGCTTTTCAAACTTTCAAGTCTTACGGTTAAAAAGTGTTTTGTATTGGAATTTGTATCAAAGTTACTGACAGCTGATTGTATGCGCACTATTGCGGACTTTAAGCCGCCTCTTTTTCTGACTAACACTTTGAGGCCTTCAGCCATTGTACGCACCTTGATATGATGTTATTGAGGTGATACCTTGTAGGCGATGTCCTGAAGCGTCGACGCCGTGGAGAAGATGGCAAACACAGCTCGGAGAGATGACAGCCTTGTTTGACGTACTGAAGCTAGCAGGCTCTTGCGATGATGTTCTCAGGAGTCTCAAAGGCGACGAGCGAAATGCTGATCGAAACGCCACGGTCGTATCAGCGGATATGCTGATTCGCCCGTGATGCCAGAAATAGGGGCAGAAAAATAATAATTGTGAATAATACATCCGGAAATCCAGGTCCGGAGCAACCAAAAAATGTTAAGTGTCCGGTCCGCGTGGACCGGAAAATGTTTTGTAGAAGAATGTTGAGTGTGAAATGTTCTATATTTAAAGTTGATTCACCAGGATGCAGAAATGATGAAGCGAGTGGACTGTAATTAATTCATTTATTTAATGTTCACAAGTACATTAGAAATTGTTAGGTACCATTTTGAGTGATAGATTGGCTAATAAGCATATTGTGGATACAATTCGTATCAAATTTAAATTAAGTTAATGAACGGGCCTAATGGGCCATAAGTGAAGTGTTGGCCTAAGGCCTACATTAATTGTCGTAGAGAATACGACAGAGGCGCGAATACGCGGGACTCGAATACTTGAGTGCAAGTATTTGAAATGTGACAGTAAGGCTGCGAGAGCGAGCCGAAAGCTGCTGACGAGCGTCTGTGTCAAACTGTGTGGAGCACCGACATGAATGATTAGATTACAGTAAAAATTAAAGCGCAGATTAGCCAACCTATAAAGTAAAAATTACTGCGCTACTGTACACCACCTTTCATCGTGCTTTTTAAATATGTCATCTAATCTTGCTTTTTGTTTACTAAACATTTCGTCTATCATTGCTAGTAACTCTTTCATCAGCTCTTGATTTGACTCACTCAGATTAGCATAACTTAACATTATTATCGGCCACCTGTTCGTCTTTATTTTCTTGAAATTGGTCCGTCTCTCTACCATTTCCTACCACCACTACACTATCATCCCTACCATTAGGCTTATTCACTGTCTTATTTTCTACCACTATTACTTCAACTATCTTACCTTTATTATTTGTCACCTCACTATCAATACTAATATCATCACTATGCTTTTTAATTTTGGCAAATATTCCCTCTTCTTGTTCTTCCATCCGTGTTAAATTATCATCCAAATTACCCCACTCCTCATCTGTCATTTTATCTACAACCCCTCTAAATTCACGTTCCCATATATCCCACTCGAAAACCTTATCTTGTACTTCGCCCATGTTCAAAATTTATTTATGTAATACCCTTTTTACAAAACAATTACAATTCTCCCAATGCACGATAATTATACACATTAATTCACAATACTCAACACATAAAATCGTAAACGTACACTACCCAAACATAACCTAATCACACATACGTAACGTAAATATATACGATCAATTTTACAAATACGCCATTATCAAATCCTATTTTCTGTGCTTTAAAATAGGTCTACCTCATATAAAATTATATCAGGATCCTGGCAGGGTCGCCAGTTGTTAAGAAACAAACTTAATCGAAATAAATAAAATAAAAATACAACTGCCAGAACCTACCTGCGATCTTTTCGCTTACTTACCTTGTTTAAATTTCAATCAGAAGTTCAGAGTCGCCACGATGTTTTAGGCTATACATCGAAACCTTAACACTCTACCTTAATAAAACAAAAGGGATAATTTTGCAATCTGACTACCCCCCAATAATTCAGAAGAAACCCGGGAACGTTAGACGAATTTTTCAGCACAAAACACTAGGAAGTGGTAACGATGAAATAATTACAACTAACACATTGTTATATTACGAAACAAATAGGTTTACTGTTATCTTACTTTTCTTCAAGAAATACACAAAATAGAAAAAAATTACAAACAATTATTTTGGTGAAGTGATATAGTCAATAATCTTTTACCTTAGCTTAAAGTTTACTTGTTTTATATAGATATATTTTTTGTTTTAAAAGCAGCCCAGCGTTTGCATACACACACATTCATTCATTCAATATTTAAATTATTCCCTTTATATAATATTTAGAGCTCTGTACATTAAAATGGTTAATAATTGTCTGGTCGTCTATGTACTCACGGCGTCTCCCCGGCTACGTGTCGCACTGTGTACATGTTTGAATATATTTACACTGTTAATAAATTTTCGGCCCGCCAGCCCGTTATGTTCAAACGGCCGCCACCGCCGCCTCGCAACAACACCACTGCTGATTCACATTGTGTTATGTAGTTGAGATGAAAATTTGTGTCCAGCCGGCGGACGCACTACTGCTCGCGTCCGGCACTTAGAGATGTTATTTTCCGACTGACTGACGCCACGATGAGCGTCGGTGATGCTCACTTCTGCCCGCTCGCTCTCCGATTGGTTGAGGCGCTCACGTGGCAGGTTAATTACCCACGTGTTGTTCAGTTCCGTTGATCGACTTTGGCGTCGAGATTATTGCCGAGGCCCACACTTACAGCCACACTTCTTTTGTTGCTGGTGGCTCGCTACAAAGTTTTTTACTTTTCCCCCAATGGAAAATACAGGCATGCGTGCACAGGTTCGCATTCCAACGCTGTTATCGTTTGTGCTAAGCACGGACTGGTACGGAATTGTATACAGGGTGCCCAACAAAGCATGTCTTAGTGGCCGTAAAGGGCGTCCAAACATATCAGTCCCAATATTTATTAAATGAAAATAAAAATTTTAGACCCTTCAAAATTGCCCCGTTACAACAGGATAAATAATACTGCTTTGCTCTTGATGCCGCGCACAGGATAAATAATACTGCTTGACTTATTAATGACTGCTTGTTCTTTTCTTCACTTCCTCCTACCTACTTATTTTACTTCTTCATGACTATGACTAACTGGTTTGTCTAATGACCGAATACTAATTGACTGAATTAATATGTTACAGACTGTCTTAGATTGCTTAATGATTGTTTAAGACATAACTTCTAACTCTCTCTAACAATGACTAGTAAAAACTACCACTAACAAACTTCCATGGACTGATTGCTTGCTAACTGGTAACTGACTCCTGATTCCCAATTCTCCTCTAAGTTCCTTCACGAGTTACTTTTATAGTTTCACATAGACTTCCCATACTTCCGCTACTCTTAAGATTACCATCATTGGCCAAAATTCAAACGTGTTGCCGGTAAGTTTGAAATTATCCAATTAACACTCGAAATAACTTCGCGTGCAGAGGTGACGCTATCCATGATTGGAGAACTCTTATAGATGCGCACTTCTTTCTGCCAGAACGTTACCTCGTTAAAAAGAGAAATTTGCTTTCTAAAACCACCCCCGTTATGACCTATCACTCTTTGTATTTTGAAGGCCGAAAACAGCCTCTTTCTAACGGTACTTCATATTTTTTGCTGTTTTGTGCAAACAACGCGTTTTATATCTTTACGACTTAGAAAGTTGTACATACAACACAATTTTACACTTGCTCGGCACCAACGTGTCGCCTCGCTAGTACACACCTCTTACTTATATAACAAATACTTGGTACAATTCTCATCTGTATGTCTACTTACTAACGTTACTAAAATTAATATTAATAATCTACATCAGAATATACTACTGATATAAATGTGTTTTACCATACAACTGGCTGTAACCGGTAGTGTTACGTTACAAAATATATTTTATTATTCAATTATTTTATATTATTTTTATTAAAAGAAATTATTACAAAATACATATTGGAACAATACAGCCATATGGTGTATTGAGCATTGATTTAAATAAATATAAAATTTGTAAAATTATTATAAGTTTGGGGTTAATGGACAGGTCTGGGATTGTAAAAATGTTTCATTGTTATACTAGGGGAGAAATTAACCTGTTCGAACAGGCAAAGAACGCCTGCTCAATTGTATGTGTGTTATGCGTGTATCTTGTGTGTGTTAGTGATGCATGTACAGAGAGGAATCTCAGCTACCCTCCCCAAGTAATTACTAAAATAATTATTTTAATTCACTGTGTGAAAACTAATTAGTGTATAAACAAACAAAAGGCACCAAAGTGTGTGGAAATTTTATAGTTATCCACAGTAAGAAAATGACGTTAATAGGACACACTACGCGAAGTCAGTGCGAAATAAATGTGCCAAAAATACGCAAATTACACTAAGACGCTCAAATTAATACAGTGAGTGTTTAATCAAATTAGCTATGATTTGTGCTATCTCGATTCCGTACAAAACATTGCCATTTGCAAAAAATTGCAAATATATGAAAAGGTTCGGGAGTGGGGGCTATCATGTGATCTGCAGGTCTCGACAGGATAATTTCGGAACCAACACGTGCGGAATCTCGAGAGGGTATAAATTAAGGGTTCGACTGGAAGCCCTTCTCTTCTTTTCAAAACACAGTTGCAGTTGGACACGCTGTCCATCGGCAGAACAGTTTTATTTTGTTATAAGTCTCATCTATGAACGAATAAAGAAGTTCAGTAATTATGTTTACAATATTACGGGAAACGTAGAGTACCGGGACCGTTTAAGTCAGCCAGAGTATCTACAGAGAAGCTACAAAGATCGACGCGAGATGCTAGACGTTAGGAGATGCTTTTTAAACGTCTAACAGCCGTACGAGATCCACCTCGCAGCAGATAGTAATTCTCTGGGACGGACCATACACTACTGGAGAACGACGCTGGACTCTGGACATATCCAGGACCATGCTAAGTCAGGAGTAACGGAAACCCAACTTTGGACAACGCTGGACCCCGTCAATAAGTCGTAAGGTCATCAAAACTCAAGGTGACATGCATAATGCATTTATAAATGATTTTTTTTTTAAGAGCTCATAAAGACTATATAAAGAGACAATGAATTAAAACAAAAAAAAAGTTTATATTAGAAATAATGTAATAGAGTCTTGGTAAGTGTTTTAGTCGTAAGAATGAGCGATCGCATATAGATAAATATAGAGAAAAAAAAGAGTTTAATTTTGAGATAGTATATTTTTTTATCAAAGTAAAATAATTGAAATGATTTGATATTTGCATTTTGTAGAAAAGAATAATTTAAATTTTTAATATGAAACAAATGCCAGTCTAAGAGTAAATAATATAATTTTAAATTTAATTTTTAAAAAACATTGGTATAGACTGAGCAAGCTGAGGTCAGATCTGAGTAAATGAATTCAATTAAAATTACATTTAAATTTTATTTTGTTTTAGTAAATCACATTGAATAAATGTCTAGATTAAGATTATTAACATGTCTAGATGTAAGAGTGTTTTAAATGTGTGTAACACCGTATAGCTTAAGAGATAAACACTTAATAATGAGTGATATCTTGATCGGAGATTATTAACAATGTTTATTATTTATAATGCTCGTTAAAACAATAAACATGAAATTTTAACTACTCATAAATCTACTACTCTTATTATAGTTACACCTGGTATTGTTATACAACCTGCATAAATTACAGTATATCGAATTTATGTCATGTATCGTAATATATTATGGGCACTAATATGTTAAAAGTCATTTAACAGAGATTATTATAACATCTCACCATGTTCATAGTCCAGAGCAAAAGCTTATCTGTGCCTGTATGCAAAAGAAAACAATTTATTTATATTAAGGTGCATGTGTGAGTAAATTGAACATTAGTTTTTGGGTTATTATTTTAGTTACAGAGCTGAATAAGCCAGCGATGCTTTGTAATTATTGAGCAGCACCATAAAATAAAGTGTTTTGCTTCTCTAGGTCAACTCAGCCTATGGAAATGAGTTACTATAACACCTGGGGTTATAATAGTCAGCTGATGCATGGTGCTGGCCACACTTCCTTCCCTTCCTCAAGCGACCTGTCTTCTCTTTCCTACACCATTTTTGTGGTATGAAATACAGAACAGGACTCTGTTAATGTACTATGATTTGTTTTATCAGATTGGTACCTCTTTGTATGACGCTGAAGGAGCTAAGATTGTCAATAAGCTTGTAGAAAAAGCAAGCAAAAATGGAGTACAATTGCATCTCCCTGTGGATTTTGTAACAGCAGAAAAGTTTGATGAGAAAGCGACAGTTGGGTCTGCTACAGTGGAGAGCGGCATTCCAGATGGTTGGATGGGTCTTGATGTTGGGCCCCTCACAAGAGAAGAATTCAAGAAACCCATAGAGAGAGCTAAAGTTATTGTCTGGAATGGGTAATATAAAGTTTTGGTTGTTTTTCTTAGCTCACAGATCACTATTTGTGTCAGGACAACTTCATAGCTACACATTGTAACAATTGCAGTACTATTACATAAGAATAAGTATTTAACCAACTATTAGATTTTGTTAAATCCTAACATACATTTGGGTGTACTTATGAGCAGGAGTTTGGGCATCTGATTTTGATCCTAAAACTATTAATGTCTCATATCACACCAAAAGTGTATGTAATACGAGGTGCTATCAGAAAGTTCCCGGACTAGGTCTAATAAATTCTTTTTGCTTACCTAGGCCATTAATGGCTCCCATCTCCTTCAAAGTAGCCTCCCTGCGAATTGATACAACGAATCCAGCGTTGTTTCCATGCCTGGAAAGTGCCAAAAAAAGTCTTTTGCTGAAGGCTGTCAAGCACCTCCTGCGTTTTTTTCTTAATGTCTTCTACAGTGTCAAAACGGTGACCTTTCATGTGAATTTTTATTTTCGGGAACAGAGAAAAATCACAGGGGGCTAAATCTGGTGAATATGGAGGGTGTGGGACGGTGGCCATATTGTTTTTGGTCAAAAACTCTGTTGTTTTCAGTGAAGCGTGAGCAGGTGCAGTGTCGTGATGCAACAGCCAGTTTTGGTCTTCCCACAATTTGGGCCTTTTTCGTCGCACATTTTGTCTCAGCCACCTCAAAACATCACAATAAAAATCTGAGTTCACTGTAACACCAGCTGGCACAAACTCGCTATGGACAATGCCTTTGATGTCGAAAAACACAATGAGCATGGTTTTTGTTGCACTTCTGACCTGCCGTGGTTTTTTTGGTCTCGGTGATTGTGGACTTTTCCACTGTGACGACTGCTGTTTTGTTTCTGGATCATAACCATAAAACCAGCTTTCATCACCGGTTATGACCCTGGAGATGAAGGTAGGGTCATTTTCAGACGTTTCTCTGAGTTCACTGCACACATCAACACGGCACTGTTTCTGATCCACAGACAAAAGCCGAGGGACGAATTTCGCAGCAACACGACGCATGCCTAAATTTTCAGTTAGAATTTCTTGACAGCTTCCATAGCTTATTCCGGCACTTGTACACAACTCATGGATTGTTTGACGACGGTCTTCGTGAATGAGTTGTCGAATTTTTTCAACATTTTCATCCGTTTTGCTCGTGGAATGTCGTCCTGAACAGTGATCATCTTCAAGTGACATTCTGCCGGCCTTGAAACGAGTGTACCACTCAAAAACCTGTGTTCTGTGTAGGGAATGTTCTTCAAAAGCTTCTCGAAGCATTTCAAAAGTTTCAGTAGGCGATTTACCAAGTTTAAAACAAAACTTAATGCACGCGCGTTGCTCGAATTTATCAACCATCATAAAATTAGCAAATGAACGTTAACACACGATTACAAAACACAACGCGTAGACCGAACACAACCTCACAATGCAACGAAACTCGGCAGACTGACTCAATACGTATTACGGAATCGGACACTGGGACGCCAGGTTGTACAGTCACGTCCAACAGCCGTGCCAAGTACAGTCCGGGAACTTTCCGATAGCACCTCATATTGGTATATAAAATAAATTTGTGTAAAAAAAGTTGATTTGTGTACGATGGCTGTGGATTTTGAAACACTTTGTTTTTTTTTTATTTGGGAATGCAGTTTCCATAATTTTATTGGTGAGTTGTGTATCCCTTTAACATTGTAGGTAGGGTTCCCAGGCTTTTTATGAATCCAGTATACCAAATCTGTTTTTTTTCAAAATCAGTACACCCGATTATATAAATATATAAGTAAATACATGAATGTTTATTTTTCAACTTTTGAAATTATAATATTGTGAGGTGGTGCTTGTAGGTTCTCTGTTCTATAATACAGTCTTCAGTTTTGTAGTTTTCATAGTTCATCATGCGACCTCAGATTCTTTTTTGCACAGCCAACCATTTCTTCTTAGGCCCTGCTTTAACAGTTCTGCCAAGTTTTCAAATTTTTACCATTCTCATAATTGACTCAATTTCAGATGACAGATGCTAATTCATTTCTAAGAATTTGAGCAGGTTCCAGATGTTCCTCAGCAGCTCTTTTTGAGTTGTACTTAATTATTTTGGCTGCGGCCTCCTCTCTGTTCAGTGGATGGTTATGTGGAGATTGTAACGGACATTTTTTCAGTAATACGCTGCTGTCCTGGAATAGTGATTGCTCTTGCACTGCATTCACGCTGACGTAACTTATTGCAATCTCAATAAGTCCGGCTTTTGTGATCTTATGTACACGATCCCATTGATCATTGATATGTAATTTATTACCCGCTATTTCAATTGAAGACTAAATGACCATCTTACTAATTTACTTCAGTTTTGTTGGCACAAACATTTTGTGAGTGTTTACTTTTGAAATTTGAATTAGGATGTTTCCATGGTTACTAATTCAGGAACATGTATATTCGGCATATGCAATTTGGAAAATATATTCAGGATATTCAATTCAGCTAAATCAGTAGAAAAGTCATTTTGTTTTTACGTTTCAGGAAATTCGATTCGAGAAAGTGTCTGGGAATCGTAGGTTGTCTAGTAGGAGATCATCAATGTATATGAGATGCCTGAGATTGTGTTGTTACCTCTGCTATTTATTCCTGATCATTGTTACGTTTCCTTTCATTCTTATTATTACAGTTGAAAATCATTTCAGTAAGCTACAAAAAATTGTCAGCTGCACTGGAGCACCGCTTATAATCAAGTTGCCAGTAATAGGGAATCTGTCATGGGATTTACACATAGTTTTGCTTTATTTATTTATTGTTTAAGTAGTCAGTTAATATAGATTTTGTTGGGAATATATGCATTTTTGTAAGGGTGGCCAAAGCAAGAAGAAAAAAAAATCCTTTTTCTTCTCACCTAATTTGATTCTTTATTCATTTCATCCGCCCCTTCTACTCTTCCTATCTTGTACTACATATTTTTAATTTTTCCATTATTTTATCCTTTTCCAAAAATACTTCTCTGTAGGCATTGCTTCCTTGGTATTTCTTTATTGTTTTTTGTGCCTTCCTGTTTTTCAGCATGTCTTGAGCAGTATGTTCTGATCAATCCTATAATATGTCCCTACAGTTTCAATTGCCTATTGTTTCTGATTTATGGACTATTGATTTTTCATTAACTACAGTCATGATTTCTTCATTGCAATATAATCCCATTTTGTTTTGCCTGCTATTTTGCTAAAAATATTTAATTTCTTCTGCTATTAATGTGGTCTCTTGAAACACATCTATTTAGTGCAGTATAGACTATGCAGACTCCCATTACTTTATTGGCTGCACCATCACTCCCTTATTTTATCAGCTACATTCTCATCTGTTCCTCTATCATATCTAAGCATGCTTCCCTAGTAGTGTCCAATCATTGAGACCACGTCTAATATTTATCCTGCACATTGAACTCTTTCTGTTATCCCATATTTCTTAAGTGTTTATTATAATTTCCTTAGTTTTATCAGTATTGATCTCCATCTTCAATTTTACTGTGTCCTCATTTAACACATTTATCTTTCTTCAGCTGTCCGATATTGTACAGTGTCATCAGCAGTTGTCCAGTTTTACAAGAATTAGCTTTTATATCTTATTGCTGTTTGAAGTTTATGTGTATTCTTTCTTATACTTTTAATAACCTATCCATAATATTTGTGAATAACAGAGGGTTAAAACTATTGCCTTGTTTGACATCTTTAGGAAAAACTTTCCATAATATCATCGCCTTGATATTATTGTTTGAGGATGTTTCTGTAATTAAAGAAACAAACAAAGGTGGAGGAGAAGCACGTTCATAAATAACGTAATAATTTCAACACAATCCTGAGATACATTTATATACTTATGGCATGTCCTTACAAACTTTTCATGTCTGCTGTGAAGACTTTGCTATCATGATGTTGAAGCCAGTTTAGGACATTTTTCATGGAGATTTTCATGAAAAGCAAGTCATGGCTGAAAAAGCACCTCCCTGTTCATACAATTGTAAGCTTGCTTGAACTTGATGAATATTTGATAAATGTCGATATCATACTCCCATGTTTGTCCACAATTTGATGGACAGTAGAGAGTTGGTCTGTTATAATCCTTCCTGCTCTGAAACCTCCTTAATATTCTCTTAGGCCTTCTTCAGCATCGGCACTAATTCCTTGCTATAATAGATCTAAGCTCTTGTAAAGGAAGATTCATCTTTGATCCTCTAAATTGAGTTTATTGCTTCTTATGTACTGCAACAGAACATTTCAGTAAAGGAAATTGTAGCTAGGACTACATGCTGATATAGCATGTTTATGATGTTATAGACATGTTAAAATTTGATTTTTGTTTGATTATGTTAATTAGATATAAGTTTTGAAGTAAGAATTGGGTAAAAGACTATTATGTATCAAAATGCCCATAAATTTATTGGTGATCATGTCATGTGTGAGTTTAATGTGCGAGTGCGCGTGTCATTCGTATTTTATGAATAACTCTTATATAAATGAACGTATTGAACTGAGATTTGGATAGCGCAAGCATCTTAAATAGCGCTGTATTTTCTGGGTGTCAGAGACTTGTTACGTACTATTTTAATAGGGGTTTGTTTAGTAAAAATCAGCTTCTATAGATTCCTTATCTTTTAGAAGTCAGAAAATTTATAGATAAAATCTATACCTGCTTCTGCAGAAATCTGCCAATCTGTTCAAGAAGTTGTCTATCAGTTCTATCCATCAATCACGTGATAGGTGTTTCGACCAATCAGAGGCCCCAATTTTCATTAAGATTGGGTCTCCGACGACGGAAGTCTAGGAGTTCCATCCAGCAGCGCGAATATTATGGGCGTGCTCTCTGTGCGAGTTTTTCGAACAGAAACGTTCTTATGTAAGAGGGATCAAGGACAATTTAGCGACGAGTTACCCGTTAGTTAATACCTTGTATTGGTATGAACTCAAATTTTTCAAATAGTAAAATATTTAATTTTAAACAGTGCTAGTCTCGCATGAGTCAAGATTTCCGCATAGGGAAGGTTTATCCATCCGGGATACTCCTGTGTTAACGCGATGACACCTCAAGACGCGGGAAGGTGCACGCTTCAAGCACCATAGTAAATAAATATTAAATTACAGCCCAGTTTCAGTACCTTGAGATACAGAGTAAACTGTTATCAGTGTGTCGGCGTGCGTGCGTACAAAGGAGTGTCAGCGAAGCGGCAGTGTGCAGAGAGGAGCAGACAACGAGGGAGCAGATTGCGCTGGATCACAGGACCAGTAGTGAGACGAATCAACACATTCAGATACAGCGTTCAAGTAACAATTGACATTTTTAAACAGATCAGTTCTGATAATTCAAAGACAGTTACTAAAGTAAAATAAATTAATTGTGAATTACAGACCATTTCTATAATTTGTTTCAAAATATACAACCTTGCTCCAGATAACTGACTACATTGTTCAATTATTATTATGCCTAATATATGTTTTGTCGCATAGTAAATGGCGCCCAACGTTTTTGGCACGACAAAATAGTATATTATAAAAAAAATTTGTAGTGTTTTGATATATTGAAATTGTCTTCAGAGTGTGTATATCATTTAAATATTGCATATACTCAGAAAGACTAGAGTTTAGGTTAGAATCGTAATTTAGTATTGGAACGTTACTGGAGTGAATTGTCTTATTTGTGCATGTAGAGGTTAAGGATTTGTGTGGATATTGTGTTATATGATTTCTGACTGTTTACTGTGTATTGCGATTAAATTTAGATTAGGGACATTAAACATAGACGTAAGGAATATTTGTGCCGTAAGTAAATAAGGACAGTAAGATAAACTTTATTCGTTATGTTTTGTTATCGTGTTGAAAATGGCAGAAGGTTTATCAGCCGATTTACAGTCTACACTAATTGCAATCTTAGCTAATATTCAATCTGTATGAGATGATAATAAGCAGTTACGTGATGAAAGCAATAAAAATAATAAAGCATTACAAGACGACATTAAACAGCTACACGAAAACTTAAAATCCGTGCATGAAGATAGTAAAATATTAAACGAAAACTTAAAATCTGTAAGAGACGAAGCTAAAAATCAAAATAAAAAAATTTTCGCGGCCATTCACGAACAAGCTAAACAAAATAAAACCATAGTTGAAGCTGCTGAAAGCAAAATCATGGAGAAAGTTGAATGTATCCGCGTGGAATTTGAGTCCGCAATAGCATTAAACAACACACGCATAACAGAATGTGAGACGTGGGTGATTGCGGTAGAAGAATGTATGCGAGAGCAGACGACTGCAGTAAATGAATCCATAAACACGTATGAAAACAAATTAGAGGTGTTAGAAAATAAAACAAATACAACAGACTAATCCAATCGCAAACCAGGTCACTTACGTATACAAAACACAGGACAACATTAACACGTACATGAAATTTTATGGCCTAGAGCATGAAAATCCCATACAATTCCTTAAGCAATGCCAGCGTAATATGGAGCGCATTGCTGACAACCTTAGCGATGACAAAATAAACTGGGTGGTGCACAGCGGCTGAATGGTTTTTGATCGTCCAAGATAAAATTGTGGTATATGAAGATCTTGTTAACCACTTTAAAGCAAGATATTGAAACGACGAAATCCAGTGGAAAGTATGTGTACAACTGGAATTTGGTAAGTATACTCCAGGTAAGGGGAGTAAAGAGAAATACTTGATCCAGCTTGTAGCCAAGGCGAAACACTTGGAGCCTGAAATATCAGAAGCAGAAATTGTCAACAAGCTAGCACATCATTTCAACAGGGGAATACAAGTAGCTGTAATCACACAAGGAATCAAAACATTAGAAGACCTGCTGTTGTTGTTAACAAAATGGGAAAATTTAGACGGGAATCCCGAAACATACAATACACACACAAAGGTAAACATCAATAACACACCAAAACAAAATGAATATAAAAATAAGCAATGGAAAAAGCCGGATCGCAAACAAAATTCTTCCAAATTAGGTAGTCATAAAGTCGCGACTATAGCCAAAGATAACACAGATAATGAAAACGGTCCAAAAAACGCATAAGGTTGCATGGTGTGGGACCATGCAAAACAAATAAAAATAATAATATTAAACAAAGTACCAGTCAGAGTCAGAAATTCAGTGAAAACATAGAAAATAATAACATGATTAGGACCTACTGTGTATCTGGTGTATACCCTAATGATATATGAAATGAACTTATAAGTGACAGTAATGACGATGTAACTAATATGCCAAGGAATAGTGAAAAGTTAGATAGTAGATATAATGTATTAAAAGCTAGGATAAATACGTAACTGTAAGAGAAATGTTGTAATAGACAGTGGTGTTCAGATCTCATTGATCAGTGAAAATTTTGTCAATAAGGACATAGTAGAGTTTAAGAAAGTACCAATATTACCGATAAATAATACAACTATTAAGACAGCCACAAACGAAGTTCAGAAAGTAAATAAGCAAGCGTACATAACCATTTCATCGGAAGATATGGAGCTGGAAACACCAGTATTAGTTGTTAAGGATTTAATTTACGATGTCATCATAGGAACAGACACTTAAAAAAAAATAAATGCCATAATTGATTTTAGTAAAAATGAATTAGTGTGTATGGTTAATAATCAATATAGTATAGCATTAGGAAATAATGATGTTGATAAGCAATCTGAAGCGAAGTACATTCACATAACCAAGCCGGTGACTAAGCTAGTTGTAAATAATAACAAAGATAATATTAATAATACCGAGCAATTAACCTCGAGTCAACGGAACAAATTAAACCAGCTGATAAAGAGACATACGGAGACATTTCAAAACACCCACACTACCACACATGTGTACATGCACGACATCCAAGTTACTGACGAAAATAAATTCGTGCATAAGACGTATCCTATTCCACTGCACTATCAGAAACTGGTGGATGTGGAAATAAATAAGATGTTGGACGAGAACATCATCGAATGGTCCAACAGCAATTTCCTTAACCCAATGGTGATCGTAAAAAAGAAAAATAACCAGATTAGGATATGTCTTGATATGCGAAATTTAAATAGTATCACAAAAAAATGTTTTGACTGTGCTCCTAATGCAGAAAACCTATTTACAAAATGCCAGGGTGTCCAATATATGTCTCGGTTGGATTTAAAAAGTGGTTTTTGGCAAATCCCATTAGCTCAAGATAGCAGAAAGTTCATGGCATTTTTATATAGAAATAAATGCTACCAGTTCAAGGTAGTGCCCTTTGGTTTGGTAACCAGCCTCGCTGCGATGGTGAAATGCCTGGAATTAGCGCTGGGTATGAGGTGGAAGACTTTGTGAGTGTTTTCGTCGATGACATACTAGTCATATCTAAATCATTTGATGAGCATTTGAAATATCTGGATATTCTATTCAGCAAACTCCGTCAGGCCAACTTGGTACTTAACTAAGAGAAATGCGAATTCGGTAAGTCCGAAATAAAATTGTTGGGTCATATTATATCAGCGCCGGGTGTTAGTACGGACCCTGAAAAGATAGAATCCATCACGGGATTTCCTACACCTAAAAAAATGAAGGACAGTAGGCGTTCCTAAGACTTACTGGGTATTACCGTCGATTCGCACCTGCGTATGCGAAAATAATAGAACCACTGTTGGAACTACTTCGAAAAAACACCAAATGGCGATGGGAAGCAAGACATGAAGAGGCATTTAATGCGGTGAAGGACTTATTTAAAGAGAATCTACACGTGTTTCACCCGGAGAAGGAAGGAACATATGTTCTAAACTGTGATGCTTTGGATTATGCCACTGGTGGAATTTTATATCAAAGAAATAAGAATGGTGAACTTAAAGTCATCACTCATGTAAATCGGTCGTTAAAAGTCGCTGAGCGAAACTATTTTACTGCCGAAAAAGAAATTTTAGCTATAGTATATTGTGTTAGTAAGTTTAGGTATTATTTAGTAGGTAAGCATTTTGAAATTTTATCGGATAACCAAGCTTTGTCATTTTTGTTAAAGTGCAAACTTACAAATGCCCGAATGTCACGATGGATAATGGCTATGCAAGAATATGATTTTAGCATTAAGTACTGCAAAGCTAGCGACAACAAGTTGGCGGATACTTTGAGTCGTTATCCACCTGTGCATCAGGAAACTCATTCGGCGGATAAGAATGAAATACAAATCTTGGCGATAAAGTATGCTTTACCTAATGAGTTTAAAACTTTATTAAAGAACATAAATGTTGAACAACAACGTGACGATGTACCAATATTAATTAATTGCCAATATATTATAATATCTTACTCTTACCTTTCGGGTTCGGTTCCAGGGTCGTTCAGACGAAACGGCTGCAGAAAGGATTATTTGGATTTGATATGGGCAATAATTTCGTTAACCCATTTTCTACTGTCTAAAATACATACTTATTTTATTCATCGTAAATCGCACCCTTCTTTTACTTTCTACAAATGACAGTGTCTTTGTTAAATTTTGTTCTAAACTACTATGATAATTTACTTCACTAAGTACATATAAGAAGCTTGAAAATGAACCAGTATATAACCACACACACACACACACACACTCACACTCTCCTTCTCTTTTTAATATTTGAATAAACTCCCCTCTCTTAGAGATCTCTATTTCTTATTAAGGTGTCTATAAAAGCGAATATTGAAATATAATAATAATAATGTAATAATTGAAGCTTAAAAAGTTGTACTCATCCTAATAAGGGTTTTACTCCAATGCACATCCATATTATGCACATGTAATAACCGTGACACAAGTTCACTAGCTGACCGATTTCTGAGTTCTCTCGCACTCACGCCACTGTTAGTACTGATTTTACGGCTTTTATTTCATGGTTCTTACTGATTTACTGATTAACATCTCACGTTCTAAAAGATGATCAAGTCGGCCGACATAACTTTTGCACTTAGATGTTGTCGTAGGCTGGCCGTGCGTTATTGTTTATGCACTTTTATATTTACTATACTTTAAAATATAGGCTGAATTAATTTTACAACCTATATTGCACCCGAGGCCACCGTTTAATTTTAAACCACAAACTTTTTACTGTCAGATGCTGCTTACTACTGCTGGCTAATGTTACAACTCTGGTGATAGACTGCAGACTGTGATTCACAAAAAGCCTGCTGCTGGGCGGTTACGCAATACGTCTGGCAATTGTTTAGGCTAACAGTATGTGCATTGCTGGTTACTGGGGCTCCTCACAGGTGAAGGTTAACAATTTATTAATTACCGAATTACATACTGATTAAAACTGGATCACACACTTCTGTACCGTTACAACGACAAAATTAGAAAAATAATAAATGACATACAGGTTACAGAAAGTTTAACGTTCCAGATTGTTAACAATATTTTGTACAAGCTGATTGACGGACAATGGAAGATTATGGTTCCTGACCATCTCATAGAGGACCTAACATGGGCATGCCATGAAAGTCTTGCTCATGCTGGTGCTTACAAATGCTACCTGACACTGCAGGAAGATTTTATATGGATGAACATGGCCAGAAAAGTTAAATCAGTACTTCGTACCTGCCACACCTGCCAGACAGCCAAACATCCTAACCAACACACAAACGTGGAAATGGGAAACATCGTTAGGCATAGAAAAAATTAGTTACTATGTATCGATTTCCTTGGACCATTACCACGTGCGGCTAGGGGGATGAGAAATCTGGTGGTGTGTACGGATGCCTTCACAAAGAATGTAAGTCTTTATGTGGTGGGTAGACCCACAACAGATGCGGTACTGAGGATAATTTTAGAAAAGTACATCCCAAAATATGGTCATGTAAAGAAGATCCTGTCTGATCAGGGCACGCAATTCCAGAATAAAAAATGGAAAGCCGAATTAGAGAAGAGGGGCATTCAAGCAGTCCTGACAGCCATTCGTAGACCCCAAGGGAATCTCGCCGAGAGGGTGAGTAGAGAGCTTGGTCGTTTATTCAGGACTTATTGTAACAATAACCAAAGTAAGTGGCCAGAGTATCTGGAGTTTTTTGAGAACGCCATAAATGGGTGTTACAATACCACGACTGGATATACGCCATCAGAACTGCAGTCAGATGTCCAACCAAAGCGTGTCTGGAGTGATTATATAAAAAGGGTAGCCACTCAAAATTTGCCGATGCCAAACGAAGTTAAGCGTTTGGATGCAAAAGAGAGGATAAGGAAGTTTGCCGAACAGCGGTCATAAAAATTTTATTCTGATCATAAGCTGCAATCGTTCAGAGTAGGCGAGTTAATTTTAGTAGCAAATCAAAATACTAACAAAACTATTGGGAAATTCCATGCGTTGTCATTACGCAAGTATTACGTCAAAAATTAATGTTCACGTATACCTGGGTATATAAAGAATGAATGTCATAGGTAATTGTTAGATTAAGTAAATTGTGTAAATTCATGTTTGTTTGAACCATGTGGGTAAATATGTTGAGAAGTGTGCGACTGGACAGTAGGTATTATGACGTCATGAACTGTTTATACTAGCTTATCTCTCTACCCCTTGATAACAGAATATCAACCTCGTGCTTATGTTTATTTATATTGGAACTGACAGATGTCAAAAATTTATTGGAAGAAAATATTTTAGTTTGACAAGGATTATTTATTTATTTATTTTGAGTTTGATTATATGTTTAAAAAAGGAAATGATATTATTTTTGTTTAAAGGAAAAAAAATTGTGTAAACAAATTTTTTTTTAGCCGAGGAGGGGATATTCCTGCAATAGAACATTGCAGTAAAGGAAACTGTAGCTAGGACTACATGCTGATATAGCATGTTTATGACGTTATAGACATGTTAAAATTTGATTTTTGTTTGATTATGTCAATTAGATATAAATTTTGAAGTAAGAATGGGGTAAAAGACTATTATGTATAAAGACTATTATGTATCAAAATGCCCATAAATTTATTGGTGATCATGTCATGTGCAAGTGCGTGTGTCATTCGTATTTTATGAATAACTCTAATATAAATGAATGTATTGAACTGAGATTTGGGTAGCGCAAGCATCTTGTAACGGTACAAACCGATGAGAGTATACAATTTAAAGCTTTTATTTAACCAGAGTATATTTTTGGTCACGGACTGTAGTTCCGTGTAAGGCACAGCAGGTTACAAAAATGCAAGTTATCAGCAAGGGTGCGTATTCCCGCGTACGAGCGCATGCATGGGCCAACTTTCACATGGAAAAGGCATGTCTCAAAATTCCTTCTCACCCGGTACTAGATGACGTAAACTCCTCGAGATGCGCTCTGCCAATCACGGGGCAAGTTGGCGAGCAAGGAGTACGTTTGGCCATCTTGAAAACGACAAATTCGGCGGCAGTCGACAACCAAACTCAAAACCGCGCAGTTGTGTGTGCGCGCAGACCATCTTAAAAACTTTACTTAGCGTCAGTCAGCTAAACCGGCCGGTTTACCGTCACAGGCTCTCGAGCCGAAAATTTGTTAAAAGTATGAAAAATGTGATTCAAACTATAAATTAAATGATATAAAGCTGTGAAACATCAAATAATCTTGAGTGGTCAAAATTAAACAGTGAGAAGTTAATTCGAACAAACAAGTGACTTAAATGGACTGATTTCGACACGCACTCTGCATTACTACAACAGGGAAGTAAAACTACTATTTCAATAAAAATAAAAATAGAATTTGAAACTCGCATGCATAAAGAGATTTCTTGTTTTTAAATAAATGGGGTAAAAGTGTGAAAGAAGTGTGTGAGCAAATGCTGGGTTACCTTATACAATATATAATCTAATTATAATAAGTAGGTATAATTTCCTCACATCTAAAGTGTTTTTAATGTATCCGATTTAAGTTTAATAATGTCCGAGAACGGACCGTAATAGAGTTGCAAGTAAGAATACAAAATATGTAGAGAAAAGGGGATGAATTTCTTATGTGAATGGGGGCGTAACAAGAATGTCAGAGTAAAATGTAATAAAGTAATGATTTATATGAACTTATAAATATGTATTTGTTTATTTGCATTGCCTATTATTCTCTGCCGAGCAGGGCCGTAGCTAGAGGTTTGGGGGCCCCGGGGCAACAAGTGATTATGGGGCCCCCTCTTTATCTGCCCCCTCCCCTTGCCACTACATCACTTGCATTTAGTAAGCCACTTGCATTCAATAGGGTGCTATTTGGTGGTTTTTTCTTGATAAGTGAAAAGAATGGGCATTTAAAACAGACAAAACACATCTTAACTTTTCACACTGAGTTTAATATAAAATTTACGGAGTTACAATTTTGTTATTGTAAATCAACTTAATTGGATACATTGAATTACTAAGATAAAAGCAGAAACAATTAAGACAGAAAAGTAATTGCATGACTCATATCAAGAATTGCAAGGTTTATCTTAAAAGTGATAATTGAAATACAAAAAATAACACAAGTTAAAAAAAAACAGCAAATTTTAAAGAGAAAAACAAATTGTTTAAAACTGTATACTTCATAAGCAATATTCTAAGTCCACACAGGCTGAGTTTTAGCTGAAAACAGGATTACATGAACTTCTGTTTCCTAACATTTTTAGAAGCAAAGTCATTAATTACTTTATCAATACCTATTAATTTTTTGAGCTCTATCATTTTCAATTGAAAGCAAAGCTAGATTGCTGAGCCTTTCCTGTCCCATAGTGCTTCGTAAGTAATTTTTTATCAACTTTAATTTTGAAAATGACCGTTCAGCCTTAGCTACGGTCACAGGAACTGTCAAGTACATAATACATGCTGTACACACATCAGAATAAGTTGGCGAAAGTGAGCTGTGATCAATTATTAACAGTTCTGCAAATTCCTAGACGCTGCTCATTTTCTCAAGTTTGTCTTTAAATGAAGTCTTAACGGAACATATCTGAGATGGAAATGTTGGAGACACATCATCCGGAAACCTTCTAACAAAATCTACTGTTTTCTCATGGACCTCTTTTGCACTAGCGTTGACAAGAAATTCAGGCTGAATTACTTGATAAGTGTCAAGAACAGCTTTCATACCCTGAAAACGGTTATCTAGTTGAGTACATAAAGTGTCTATCATTGGGTAGAACACTGTTACTCTAAAACAGGATTCTGGCTCTTGTAACCTCTCATCTTCACATAACTCATCAAAGTGTTTTTTCACCTTCCTAATCCTACTCTGCCGAACCCTTGAGATATTCTCCAACATTCACAAATCTCAGAAGCCTCAGACACTAATTCTCCAAATCTTCTCGGTGACTTTAAGCAGAGCATTCCCCAATAACTCATATGCAGATAACAGATCTACGGTCTCAGATTGCAGAGACTTTGACACAATGTTAAGGGCCTCTAAAACTTCACATTGTATTACTAGGAGTAATACAAAGTTGAAAGATTCCAGCTTTTTCTTTATTTGCATGGCTTCATCCCTTTCCTTCTTTTTTTTGCTAGTCAGAATTAGGCGGCTGAGACATTTCACTACATCACAGAACCTATGTTTAAGGGCACTTACTGCGTCAAATCTGCCAGCCCAGCAAGTTGGATTTAGGGTTTTTAATGTCACTTTTGAAGACCCACTCTGGTACATTGCTTTTAACTTCTCCCAGCGAACAATGCTATGGCCAAAAAAGCAATATACATTTTGGACGGTTTCAAAAAACTGGCAAATATCTCTGTTTCCTTCAACAGCATCGCTCAGCACAAGGTTAAGGTTATGCGCCGCACAATGTACAAAGTAAGCATTTGGGGCTTTTTCTTTTATACGTTGTTGCACACCGTGGTATACTCCAGTCATTACGGCTGCTCCATCATATCCTTGACCATGACATTTCCTCACATCTAAACCCTTCTCTTCCAGCGAATTAATTATTTCTTTAGCAAGCCCTTGTGCTGACTGATCTTTAACCTCTCTAAAGGAGAAGAAAACTTCACAAATTTTCAACTCAACAGCAACAGGTTTTCCTGTTTCGTCGTTCTCTATTTTCACGTATCTATAAACTTCACTTAACTGGTCAGCCTTAGATACATCTTGGGTTGTGTCCAAAATGACTGAAAAAAACAAAGCATTTTGAAGCTCACAAGTGATTTCGTCTTTAACTTGTGATGATAATAAGCCGATCAGCTCATTTTGAATTTGCGGACTTAGATATTTTACTGCACCATATGGACGCTTTAGCAATTCTTGCAACACAGGGTCATACTTTGATAGCAGTTCAATGATTGATAGGAAATTTCCCTTATTGCTATGTTCTAGCCTCTCACTGGTTCCGCGAAAAGCGAGATTGCGTGTTGCAAGGGTTAAGGTTACATTCAGTATTCTTTCAACTACCTTCCGCCAGAAGCTTCTTTCTTCCTCATACTTTCTATCAATTATCTCATCAACTGTCCCATGTTTGCGCCACTGTTCATAAACTATACAGGCACGAGCATGGGCTCTGGATCCTTCATGACTTATTATACATTCTGAAATATGCTTCCAGTCCCTAACTCCGCTGGTCGAAAACCTTTGAGACTGAGCAACATGTGCATGTCCTTCTTGTTGTTGGGGAAACAACCAACATGGTAGACAGTAAATGCAATCAAGCTTCATTGAGTAACACAACCAATTTCTGTTTAGTTTTAATCCAGTCTTAGTTGTCAAGCGGTAAAAGCTGTTTGAAAAAGATTGGCCTTGTTGTGTTTCGTCTCTTGGAAAAGGGCCATCAGGTTGGTGAGGGCCAGCTGCTATAAGCCTACATTTCATCTCAGGGTCTTTTACAATGTTAGGGAAGACATCATACTCTGTAGCTACATATATGTCTTGTGTATTTTCACTGAAAGATACAACCTCTTCATCTGAAGAATCGGACTGAGCTGAATTTTGATCAATGTCATCTTGTGGGAACGCACTGCATTTATCAATGTCTTCTAAGCCAGGAGGGGCAGGGTCGTCACTTATATGCATCTTCCTTTCTTCTAACACACTTTCCACATCTTCTATTCTCTCTTCATTATGGTCTTGGATCTTCTTCAACCCTAAGGGAAAAACAGTTTTTCAGGAAAAAGTGGCAAAGGGGGGAATCTAAAGTAACAGCGTCCGTAGGCACCATATTAAAGAAATACAAAAGAAAATATATTAAAGAGTTGAGAGAAAGATATTTAAGGAACTCATATTTGATGTACAGTAATTACGCATATCCTATAGCGATACGACACACTTTTAAGGTTTATTAGTGAGGAATTTGATGTAACTGAAATTTAAAATTTTTTATGAATTGTGGCCTGAAAGTTACAAAGGCGTTGCTCAAGTATGCAACTATAGTGAATTTTTCTCCCCGCAGCCGAAAAAATGTGCCACCTATATGATTTTATAAAAGTCCTTATTTTGCTGCCTACATCTAGGTTTAGCCTTACATATATATTATTTTGATAATTGAAAAATAAAACATGCAGTAATCAAGTAAACAAAAAATTGTAACTTTTTGAATTTTTTTAAAATACCGTATCCATAAAAATTTAAGACTATGACTCGAACGTTCTTGAGATATTATTTACTAATAAGAAAACACAGTACACAGTAAACAAACAAAATTGTAAACACACAGATACAGTGGAACATTTGTAATTCGAAGTTGGGTACTGTGTTTTTGGTCTTGAAAAGAAAAAAATATAGTCTCACAATCCGATGTCGCTATTTGGCTTCCAGAACATACCAAAAACAAAAAAGAAAAAAAAAACATGCAGTCATTGGAGAGTTAAACATTCAGAAAATCATGTATCACACCGACATTACATACGACATTAATGGTGAAGTATAAGTTATATATACGTCTCTGCCACTCTGCCAGACAAAAAAAGAAAAGCCATAGGCCATAGGCCTAACCTCTAAATTTGTTTGGCCGCCAGCCCGTGGCCCACTCATTGTTTAGTTTTAACTAGACGGGACTTTATTCTAAAAGAAAGAGGATGAGCACTTGCTGACTTACGACAAAATATGTTTCAATTTTTACCTCTCTCGTCATTGCTCCTCGTGGACTCAGAGTTGGAAAGCCAAAAAGATAAACTCCCTGAGCTTTTAGCTGCCTCTGTCGATTTTTTCTTCTTTTCTTGCCTTTTTTGGGCACCACTGAGGTATGTCCGTTTCATATTTATTCAAACAACAAAACGCACTTTGTTTGTATTTCAAAACTGACACTGTCAGTCAAACTGGTAATAGAAAAGCTAACTGGTAACACGTTGCGGGGTAGCAAACAAAAACAAACTGATGCCCTGTTGCGAACATGGTGATGCGTACTACTCCCTCCATCTGCCGCACCACACACAATCTACCACTCTCGGTCCTTTCGTTGTCAGTGACTCTTTGACTCTTGAAATAGCTAAGAAAGACAGCGAGAGTAGGCTATTGTAGACAAAATAGGCAATGCTGTTATACATTATAAATAAGTTTAAGTTGTTATTATTTTAAGACTTTGATAAGTTTTTAAGTCAATTTATTTTGAATGTTTGAAACAAAATGAGTGAGTCAAATTTTTTTAGTCTGGTTTAGTATAAAAAATCCCTCCTCGTTCGGTGGCCCCCTATGCTCGGGGGCCCCGGGGCACTGCCCTGGCTGCCCCGGTAGTAGTTACGGCCCTGCTGCCGAGTACACTAGACGATAACTTGGTTAACTTCCATACAAATTTCAAGAGTTAAATACTCATTAACGCTTCAGTTGAATGGTAAGGTAATGTACAATTTAATTATTAATTACTGAAAACGTTTCAGTTGGCGCCCGTAACAGCGACGTTGTAAATTAAAATTAAATAATTTACAACCTAGTCGAAAATGGCAGAGAAAAATACGAATGCAAATTTATGTGAGAGTGTAGCTGGGGGGTCGATATTAGACGTTACACAAGACGATTTAGTATCGACAAACGAAAATGTTAATGAGAGCATAGGCGAAATATTGAATGTAAATGAAACGGTCGAAGGGGGTAGTAGAAATAACGAGATAAATATATGTAACCAATTAACGTTGATGATGGAAGTGATGAATATTAAGTTTGAACAACAAAATAAGAATAATGATAATTTGAACACGAGTTTAAATGAATTCAAAACTGAAATGAATAATAAACTTGACAAACAAGACGAGAAACTAGGAGACATGAATAACGAATTCGTGAATATAAGAAGCGAAATAGAAATGAGTAAATTAAGTATGAATAACCAATTTAAAAGTATAAGTGAGAATTTTAATGGAGTGAGTGAGAAATTCGTGGAAATAAATAATAACTAGAGAAACAGAGTAAAACTATTGCGGGAGTAAAAAATGAAATGACTATAGATATAAACAAAATACAAACCGAAATGAAAAATGATATAAAAATAATTAACAAAAGGCAGAATGAGAAACTGCTAGAGACAAACAAAAAATTTGATGCGTTAACAAATCAATTTAACGGTAAATTTAAAAAACAAAATGACAAAATTGATAGTAATGTTCAAGGGGTAATTGATGAGTTCGCTCATTAAAAAAGCAAATAAGATACAAGAAAATATTAATAATGAATTCAAAAGTAACATCGAACAAATTTATACGATTAAAAATAGTGTAACTAATTTGAAAAGTAAACAAACAGAACATGAACAAGAAATAGTTAAAGTCAGAGAAGATCTCTAAGCTTAGCAATTAATCAAAAACTAACTAGTGTGAGTGAGAGAGTGAACACTGAAGTTGAGTTAGGTTATTTCAGTAATGAGAGTAAGGGAGTGAACCCCATACAATTTTTAAACTCAATAAAAAGTTTCAATAAATATAATAAAGAAAGTTAGGAAATAAAATTGGTACGAATTTTGAAATATTTTAAAGGAGATGCTAAAATTTGGGCGGACGCTCATAATGATAACTGGGCAGATTTTGATGAATTCGAACGAGCATGTAAAAATAAATACTGGTCAGAAGAAAAACAAGAGGGTTTATGTGGCACCATAATGGGATGGGGTAATTTTAGTATTAAACATATGAGCATTACTGTGTATGTAACGCGACTATATAGCCAGGTTAAATATTTAGAACCACCGATGCCTCTTCCATCGTTTATAAGATACATTAGTAAACATTTACCTAAGGACATACGGTCCACAATCAGAACCCGGGAATTTGCTAATATAGCTGAGTTAGAAAAAATGTTAGAAGCTTACCAGAGTATGAAAGAAGAAGAAGACAATAAGTATCAGTTTAGAGATAATGAGGCGAGGCAAATAAATACCGAAGTAAGACAACCAGACCGTTTTGTTAATAATATGAGTAGATCAGAGGGGGGTACGTGGTTATGTCCACACCCTGATTGTAGAGCTAGCAACTATAATAGTTCTAGAGGTCAGTGTTATAGGTGTCGGGGTCCTAGGGGTGGTGCCCAAGGGAGAGTAGCTAATTATAATAAGAGGGTTTGAAAATAGTATAGTAGAAGGGAAAATTATGGTAATGAGTTTAGGGGTAATAATGTGATGTTAATTACATTTGAATACATTTAAATCACAAAAATATTTCATAAACTATTTATTTCACACTTACCTCGTTCAGCCTAGGGTTTCGTCACACAAACTTCGAAATGCAAGGATGATTGCAAGGTTATATTAATAATGTACGCAACTCGCATTTAGGAAGAGAAACAATTAAAATTTTATTCCATTCCTTCAACCTTTTAAATTTTACTCAAAATTACTCAATTTTCTGCTGACTTAAACTTCTCTGCCTTCACATCATTTACTATTACTTTATTATTTAAAACATAAACAAGACCTTGAATCATTTTACACAAAGAAATATATATTTATTAATACATGACCCTAACTATCTTATTTTATTATAGACGACCCAGATTGCTGCACACTCTACTCTCATTCCATCAATTTACCCCACCCCCATTTAGTTATTTTAGAGAGCTCATTAAACAAATAATTTTGATTTTATACGGTTACGTGTTTTGGTGGCCTCTTCCCCGACCGTGTGGCGCGTCCCACACCGTCCTCTTTGCGGTGTCCCAAAAAGTTTATTATTTCATGTTTCCTTCTTCTTCGTCAACAACTACACTCACTATTTATTTTACGGCCTCATTCTACTACTGATAGCTTTTCTAAATATTTAAAATTTTATTGAGGCTCCACGTATGGTAGTTTACCTGGCCAGACGAAGCGTTGGTTGAGGACTACCACGAGAGTTAACAGAAAACCCCACTTCTAAACTTTTTGAACAAGATGGATATCAATGCCTTCTGGTGCTAAAGTCCCCGTCACTGCACATTCAACACGTGCTACTCCCGTGTGTTGGACGTCGACGAAATCTCACTGCCTCTCTGCACGTCACACAAATGGGCGTGACTTATCCATACTTCCACCAGCTCGGACCACGTGCGAACAAAATTAGTTACTTCGTGCCATATTGGTTTTTTGTCTAAGCGTCCCATCCGCGCGCCTGGTTGTTATTGCGCGTTGGTGTGTGTAACCCAGCCCTTAAGTTCTGCGAATTCAATTGCGTTGTCGTACACACGCTGCATTTCATTGTAGCTGGTTGTTAGCTACAAAGGTTTTACTCTTCTCCCCAACGGAAAGCACAGACATGTGCGCACTGGAATTCTGTGAATTAAACTGTTGTTGACCACGCCGCATCCAACGCACTGAACCGTTTTATGTAGGTGACTCGCTATTTTGGGCCCGTATAAATTGAATAAAACAGAATAAAATTACAACAAAATACAATACCCCTTTTCGCCCCATTACAATACCCCCCCCCAATGAGAGATCTTCTGCCGAAACAGAAGAAATCTCATTGCAAAACCCCTAAGAGGATCAGTGAGGATATGGTGCCAACAACCCCCCATTAGTTCTTACACATCATGGGTAAACTACCCCCCTAGTTCGGAGACTATGGCCGCACCTGAGCGATATTACTGGACTTCTCTATTCGAGATCCCAACACCATAAAATCGAACAGACACGCACCACAGCGCACCTAACCTTCTAACATGCCACCCCCCCAAAATCCAAACCCTTGGTCTTATACCATGCCAGATCCTCAACCGATGTGGCTCCCCCTTGTCATGCATACTGGGTCGCCTTCAGCAATACTGGGCGCATACATATACTTATTAATACATCCTAACAAAAAATTTATTTTTAGATTCAAAAGTTCATTTAAATTGAAATCAAATTGTTATATCTCCATTACTTTCTCAAAGAATAAAATTAAAAATCTTTTGCATGAATCCATCAACTCTATTAATTCTCTTCAATATTAATAACAATCCTAAAGAAAACAAATTGAACACCTTATTAAAACATGAATTCACTTACTCTAACATTTGTTTACACATATATTCTAAACAATATAATTCAATAAACACTAGTAACACACATAAACAATAATATACTTGAAACTCAAACATCATCTATATGGCAGGTGGAAAATCAAAATAAATTTTTTTTTTCAAAAAAAATTAAATTTATCACAATATACTTTTTTCAGTATTTAGAAACATTTAAAATCATTTAATTCAACCAAACGGCAAAATTGCATCAATCAATTGCTAGAAACTGGTTTTGTCTATAATATCAACCATCAGCTGATCTTTCTGGGTCAAGTCAACGACCTTGACATACATATGTTATTACACAGAGCTACATCATAAAATACACGAAACATCTTTAAAATTCTTTACCTTAGTACAACATTATAAAATAATACATTTAAAATTAACATGGTTATTATTACAATAAACAATAGAATTTGCATTTAAATTGACCACAATTTACACATTTTATAGCTTTAATTATTTTCAACTTCTATTAAAATCTGTCACTTGTTTCAATTAATTTTATACATTTTGGCTATGACTTTCTTTCTTTAACATTTTCATTCTCAATTAGCTTGGGTGACTTAATTATTCATAATAACTTGATTTACTACCTTGGGATTTATACATTTATAATCTTCCCCCTTTCTGACTCTAATACTCACTTAACAGCTTTAACTAATATGACACCCCTCTGTCAAAACATCTACCCCATTCTCTAACCCCAACTTACTACTCAACTCATATCGCATCATTCTACCCTTATATAAAAAAAATACTCTCTACCCCTTTGTACTCAGGATGTATGTTCCCTTCCAACTGCTCACTCCCTTATGTTGGTTCCTGGACTCCCCCTAGGTAACCCTTTCCGGCGCTAATCGGTTCCCTTCCCGCCACAACGCTTTTCGTTGAGGACTCCTTATCACACCACCCCCCTTACAAAATTCCCCATTCTCTAATTACTCTCACATTACCTCACTTTCATTTACAAAATATCTCCATTTATTTCTTACCTCAATATATCAATCAATACTCTACATATTTTCCCCATAGCTACTGTGTCACTATCAGTACTCAAATTCTACATTACTTTTATTCATAACAATCTTACTTTATTCAACTCCCCTTCTAAACTTAACTTGGACTGATCTAAATGTCCTCACGAAATAATAATCACCCAAAATCTAACATTTACCATCTTTTACAAACCATTTAAAATTCTTAACTCCCTCAAATTATTTCCCTCATTTAAATTAAAATCTTTTAACCACATTGAAATCACTATATTCAAACATTAATTATATTGAAAAATTTGCAAATTATTTGTAGTAATATACTACATTTATGACTCCAGCAATCAGCTGATTTTCTTGGCAAGGTGAATGACCTTACTACAGATATGTTTTAAAATTATATAAAGTATACATGTTCATAATTCTTACCACTAACATATTAACAATAATGACACAATAAAACATAATAAACAGAATCGGATAAACATCTTATATACTTGAAATAGTCCTTTAAGTATTAGCAAAGTCTTTCATGAAATCATTACACACAGCACATCACATTTAAATCACTTACTATTAAACAGCCTATCTAGTACAATAGTATTTTTGAATCAAATAAACATTATAATTGACTCTATCATTTAAAATTGGTTGCTCTCATAGGGACATACATCGCTACTCATTGAGACATAGTCATAGCAACAGTTACTGAACAGCTCTATGGATTGTCAACCCCCAACTCTCTCTATAGAGTCGTGTTATAAGCTGACCACCCGCTGTTTACAGAGGTCGTCACCCTCTCACTGCATTTACAGCTACACTCCCACTACATCGTTACTTAAAGTCCCCCCTTTTTCCCAGTTACAATTAGGTCACCACCCGCCGGATGAACCGGATCGAGCGTTTGCCTTATGCCTTCTGAAAACATAAAATAACATGTTAAACTTCAAAAGAAAATTTTACCTTGACCAATATAATTTCAAATTCGTAGCATTTTGCGTGCCCACTATCTCCCGTGTTACCTGATTGCGTAGTACATATGTGTTGTTCATTTTTATTTCTACAATCTCATAAGGTCCTTCATATAAGAGGAAAAACTTCTTTATTTCTTTATCCTGTGCGCTAGACAAATCATGTCTCCTTACCAACACCAATTGGCCTACCTCGTATTTGACCCACTTACCCTTTTCATCATGGTTCCGCTTTCTTCTCTCTCCCTTGGTGAGTAAGTAGACTCTCGTTTGCAAGTTGTATTTTTACATCCCTGTCGAGAATTCTTTCCTCCGGTGGATATTCAAAAAGTTGCTCTAATATTCTGGGTGGACGGTTTCCCTTGATTAGTTCGTACGGTGTAAATCCTGTAGAATCGTGGGTTGTGCTGTTTAACCAATCCTCCACCTTCTTCACGTATAAAGGCCATTCTGAGTGTTTGGAGTGACAATACGCCCTGAATATCCTGCCGATTTCTCGCATCACCCGCTCTGCCTGGTTCGACTGTGGATGGTATACTGCCGTATGCTTGGGAATGATGCCTTCCCAGCCAAGAGTCTGTCTCCACTTACCGCTGATGAACTGCGGCCCATGATCGGATAAAATTACCTTCGGCTTACCTACGTTGATCATGTAGTCCTTGGTGATCTTCTCGCTGAGCACCTTGCTAGTAGCTCTCTTTACGCTGTACAACCTAACAAACTTGGTAAAAGTGTCTAAAACAACAAAAATATACACCACTCCTCCTCTACCTTTAGGCAATGGTCCATACAAATCTACCGCAACTAAATCGAAAGGTCTTTCAACTTTAATATAATTCATTTCTCCTTCGACCCTATAATTTACTACTTTTGACTTTTGACACAAATCGCAAACTCTTAATACTGTTCTAACTCTCCTCTCCATATTTTTAAAAACACAAAATTCTTTTAATACATTTGTACATTTTTTCGCACCAAAATGACCATATCTTATGTGACAATCCCAAATAATTTTATCTACTAACTCTTCCGGTATCATTAACCTCCAATCTCATTCACCCCCTTCTACTTTCTTAAACAGAATTCCCTTATATATCTGGAAATGTGTATTATACTCTGAACCATTTATATCTGCTTCTAAACTAGCTATTATCTTACCTAATTTGTTTTCTGATCTTTGTATGTTTTTAATTTCCCTTAGTTCCTCCCCAAAAATTCTATCTTCCCTTGTTAATCAAAAAATTTCTATTTCTGTCAGATCTCTCCCTGTCTTATTATCTATTGTATCTACCCTGGACAGAGTGTCAGGTACTTTGTTATCTGTTCCCTTAATATATTCCCATGAAAAATGATATTCTTGTAATGCTAGCACCCACCTGGTTAGTCTGCTATGCATCAGCTTACATGTGTTCAGAAACGATAAGGCCTTATGATCGGTCCTGATGACTGTTTGGTTTCCTAGCAGGTACGTGTGGAATTTCTTCACTGCGAAGACGATGCTCAGCAATTCTTTCTCTGTCGTGGTGTAATTCCTTTCTGCTGCCAATAAAGTCCGCTCCTGATCCTCACCCTCCTGGTAAAGTTCTGCGCCGAGGGCTATGTTGCTGGCATCTGTCTGTAAATAAAACTTTTTCTGAAAATCGGGGTGATTCATCATTATCATATTTATAAATTTCTCTTTAATTTCATTGAAAACAATTCTCTCCTCCTCGCCCCATTTCCATTGTTTGTTCTTTTGCAAAACCGCACTTAGTTTAGAGGTAATATGCGCATAATTTCTCTGAAATTTTTGATAAAAATTGCATAATCCTAAAAAGCTCTGCAACTGTTTAATATTTTTTGGTTCTGGAAAACGTATGATGGCTTCTACTTTGTCTGGGTTTGCTAAAATACCCTCGGGAGTGATAATAAACCTAAAAAGTGTATCTCAGTTTGTAGAAATTTTGACTTCTCCCAATTAACTGTTAATCCCCCATTTTTCAATTTATTTAAAACATATTCTATGTGTTCTAAGTGTTCAGAGAATGTTCTTGACGCTATCAATATGTCATCAACATACACTGTTAAAAAATCTAAATCTTTGGGTTGTAAAATCATATCTAAACATTTTATAAAACTGGCTATGCTAGTGTTTAGTCCAAATGGCAGACGCTTAAATTGATAGTTCTTACCATTGAAGAGAAATGCAGTAAATTTCCGGCTCTCTGGCGGTAATGGAACTTGCCAGTAGCCTGCTGTCAAATCTAAGGACGTCATATATTTGACTCCGCTAAACTTCTGAAAAATTTCATTCATGGCTTCCGGTGACTCCCGGTCAGGTATTATAATTTGATTAATCTTTCTAGCGTCTAAACACAATCTTACCTTTCCATCCTTTTTTATGACCACTACCAATGGATTAGAGTAAGGCGATATAGATCTTTCAGTGATGTCCCCTTCTATCATCCGGTCCAATTCCTCTTGAACGGCTCTCCTCTTCGAAAATGGCACTGGATAACTTCTCTGCATGTAGGGTGAGTGTTCTCGAACCTTCAACTCGCATACATAGTCCCTGGCTTTCCCAGGCAACTCAGCAAACACATGTCTAAAACGTTCAATAACTGCCCACAACTCCTGTCGTCGGGGACTCCCTGCAACTCCACCCTCATTAAAAAATTTATCTGCCCTAGTTTCCCATACTCTCTCATCGCTCTCTACACTCTCACTCTCTTGACATACATTCACTTGTGTTTCTATAATTCCCTCGCCTACTCGGTTTTGTATCATCTTTACCCCTGTAACTATAACTTCATCTAACACCCTCTTAAAATTTATCCTGACTGGTTCACGCCCCTTCTTAAATTCTACTATTCTCTGATTAAAATCAATTACTGCTTTGTTTCTCTCCAAAAAATCGTTTCCCAGAATTATATCTAAATTCAAACCCTTAACTACTAAAAAGGTATTCTCAAATTCTATTTCATTAATGTATATATTTAACTGTACTTGTTTAGTAACTCGTTTACTTCGTACTCCAGTCACCCCCACTACTGTTACTCCTGCAACTGGTAATGATGGAATATTTTTATTTACCCTTTGTAATTCACCCAGTACATTCTCTGAAACTACTGATATTTCGCTCCCTGTGTCAATTAATGTCTTATAATTCTTACCTTCTATGGTTACGAATACCTCCGTCAATCCTGTTTTTGTTTCTGTCATTTCTGCATCGTCCTCCTCCAGTAACTCCTCCGCCATGTCCTTGAGAATTATGTTGCTTCGGTAGTTACACTCCGCTTGGACCCCCAGGTTCTCCTCCGACAATGGATGGGCCCGGTTCCCCATTGTCTCGTCTAGTTTTCCGTGGATGGACCTGCTACTGCCTGGTTATATCCTCCTCTGCCTCTATTTCCGCTTCCATTTCCCCTCGGTGCTCCTCTGGTGTTCTCGGCTCCTCTCTGCGGTTGATTCTGTTGCTGGTACGTTCTCTCACTGTGTTGACATTCTCTCGGTTTGTGACATCTAAAACAGGTTGTTCTTATAGCATAGTTTTGAACATTACAATCGGCAAATCGCCAACCTTCGCCTCGATTATCATTATTTCTCCCACGTGCCCCTCGGTGAAAGTGTGGCATTCTCCTGGGTTGATTATAATTCCCATTTATATGTGATGCTGGTATGTTTATCCGCCTACTCATATCACGTTCTCTTATATTCTGAAATATGTCCAATATTTTCTCTAGTTCCGTAATTTCTATAATCTCTCGGGTCATTAATGTAATTTGTATTTCTCTTGGCAAATGCTTACTTATGTGACGGACGAATGACCGAAACGGTAACGGTGGCTCTAAACATTTTGCCTCATTGTATAATCGCATTACGTACATAGTTACATTACCCCCTTGGGTCCCAAAATTCCCTGGTCCCATAATTTTACTCCGTAATATTTCTTGTTCTTCTTCTGACCAATATTTTTCTCTAAATGCCGTCTCAAAACTCTGATAATTTACCCAGTCTACTTTATGTACCTCCGCCCATACCGCGGAATTCCCTCTAAAACACTTCATTATCTTTAGCAACTGTACTTCCCAACTACTTCGACAAAACTGATTGAATTCTTTAATTCTATTTAAAAACTGCATAGGGTGTACCCCCCTATTTTCACAATTAAACAACTCCAAATCAATATCGCTATTCATATCTCTAGTAATTACTACTTGGTCAGTAACACTATTAAGTTTTTTATTTATGGCTATATTCAATTCATCTTTAACATTAACTATGCTCTGCTCAATTAACACAAATTTATCATTATTTAAATATTCAAATTGTTTATTACTTTTATCTATAGTATTTACTGTGTCTTGCATAGCTTGTATCTCTGATTTGCAATTACTTTCTATTTCATTTATTTTGAAATTAGTATTAGTTTCATATGTCTTAATGTTATCTCTAACTTCTTCTATTTTCTCTACCGCATAATTAAATTTATACTCATTATCAATGTTACACTTATTTATTTTACTTTCAAAATTGTCTTTTATTTCTTGAATTTGCTCATGAACTTGTATTTTAACTGTTTCTGACACTTGTTTGTTTACATTAATGATATGATTATTTAATTGTTCGTTTACTGATCCTATCACTTGTTCTCTAATTGTGTTAAAGCATTCATCCATCTCATTTAGACGCTTATTCATATTAACCTCAAACTTAGCATTTTGTGTATTTATTTCGTCAAAACGACTATTTATAATATCAAATTTAATATTTTGTTCATTGAATTTATTATTCATTGTCTCAAATTTGTTATTTACTTCATCGTGTTGTTTCTCTGAATCTTCTTTCATACTACATATCAAACTGTACAAATCTTTTAACATACTACTGTCAACTTTTTTATTTTGATTCATTGAAATAGGTGTTGACTGGCTTTCTGTTTTATTGTCAGTGAAGCTGACTTCATTATCATTGGTTTTACTTTCCCTACTCAATTTTGGGGTTATTTGAATCCCCGAATCATCTGTACTATTTGTTTCACTTGTAACATTTATATCTATATTTTTATTATCTTTACCTACATTAGGTGTTGAATGTACTTCGGGGCTGTTTATAACAGCCGATTCGTCAAAATTAATTATTTCACTCACCATACTTTCACCATTTCCTGCCATATGTATAAGTTTATTAATCTAGATTTTCTTATATAAAAACATCTACCACTTAACTCTTAACCTCTGAACATTGATGTACTATTTTATATGTGCTACGTAATTTTTATGTAGTTACTTAACCTTCAAATCAAACTTGCATTTTACTTGTAGGTGTGGTCTTTATATTTTAATTTCAATTTATAAAAACTGTCCCTGCTTCGGACGCGCCAATTGTGATGTTAATTACATTTGAATACATTTAAATCACAAAAATATTTCATAAACTATTTATTTCACACTTACCTCGTTCAGCCTAGGGTTTCGTCACACGAACTTCGAAATTCAAGGATGATTGCAAGGTTATATTAATAACATACGCAACTCGCATTTATGAAGAGAAACAATTTAAATTTTATTCCATTCCTTCAACCTTTTAAATTTTACTCAAAATTACTCAAATTTTCTGCTGACTTAAACTTCTCTGCCTTCACATCATTTACTATTACTTTTATTATTTAAAACATAAACAAGACCTTGAATCATTTTACACAAAGAAATATATATTTATTAATACATGACCCTAACTATCTTATTTTATTATAGACGACCCAGTTTGCTGCACACTCTACTCTCATTCCATCAATTTACCCCACCCCCATTTATTTATTTTAGAGAGCTCATTAAAAAAATAATTTGATTTTATATGGTTACGTGTTTTGGTGGCCTCTTCCCCGACCGCGTGGCGCGTCCCACACCAAGTCCTCTTTGCGGTGTCCCAAAAAGTTTATTATTTCATGTTTCCTTCTTCTTCGTCAACAACTACACTCACTATTTATTTTACGGCCTCATTCTACTACTGATAGCTATTCTAATTAATATTTAAAATTTTATTGAGGCTCCACGTTTGGTAGTTCACCTGGCCAGACGAAGCATTGGTTGAGGACTACCACGAGAGTTAACAGAAAACCCCACTTCTAAACTTTTTGAACAAAATGGATATCAATGCCTTCTGGTGCTAAAGTCCCCGTCACTGCACATTCAACACGTGCTACTCCCGTGTGTTGGACGTCGACGAAATCTCACTGCCTCTCTGCACGTCACACAACTGGGCGTGACTTATCCATACTTCCACCAGCTCGGACCACGTGCGAACAAAATTAGTTACTTCGTGCCATATTGGTTTTTTGTCTAAGCGTCCCATCCGCGCGCCTGGTTGTTATTGCGCGTTGGTGTGTGTAACCCAGCCCTTAAGTTCTGCGAATTCAATTGCGTTGTCGAACACACGCTGCATTCTATTGTAGCTGGTTGTTAGCTACAAAGTTTTTACTCTTCTCCCCAACAGAAAGCACAGACATGTGCGCACTGGAATTCTGTGAATTAAACTGTTGTTGACCACGCCGCATCCAACGCACTGAACCGTTTTATGTAGGTGACTCGCTGTTTTGGGCCCATATAAATTGAATAAAATTACAACAAAATACAATACCCCTTTTCGCCCCATTACAATAATAGAGGGAGAGGTTTTGCCAGTAGTAGGGGAATGCCGGGAGGTATGAACCACAGAGGGAGAGGGGGATATGTTAGTAATATGAATGAGACTAGGGGTACGGAAGTATTTTCTAATAATCATGATAGTAGAGTAGATCATGGGGGGGGCGTACAACGAACCACCACCTCCAGCACAGTTAAACTAATGAGGACGGTTGAAAGGAAAGTCCTCAGCCGTCTAGTAGTAACATAACAATAAATAAATAAACCTCCGCTCCACAGTCCGTTAAGGACGAAGGCGTACCACGCGGCTTTTGTGTTAGTGTGACGGTGTATGGCTAGTACTACGCGTCACCAGCTGCTAGTTGCGGTATTCACGGCCAGGAGGCGGCGCTGTTATCTCAGCGCCTACTCAGTTTGCCTCACGACGCTGAGTGCACGCCGTATGGAGCCTCCGCCGGGAATTGAACCCGGAACCACAAGCACATCAATCGCCCACGTTAGCCACTAGACCACCTGGAGGCTCAGTAACATAACAATAGGGTCACTTATTACAAATGTACATAACGAATTATCGGAAGAAGAAGTAGATGAGAACGGTAGTAACTTTAGCATGGCTGAATTTGAAGCCGAAGTGTTTAATTCCAAGTACACCTTTCTAGTAGATTCAGGGAGTGAGATTACCGCTATGGATGATAGAATTTTTGAAAAAATAAAAAAACAAACCACTGAAACCATTCCACAACTACCAGTATTGGGAATTAGCGTTATAGGTGTAACAGGTGTTCGGAGTAAGAGGGTGACTAGACAAATAATGTTACAGCTAACAATAAATAAATACAAAATAAATGTACCTTTTTTAGTAATTCCAGGTTTGAATATGGGGGCAATAATGGGAAATGATTTTTTAAATAATTTTAAAGCTGAATTAAACAATTATACACAAACTATGAAATTAAAAAATGAAAACAATATAATTTAAGTACCATTTATACGAAGAAGAGATGTGGAAATAATTAAAAATAATTAGTAAAGGAATATTAGTATCCGATAATGAAATAAATGAATGCAGACCCTTGATGATCAATTATTGTAATTTAAAGGTAAATAAGCATGAATTAATTGACACGGAAGATGGTTGGGTTGAAAAAATGAATAAAATTCTATATCAAACGGGGGAATTTAGTTATCAGGATAGGGAGAAAATAGTACAGGTAGTAGATAAAAATAAATTCGTTTTTCAGATAAACAAGGTCTAGTAAAAGGTTTTAGGGGTAGATTAATTGTTAAAGAAAAGACACCTTTCGCGCCTAAAGCATATCCGGTACCATACTCTAAAAGGGGGTTGGTACAAGAAGAAATAAACAAAATGTTACCCGAAGGAATAATAGAAAAATCCACCTCACCATACTCCAACCCTTTAGTAGTGGTGACTAAGAAAGACTTATCAATAAGATTATGTTTAGACACTAGACAAGTAAATAAAATAATTATTCCAGATAGAGAATCACCAGAGCCAGTGGGCGAAATTCTGCAACGTTTTAGTGGTACTAAATACATCACAACCTTGGACTTGATGGCTGGGTACTGGCAGATCGAATTAGCGGAGGGGTCTTGAAAGTATGTGGCCTTTCTGTATAATGGAAAGAATGATCAGTTTTGTAGATTGCCTTTTGGACTGAACGTAAGTGTGTCAATTTTTATTAAGTGTTTGGACTACGTGTTAGGGAGAGCAATTTTAGAGTTTACAACTGTGTATGTGGACGATATAGTAATAACTTCACCAGATATTAATACACATTGTGAAAGACTAGATAGAGTGTTGAGCAAATTGCATGAATATGGAGTAACTGTTAAATTTAAAAAATCCGAGTTTTTAAGGGAACAGGTCAATTTTTTAGGCCACATAATTTTAGCTAAGGGTATCAGTACAGATCCTAAAAAAGTAGAGATAATACAAAATTTTCCAGCACCCAAGAATATTAAACAGCTGCAAAGTTTTTTAGGCCTGTGTAATTATTATAGGAAATTTATAGAAAAGTATTCTTATTTGGGGCATTTATTAAATAAGGGCAACCAGTGGCAATGGGGTTTAGCAGAGCAAACTGCATTTGAACAAATAAAAAATAAATTTTTAACCACTGTCATATTAGCTCATCTTAATTTTATGGAACCATTTTACATACACACCGATGCATCAGACATAGCTTTGGGGGTAGAACTATTTCAATTGGATAGGGAAGGTAATCATAATGTGATAGCTTTTGCCAGTATATCCTTGGTAGCTAGTGAAAAGAACTATACTATAACGGAAAAGGAAGCACTATCGATAGTTTTCGCCTGTAAAAAATTCAGAACATATTTATTGGGAAATAAAATAATCTTAAGATCAGACCATCAAGCTTTAACATTTTTAAAAAACTGTAAACTAACACATGGTAGGTTAGTGCGTTGGATGTTAATATTACAAGAGTATGACTTAACCATAGAATATTGTAGGGGTAAAGAGAACGTAGTAGCTGATGTCCTATCTAGAACTGATTTTAATAATAATGCTGATGTAGATATGGCAAACACCTATAAAATATTTGTAATCAAAGAAGTGGAGGGGTTAGATATGAAAAAACTAATACATAACCTAGCGACAGAACAAGAAAAAGATCCAGAACTTGGTAAAAAATAACAGCATTAAATAAGATGCCCATTATACCTAACAAATGGGAAAAACATTTTAGCTTGTATGATAAACATTTATTTCACCGGACAAATGAACAAGGTGATGATTGGAAGTTATGCGTTCCTAAGTTTTTAATATCCGAAGTAGTGAAAGATTGTCATTTGAGATATGGTCACGTAGGTCCTAAGAAATGCAGTGACATATTAAAAGAATCATGTAAATTTACTAATATAGAAAGAACCGTACGTAAAATGTTAAAAACGTGTGAAATTTGTCAGAAAGCAAAAGTAAATAAGCCTAAACAGGAGGGTTTAATGCAACATGTAATACCAGACAGTCCTTTGGCGATAACTGCTGTTGATTTATATGGTCCACTAGCCAAGAGTCGAGGCGGAGTGACTTATTTATTCATAATATTAGATGTTTTTACTAAATTTGTAAAGTTGTACCCTGTAAAAAAGACCACATCTCTGGTATTAGCAAAAAAGATAGTCCATGCATTGCTGAAGTGGGTAAACCTAAAATAGTATTATCGGATCATGGTTCTCAGTTTACCAGCAACACTTGGAGGTTAACGTTAGGTTGGGAAAATATTTTAGTTAAGCATACGTCAGTATACCATCCCCAATCAAACCCTAGTGAGCGTGTTATGCGGGAATTAGAGCGTATGTTCAGAACCTTTTGCCATCAAAAACATTCATTGTGGGCCACATTTGTGAATAAAATAGAAGGGTACATTAACTGTAGCTTACATGAGTCCACAAGTTATAGTCCTCATGAGTTAATGTTTCAGAGGAGGCCATCACGCATAATAGAGTGTGACAGTACAGAATTACCTGTTACCAGAATTATGGTATTTAGGAATATTTTTATTGTAAATTTTATTATGATCATAAAGGTTAACAAGGGCAAAGTTAGTTTTGCACAAGTCCCAAAAAATACGCAGATTCACCAGAGGGGAGACAAGCCAAGGTCATCGGAGTACGAGCAGACATTAATATGTGTAATGGCGGTATAAGCGCAACAAATTGATAATACGAACTTTTCATTGGTCCACCAAGCCAGATCGTCACAAACAAACAATGACGGCATAGAGCAATTACGTATTAACCCGGGCGTTGGCTAAAAGAACAATACATAATGACGTCAGACACAACCACTTTGCATAACAATTGTGTCTGCTTCCGCCCAGTTCATCAAAAGCAGTCAGCCGAGCATATACGCTCGCTATAGTGCAGTGGGCAAATTTTGCCAAAATGCAATAATTACCTACCAAAAATGAAATAATTGTGTTCAAAATTTAACAGTAACAGTACGTAGAGTCAGTGATTAAACAAAATGAGATTCAAATAGATTCAGTGGACTAAACAACAATAAAAGTTCAGCCGAACACCTGCCGACCGCCATGGAAAGTTGCTGAGGAGTCTACGCCACATCATTATTCAGGAAAGCCCTTACAAATTGTTTTTCTAAATTCTAAAACTTAATATAATAAGCTCAATTCAAGATAATTAAAAATGTACAAAATTACAGTATGAGTGGGAGAGAAAGTGAGAGTATGAATGTTATTGTTGGCCAACTTAAATACTTATCCTGAGGCGTTGGTTTGTGAACGATAGTAAGAATAATTATTAAAAACATAAAGATAAAAAGAGCTGAAAATAATTGCAATAACAAGTTAAAAGAATTAATTTAAATCAAGTAAAAAATTACATGCATGTAACCTTGAACATATGGCAAGGGCGGAAATGACGTCACCGCCATTTTGAATTTTAACTATTATCAATGACTCTCAGTGTAATAACGTATATCACAAATAATTAAATAAAAGAGAATTAATTAACCTCATGCTGTGTAACTGGTCATTTCAATACCCAACAACCTCTGCCTCTTTCTGCTTAACGCAACTCTGGACCAAAAAGCCTAATGCATATAAACGAGCTGAGCACGTGTTATTCCGGATGTGAGATAGTTTATGCGAAATACATAATAATTGAATATCTTATAAGTATTATTATTATTAATTATGTCTGTAAACGTAGCTTAACAGATGGCTCCCGAACGGTGACTTTATATAAAATTAAAATTATATAAATAAGCAGAAAAGCGGAGGTAGACGGGTAGAGAAATAAACATAACAAGAGAGGTTATCCCTGTAGGTTATGTATGGTATAAAGAGAAGTGTATAACAATTATGACAAAGTTTAGTACCATCAGTACAACAAAATGGCAGATAACGATGAAAGTAGTAATATAGAAAACACAGCAACAGAATCATTGGTGTTGAACGAACCACAGGCGAACTCGACGCCTATTATAAACAATAAAGTCTCACTGGAAGATCTCTTTCAGTTAATGAAAATACAGAATGGTCAATTGAATAGTAAATTAAATCAATTTGATGTACAATTTAGCGATATTAAAAAAGAAATTATGAAACAAGGTTGCAATTTGGACAAAAGATTAAGTGAAATAGGTACAAAGTTAGACAAAATAGAATTAGAAAATGAGAGGGTAATAAACAAATTTGAATTGAACAAAGATGATAAGGTAAGTAGTAGTGGAAATGATGATAAAATAAACAAAAATATAGTAATAGGAAATAATAGTGTGGATGTTGGTAGTAATAGTGAGATTTTAATGAGAATAGAGGTTAATGGTGAGGTGACAGTTGTAGATGAGAGTGAAAGTGGGGGTAAGGAGAGTTTAAGTGAGTATAGTGAGCAGAGGGCAAATTTTCCCAGTGGTATAGTTGGAGTAAAGACTCCGAAATTGTTATTTGAGGAGGAAGGTTCCTCTAGAGTTTATGTGGGAGACGTGTGGTCTCCAAATGATCCCTTAGTTTTTTGTGTTAGTGTGCCTGGTGAGGCCAGGGGGTGGTTTTATGGAGTAGTAGTGCCCGATGCAAATGTAGAAAGAGAGAGATGGTATGATAGTGAGAGATATTGAGAGAGAAAGAGGGAGATAGAAATTTTTAAGATAAGTAGAAATTATGAAGAGTTTATAGAAAGGTTATGTGGAGAGAGAAGTGAAAATAATAACAAGTACTTACCTTGCAATGAGACTGAAGTAGTAGGAGATAATGAGAATGATGATATAAAATACCTAATTAGGACTAATTATACCGAAGGTGACAGGACAATGACCAATCATGACAGGTTCAATGAGTTTGAGGATAAGGATGAACATTTGAATTGTATATGTAGTTATGATGTTAGTATAAGATATCTAACAATAAACAATGTATATAGTTTTAAGGTTCAGCTATTATTTGACGATGGAGGTTAAACATTTTATTGTGTTTATAAACATTTAATTATGTGGACAGTGTTTTAAAATGGACTGTTTATGACTGATTTATGGTAAATGATATAATGGTAATGTGGATTGTATATTTTTGTGTATATTAATGTCAATGTATTTGTGTATTTTTGCTGTTGTGTATTTTATGTATTTTTTATGTAAACATGCATTGTAGAATTTTAAATAATTGAAGGAAGTTTAATAATGATTTTGAAATAATTATGGAATTCAGAGTCTAATGGTTAGTAAATGATTATGTATTTGGATCTGGAGAGGTATTGTTGTTTTAGGATTGTAAGATAAGTGATGGATTTTCTAGTGGTATATTAAGGTGAAATGTTATAAAAGAGTTTGGGAATAGTGATAAATAAGGGCATTGGAGTCTTGATTGTTCATCTCTTCTTTCACAGCACTATTACTTTACACAGCAAATAATTTCACAAAGGATGAAATGGATTTATTAAACAAAGGACTGAAACATAATTTAAATAACAATACAACTAACAAAAATCACAATAAACACACACGTGACATAATCATAGACGCAGAAACAGCTGTACAAAACACGGACTTTAATGACCAGGACCCGATTCGCCACGAAATAAAACGAAAACTTCTAAACACACATACAAAACCAAAAATACACAACAATGAAATAAAAACACTTAACAATGTAAAACAAAAGTTACTTGAACACAACACAACAATCCTAAAAGCTGACAAAGGTAACATTAGCGTCATAATGGACAAACACCAATTAAACACTAAAATCGAAAATTTCTTTAACGAAAATAATATAACGGAAATAAATAAAGACCCCACACTAAAATTTCATAAACAGATTAATAAGTTTATAAACAACACAAAACATATAATCAAACCAGAAAACGCCAAATACCTTAAACAAATAAAACCTAACCCCCCTAAACTAAATGCATTACCAAAAATACATAAACCGAACATTCCCATCAGACCATTAATAAACAACACACAGGCACCCTCCCACAAAATCGCAAAACAACTAGACAAAATAATCAGAGAAAATATTAATCTCAGTAACAACACATCTATCAAAAACAACATAGACCTAGTCAAGAAAACTGAACACATCCACATCACTCAACTCTGGCATCTTTTGATATAACCAATTTATACACTAATGTCCCCATCAAAGAAACCATCCAAACACTAGAACAACTACTCAGACAAAACAACACACCTGAAACACACATACAAGAAATCATCACACTGACCAAACTAATAACTGAACAAAATTACTTTACATACAATAACAAGATATACACACAAACAGAAGGTCTCCCAATGGGCTCCCCCATATCAGGAACACTAGCAGAAATATATATACACAACATAGAACAGAACCACATAATAAACAACAACAAATACACTAACAAAATTATATATTGGCACAGGTATGTAGATGATATATTACTTTTATTCAAAGGCAACACAAGACAAGTTGAAAACTTCCACAAATACATAAACACTATACACCACAAATTAAAATTTACACTGGAAATTGAACAAAACAATAGTATAAATTTTCTAGACCTAACAATTAACAAAACTAACAACACACACACATACAAAATATACAGGAAACCAACCACAACTGACATGGTTATACACAACACATCAAACCACCCAACACAACATAAACATGCGGCCTTCAACCATATGCTCCATAGACTAACTAAAATACCCTTAAATAAACAAGATTACACCGACGAACTCAACACAATAAAATACATAGCAATCAAAAACGGTTACAACCCTAATTTAATAAACACACTACACAAACGCATCAAAAACAAAAACAACAAAACACAAAATACCATCAGCACACAACACAATAAATACATCACACTCACATACCACAACTCCTACACACACAAAATCGCCAACACATTCAGAAAACACAAATACAAAATAGCATACAGAACAACCAATACCATTACAAAACACATCAATAATACAAACACAGACATAGACAAATATAACAAAACAGGTGTTTACAAATTAAAATGTAATGACTGCAATAGTTTCTACATCGGCCAGACAGGAAGATCTTTTTCATCCCGTTATTCTGAACATTTAAAAGCTCTAACCAACAACAATATACACTCCGCATTTGCCACACACATACACACAGAAAACCACAATTACACCAACATAGACACCAATCTCGAAATTTTACATTACTTACCTAAAGGCCGAAAACTCAACACAACTGAACAATACGAAATATATAAACACCACACAACACAACCAAACAACATACTCAACGATCAATTACAATATAAATCACATACACTTTTTGACACAATTTTACAAAAAACAAACATCAAGTTGAATCCCTGCACCAATCCCCTTCCTCCACACACCACCCCCACTACACCTTCCACACAAAAACCGTTACGAAATGATGGCAGTCTGACCAAAAAGCTGAAGAAGGCGGATACTTAAGCCGAAACGCGTCCGACGAAAAAAGTAAGTTTTTCACAAGATAAAGTTCATTTTTAGTAAAGTAAGGGCATTGGAGTTAGTTAAACAGAGTTAATGGGAGTTAGTGAGAATAAGAGTTGAGATAGTGATAATATATAAAGAGGTGTTAGATATTTTAGGGACACAGTGGTTAGTGATTATATGTAGAGGTGAGTAATGTGAATGGTATATATAATTATATGTTGTTATTGATGATATTTTGTAGTAAGGATCCGGTGTAAGGAGTGATCAACGAGCGACGTGGCAAGGGACCAGCATGCAGCGTTGTGGCAGGCGGAGCAATTTTGGGTTAGAGTGTTTGCCGATATTTGGTGGAGGGCAAATGGTTAGGAAGGGATATGTCCAGGTAGGGAACATACATCCTTGTACAAAAAAGGAGCGGTGCCAGAGGTTTTAAATGGGATTTGTGAAGGGGGTTATTATAGAGATATTGGTGTCATAATATGTTAATGGTTAGAAGCGGTTGTTAGTAGAAAAAAGAGGGGTAGTAAGGTTAGATTGACAAGTGCTAAAATAAGATATAGAAAATAGTGAATAACAGAGTCACCCAAACTGATAAGGATAAAAGGGTTAGAAAAGGGAAAATTCATGGTAGAAAGGTAATGTAACTGAGGGATTGATGATAAATTTGAAATTGTTTTATAGAATCTGATATAACAAATGTTAAATGATAAAAGTTAATAGAGAGTTGATAAAAATAGTAATGTCTTATTAAAGTTTTGCTACAAGTTATGTAAATATGAATTAAGTAATGTGAATTGTTCAATGTTAGTGTTTAATGTGTAATGTACAATGTTTTATTATGTTTTTATTTCGTTGATGAATAGGTCAGGAGGTTACTACAGGGGTAGTGACAGTAATAATGTTAAATTTTATGTTGGTTAGCAAATCTATAGTAATGATTCTGTTATAAAAAGAAAATTAAACGTAAAGAAAATTAAATAGTTTTGAAGAGTTTGCCATAATAGTTATATATGCTGATGTTATTTGAGACAAATTAGTAGAACTAGTAGTTGTTGTTTGAGAGTAGAATTTGTTTTATGTTTAGTATAAGGGTATATTTCATTATGATGAGAGAAGTAAGTTGATATTGACTGGAGTCAGAGAATTTGAAAAAAAAAATATATATATATGTAGGAGTGTTGAAAAGTAGGAGGATTATCTGTCAAAATCTTGTTATAATTTTTGTGTTATTTGGAATTTTATGAACAAAGAAAACCAACGTCTCAAAACACAAACCAATGCATCTAAGGGGAGACATATCAGTTGCGGATATGTAGATAAATAAGGCCACTATTTTAAAATTTTGTATTGAATGTTTCAGAGTTTTGTGGTGTTTTGCGGTCCTGCGCTGACCGGAGCGTCAGAACAGGAGCGTTCAGTGCCTCATGGCCTTATGGTGTAGGGATCTCTCAGGAGAAGTCCAGTAAGGTCAGACAGGTACGATCAACGCTATAGGACCAAGGGTAAGGGATTGAAAATTTTATATATTAACACTACAGGGGGTTGTGGCCACATATCTGAACTGATCCTTTTAGAAACATATGAATGAGTCAATGAAAGTTTTTGTGTCTCGACACCAAACCTTTCATTGAGGGGTTTTGTGACAGTACAGAATTACCTGTTACCAGAATTATGGTATTTAGGAATATTTTTATTGTAAATTTTATTATGATCATAAAGGTTAACAAGGACAAAGTTAGTTTTGCACAAGTCCCAAAAAATACGAAGATTCACCAGAGGGGAGACAAGCCAAGGTCATCGGAGTACGAGCAGAAATTAATATGTGTAATGGCGGTATAAGTGCAACAAATTGATAATACGAACTTTTCATTGGTCCACCAAGCCAGATCGTCACAAACAAACAATGACGGCATAGAGCAATTACGTATTAACCCGGGCGTTGGCTAAAAGAACAATATATAATGACATCAGACACAACCACTTTGCATAACAATTGTGTCTGCTTCCGCCCAGTTCATCAAAAGCAGTCAGCCGAGCATATACGCTCGCTATAGTGCAGTGGGCAAATTTTGCCAAAATGCAATAATTACCTACCAAAAATGAAATAATTGTGTTCAAAATTTAATAGTAACAGTACGTAGAGTCAGTGATTAAACAAAATGAGATTCAAATAGATTCAGTGGACTAAACAACAATAAAAGTTCGGCCAAACACCTGCCGACTGCCATGGAAAGTTGCTGAGGAGTCTACGCCACATCATTATTCAGGAAAGCCCTTACAAATTGTTTTTATAAATTCTAAAACTTAATATAATGAGCTCAATTCAAGATAATTAAAAATGTACAAAATTACAGTATGAGTGGGAGAGAAAGTGAGAGTATGAACGTTATTGTTGGCCAACTTAAATACTTATCCTGAGGCATTGGTTTGTGAACGATAGTAAGAATAATTATTAAAAACATAAAGATAAAAAGAGCTGAAAATAATTGCAATAACAAGTTAAAAGAATTAATTTAAATCAAGTAAAAAATTACATGCATGTAACCTTGAACATATGGCAAGGGCGGAAATGACGTCGCCACCATTTTGATTTTTAACTATTATCAATGACTCTCAGTGTAATAACGTATATCACAAATAATTAAATAAAAGAGAATTAATTAACCTCATGCTGTGTAACTGGTCATTTCAATACCCAACAACCTCTGCCTCTTTCTGCTTAACGCAACTCTGGACCAAAAAGCCTAATGCATATAAACGAGCTGAGCACGTGTTATTCCGGATGTGAGATAGTTTATGCGAAATACATAATAATTGAATATCTTATAAGTATTATTATTATTAATTATGTATGAAAAAGAGCGTAGCTTAACAAGAGGAATTAATAAAATTTCTGACGCGAACTGAGGTACCACATGTGAGGAAGCTGGTGCTTGCCAAGGAGCGGCTCTTAAGTAAAGCGGAACAACGGAAACGAAAACATGATAGAAATTTAATACCCGTCAAATATGAGGTAGGGGAACTGGTATTAGTAAAAAACCATGATCAATCGTCAGCTCTGGATAAAGAGATAAAAAAATTCTTGTTATACACAGGTCCTTATGAGGTTAGTGAAATAAAAATGGAAAATACTTATGTATTAATAGACCCGCAAACCCGAGAAATAAAAGGAACTTATAATGTGACACAATTAAAAAAGTATTATCTATCTGAATGATGTTAATTATTTTTTTAAATCGTTGATAATATATATCATTAAAACCTTTGATACATAAACACAGATTATTGTATAATTAAATGAAAAGGGGGGGTATATAAAAAGTATAATTTTTGTGATTCCCCACTTTCGGGCGGTCACGGCGTCACCAAACCCTGACCGTGGATTTGGATTATTGGTAACAGGTGTGGGTAGGCAGATTGTATCCTAACCATACTTGTTATTATTTTCAAAATTGGTGACTAGAAATTAACCGGGGGGTAAATTAAGGGGAATCATACTGGTGTCCTCGGACATCAGTAATGCCGAATTTTTTATAACGCTGAAACAAGAACGGTGTAGGCAGCATCTGCAACCTAAATAAACTTCGTTCTTGTGGATGCTAATGGGCGCTACAGTCCACCATCAGGGAAAAAAAATATCGGTATGGAGAACCATACATGACTTCCATGTTCTAAGATTTATATTTAAAAGCATATTCGAAATGAAATATTTCCATAGAAACTACTTCTTTCTATTGCTTCAGCCTTAACCACAGTACTTTGGTCACTAACGTATACCACGTCACTTTTTCGCACTCGATTTTCACTGATGATGGAAGTCGATGGCACTGCCAAAATGTCTGGTTTTGCAGAAAACACTGGACTACGGCTAAACAGCCCGGGAAGGAATTTTAACAAAAACTACTTCTTTGTTGCCGATAACGTAGTACACATAAAATTTTCGCCCCTCCCTCTTCAACAATAATTTTCATTAATAGAAAATTACTCCCACCCTGTTCAACTAGCTTAGAAAATTACCCCCACCCTGTTCAACTAGCCTCTTCATTTATAGATATTTCATCTACGTTTCTGCAGTGGATTATTATGAGCTTCTTATCAGGATACTTTGTTTATCAAAATTATGTATTTTACTCTTGTTAAAACATAAAACGTTGCAGGTAAAATACCCCTTTATCTTCACCGATCTTCACCAAAATCAACAGGCCTTCAGTCCTCTACAATTCAGGGATGCATGCAAAAAATTATTTGATTCTGTTTGAATGTGCGGCAGTTATCGTTCGTCATGTAAACATTTCTCTTGGTTCAACATAAAATGTTGCAGGTAAACTGCCCCTTTCCCTTAACCGATCTTCACCAAAATCAGCAGTCCTTGAGCACTCTACAACTCAGGAAAGTGTGCAAAAAATTATTACATTCTCTTTGAATTTTTGGCAGTTATCGTTCGTCATAAAAAAATTACCTTTTTTAAAACATAAAACGATGCTGATAAACTACCCCTTTCCCTTAACCGATCTTCAACAAAATCAACAAACCGTGAGCTCTCTTTAGTTCAAAAAGGTATGCAAAAACGTAGTTGATTCTGTTTGAATTTACGGCAGTTATCGTTCGTCATATAAAAAATACCCTTGTTAAAACATAAAATGTTGCAGGTAAACTACCCCTTTTCCTTAACCGACCTTCACCAACACCAATAGATATTGAGAACTCTACAAAACAGGGTGTATGCAAAACATCATTTGATTCTGTTTGAATTTGCGGCTGTTATCGTTTGCCATAGAAAAAAATTACACTTGATAAAAAACCGTTGCAGGTAAACTACCCCTTTCCCTTAACCGATCTTCACCAAAAACAATAGGTCTTGAGTACTCTACAAATCAGGGCTGTATGCAAAACATTATTTGATTCTGTGTGAATTTGCGGCTGTTATCGTTTGCCATAGAAAATACCCTTGTTAACACAAAATGTTGCAGGTAAACTACCCCTTTCCCTTAACCGATCTTCACCAAAACCAACAGGTCTTGAGAACTCTACAATTCAGGGCTGTATGCAAAATATTATTTGATTATGTTTGAATTTGCGGCTGTTATCGTTTGCCATAAAAAATACCCTTGTTAAAACAAAAAACGTGGCAGGTAATCTACCCCTTTCCCTTATCCGATCTTCACGAAAAACAATAGGTCTTGAGTAAACTACAAATCAGGCCTGTATGCAAAAACGTATTTGATTCTGTTCGAATTTGCGGCTCTTATCATTTGCCATAGAAAATACCCTTTTCAAACATAAAACGTTGCTGGTAAACTACCCCTTCCCCTTAACCGATCTTTACCAAAAACAATAGGTCTTGAGAACTCTATAAATCAGGGCTGTATGCAAAAAATTATTTGATTCTGTTTGAATTTGTGGCTGTTATCGTTTGCCATAGAAAACAAAACTACAGATAGCCAGACACACAGACACTTTTCGAAAAATGACTTTTTCATGTTTTGAGTGTAGTACAATCAGAATCTGCAATAATCTCGAACACGATTTTTTTTGCCATCACCATACTTCCATTTCCTTAAGGAACATGGAAGTAAAATTACCCCGATAAAAAAACGTTGCAGGTAAACTACCCCTTCCCCTTAACCGATCTTCACCAAAACCAATAGGTATTGAGAATTCTATAATTCAGGGCTGTGTGCAAAAGAGTAGTTGATTCTGTTTGAATTTGAGGCTGTTATCGTTTGCCATAGAAAAAAATTACACTTGTTTAAAAATAACCGTTGCAGGTAAACAACCCCTTTCCCTTAACCGATCTTCACCAAAATCAATAGGTCTTGAGTACTCTACAAATCAGGGCTACATGCAAAAAAATATTTGATTCTGTTTGAATTTGCGACTCTTATCGTTTGCCATAAAAAATACCCTTTTAAAACGTAAAACGTTGCAGGTAAACTACCGCTTTCCCTTAACCGATCTTCACCAAAATCAATAGGTCTTGAGAACTCCACAATTTAGGGCTGTATGCAAATAATCATTTGATTCTGTTTGAATTTGCGGCTGTTATCGTTTGCTATAGAAAAAAAATCTACAGACAGACAGACACTTTTCGAAAAATGACTTTTTCATGTTTTGAGTGTAGTACAATCAGAATCTGCAATAATCTCGAACACGATTTTTTTTGCCATCACCATACTTCCATTTCCTTAAGAAACATGGAAGTAATAGTGTGTGTGGAAAAGGAGCTGCCCGTTACAAGCCAGGGGGGCTTAGATAACGCATCTATGCACAAGGTAAATGCTTGATCCGGTTTACCCGGCAGGTGATTTACCTAATTGTAACTGGGTTAAGGGGGGAATATAAAAATGATGAGGTAGAAGGAGAAGTAACTGAGAAATCAGTGAGGATGAATGACCATAACAGTGGTAAAGTCAAGTTTATTTTGCTCTAAATAGAGAGTTTGTTATTGATGACCCAATTACTGTTCCATAATGGTTACTATGTGCTTTGTAATTCAATGATTAGTGATGAACATTCACTTATGAGAATAAATGATTTTAAATGCTAGACTCAATGTTGTAATGATTTTATAATCAACAAGGACATTTTATGACTTAAATTGGATAGTTTTGTGTATTTGTGTTACTTGTACTCATAAGACATCAGCTGATGACTGGTGTTAAATGTATAGTATGTTTCGTGTAATTAATTCATAAGTTCAGTTGAATTGATGGTGGTAATAATTTTGTTTCTTTTTATTAATTGTCAGAATATATATATTTCTGGAAATTAAATTCATCTAAAAAAAATAAAAAAAAAAAAATAAAAATAATTTTTTACTTGAAGTAAAGATTGTATTTGTCTTCATGTTCTCTATATGAGGTGATGCTAGGTTGGTAATGTATCAGCTGATTCATAGCGTTTATATTATATTTTTGTAACCAATTGTAGTTGTAAGTGAGTTGATGATAGTAAAAGTTGTTTATGTTGTAACAGTTATCTGCATATGATTATAAAGATTTATAATGAAAATTAAACTCATTTAAAAGATATGAATTTTGAAAGTAAATTTGAAAGCTTGATTTAAAGGTCATGGAAGAAATGACGACGTATAAAAACAAAATGAAATTAGAATTAACTGACTGGTTTTGAATAATGCAGTTAAAATGCTTAATTAAAAGAGATGATGTAAATTAACTTAAAATGTGAATTTTGATCATGAATTCAGATTTATTTTAATAAATGAATGAAATTTAAATAATTTATTTTTGGTTTGAAATATTGCCAGACAAACAATTAAAGGTTGAGTAATGTGAGGGAATTTTATTTAGAGGTGTAATGGGACAGAATTGTGCGAAGGATTTTTATTTGTGAATACCATTTTAATTGTGAATACAACGCAGTAGTTACCCACGCGAGGCCTCAATGTATAACAATAGAAACTCCCGTAGGTGACACCCATCTGCATGTTGGTCTCGAGAAGTTGTCAACAAGTACGGTTTTAAGGTGCTATGGAATGTGCGCTATTGTGCGGATGCGTGTGCTTACAGCTAATTTGTCACGTACTCAGCTGGTTAAGCAGTTACAGTGAGTAGACTATATGTGGCGTTGAATATTTGCTATGTCACGTGGTGCCGCTGTGCTCCAATCAAATACCAAGTAGCCGCGGGATGAAGCGGCTAGCCATCTTGAAAAAACTTTTAGCGTCCCTGAGTCGACTGTACAACATACGTCTGGCCAGGCATACACCAAGACTCTCGAACAAAAAAATCTTTTTAGACCTCAAAAAAGTGTTGAAACAGTATCTTTCAAAATGATATAAAGTGCAAACATCAGCACTACATTAATAAATAAGTAAAAATTCGGAAAGTACAGTGAATAATGTGGTGAACATAAAAAAAAAAAATAACAAATGTGGCATGTGGTGGAGGAGACGCCGAGGGTCACGTAACGTTATTACCAAACAGAATTTTAACATAAAAAGCGCTAATTTCTTTGTTGGGGAATAGTTTAAATCATGTATGAGAGAGTGAGCAAGCTAGGTTGTCTTTTACAGATTAGTTAGTTAAGTTGATTTTTTTTTTCTTCACATAAGAGTGTGAAGCTAACTATGAAAATATTTGTTATATAACGATAGTCTAAATATTTTGATAATTTATGAAACAAAGTAATTGAGATAAATAGTAGTTTTTTTTTTGAAGAAAATGAATAATAAATAAATTAAAGTTGAAAGAATATTTCAGAATCTATTTTCAATGTAACGTAAAAGAAAGATGAAATTGTTGAGGTGAGAGTTATGGTAGTATTTGATGACTAAGTAAAATGAAATAAAAAATGTGTTAAGTGAACATATAAATATGTGTTTGTCAATTGCATTCACCTGTCTTTCTCTGCTAAGTACACCAGACGACACCTTGGTCAATTACCAATAAAGGTAGGTAATACAAATTTTCAATATTTAAACATTTAATTCACTTGTACTACTTCAAATGATGCCCTAAACAGGGACGAATTTAAATACTCTTAATTACTAATTAAAGTGCCATGCTTCAGAGGTAAATATGAAATGTTTATGTGAACTTGAAATTGATGATGAATATTTTGAGGTTAGGGTTTATAAAGTAAGGAATGTTTCTTTGAGTTAAGATATTGTGTTTAAGAAAGTAAGGCACATGTGTACGCACCCAGTACTTTGCTAAAGGCAATCCAGTATGTATAAGGGGAGATATATCAGTTGAGGATCTGGTTTGGTATAAGGCCAATTATTGATTTTTATCTGAAATGTTGCAAGGTTGGGTGATACCGTGGTGAGTGCCTGTCTGAGTTTACGGTGTTGGGATCTCGAACAGAGAAGTCCAGTAGAGTCATTCAGGTGCAGCCATAGTCACCAAACCAGGGGGGTAGATTACCCATGATTTGTTAAGGAATTAAGAGGGGTTGTTGGCACCATATCCTCACTGATCCTCTTAGGTTTTAGCAATGAGAGTTTTTCTGTTTCAGCAGAAAACCTCTCATTGGGGGGTTATTGTAACGGCACAAACTGATGAGGGTATATAATTTAAAGCTATTCATTTTTTATTTCACCAGAGTATATTTTTGGTCACGGACTGTAGCTCTGTGTAAGGCACGGCATGTTACAAAAATGCAAGTTATCAGCAAGGGTGCGTATTCCCGCGTACGAGCGCACGCATGGGTCAACTTTCACACGGAAGAGTCATGTCTCAAAATCTCAAACTCAAAACCACGCAGTTGTGTGTACGCGCGGACCATCTTAAAAACTTTACTTAGCGTCAGTCAGCTAAACCGGCCGGTTTACCGTCACAGGCTCTCGAGCCGAAAAGTTGTTAAAAGTATGAAAAATGTGATTCAAACTATAAATTAAAATGATATAAAGCTGTGAAACATCAAATAATCTTTAGTGGTCAAAATTAAACAGTGAGAAGTTAATTCGGACAAACAAGTGACTTAAATGGACTGATTTCAACATGCGCTCTGCATTACTACAACAGGGAAGTAAAACTACTATTTCAATTAAAATAAAAATAGAATTCGAAACTCGCATGGATAAAGAGATCTCTTGTTTTTAAATAAATGGGGTAAAAGTGTGAAAGAAGTGTGTGAGCAAATGCTGGGTTGCCTTATACAATATATAATCTAATTATAATAAGTAGGTATAATTTCCTCACATCTAAAGTGTTTTTAATGTATCCGATTTAAGTTTAATAATGTCCAAGAACGGACCGTAATAGAGTTGCAAGTAAGAATACAAAATGTGTAGAGAAAAGGGGATGAATTTCTTATGTGAATGGGGGCGTAACAAGAATGTCAGAGTAAAATGTAATAAAATAATGATTTATATGAACTTATAAATATGTATTTGTTTATTTGCATTGCCTATTATTCTCTGCCGAGTACACTAGACGATAACTTGGTTAACTTCCATACGAATTTCAAGAGTTAAATATTCATTAACGCTTCAGTTGAATGGTAAGGTAATGTACAATTAAATTATTAATTACTGAAAACGTTTCATCTTAAATAGCGCTATATTTTCTGGGTGTCAGAGACTTGTTACGTACTATTTTAATAGGGATTTGTTTAGAAAAAATCAGCTTCTATAGATTCCTTATCTTTAAGAAGTCAGAAAATTTATAGATAAAATGTATACCTGCTTCTGCAGAAATCTGCCAATCTTTTCAAGAAGTTGTCTATCAGTTCTATCCATCAATCACGTGATAGGTGTTTCGACCAATCAGTGACCCCAATTTTCATTAAGATTGGGTCTCCGACGACGGAAGTCTAGGAGTTCCATCCAGCAGCTTGAATATTACGGACGTGCTCTCTGTGCGAGTTTTTCGAACAGAAACGTTCTTATGTAAGAGGGATCAAGGACAATTTAGCGACAAGTTACCCGTTAGCTAATACCTTGTATTGGTACGAACTCCGATTTTTCAAATTTTTCAAATAGTAAAATATTTCATTTCAAACAGTGCTAGTCTCGCGTGAGTCAAGATTTCTGCATAGGGAAGGTTTATCCATCTGGGATACTCCTGTGTTAACACGAGGACACCTCAAGACGCGCGGGAAGGTACACACTTCAAGCACCATAGTAAATAAATATTAAATTACAGCCCAGTTTCAGTACCTTGAGATAAAGAGTAAACTGTTATCGGTGTGTCGGCGTGCGTGCGTACAAGAGGAGTGTCAGCGAAGTGGCAGTGTGCAGAGAGGAGCAGACGACGAGGGAGCAGATTGCACCGGATCACAGGACCAGCAGTGAGACAAATCAACACATTCGGATACAACGTTCAAGTAACAATTGACATTTTTAAACAGATCAGTTCTGATAATTCAAAGACAATTATTAAAGTAAAATAAATTAATTGTGAATTACAGACCATTTCTATAATTTGTTTCAAAATATACTACCTTGCTCCAGATAACTGACTACATTGTTCAATTATTACTATGCCTAATATATGTTTTGTCGCAGTACAGGGCAGATAGGAGTAGATTCCCATTCTTTTGGCATTGTCTCAGATTTCTCAACTGGTACAATAGAGTAATTCGAATTTTTTTTTAGCCCTGCTGGTGTATTCGAATTTGAAAATTTTTCTAATGGAACAAAGGCCATAATGGACGCTGTTGTAGAAGCCACCAAGAAAGGTACTATCACAATTATTGGGGGCGGTGACACTGCTACATGCTGTGCCAAGTGGAATACTGAAGACAAAGTAAGCCATGTTTCAACTGGAGGTGGAGCAAGTTTAGAACTGCTGGAAGGTGTGTATAAACTTACCTCACACATAATATCAATAATTAACATAATTGCAATATACTGAAACAATATAACACTCAAAACTTGTACTACCAACACTGCACTCAAACTGCCAGCAGTGTAAACAAATGCATGGTAGCTAATAAACCACTAGACGTATTTACTTGAATTTTCTCAAGCACTGTAGAATATACATGATGAATCATGATCCCGTTAGAAGTTTACAGGGCTTATATAACGACCTATCAGTTGCTATATATGGCCATAATTACATATGAATATATAATTAATGTACGTTAGTATCGACGAGGCAAGTGTTTTATATCACGTAGAATGATACCAAATTTGGAAAACTCCACAAGTGCACATTTAATACAAAAATCAATTTCTACACATATGTAATGTGAGCTTGCAAAGCAAAATTTCTCTTGTTAAATGGAAAGTATTTGAGATAACACTGGTTTTTAAATTGTGCTCCAATTCTTCTGTAATAAATAGTTATTCTTATGCAATACTATCTGCCCTCGGGATGATAAAAATTATTCATTTCAAAATTTTTCTGAATTTAAGTAAACATGTTTCATAGTGAACAGTTTGTCCCATAAGTAGACAATCCTATGTTGTTAAATAGTTTGTATTTCATAATTTCAAATTTCGTGCAGTTCTAGTACCTGTATGTAATAAAAATAGATAAATGCATTTTCTGTTCTTCTGACAGTAGTGCAGACTATGTTTTAAGACCAGATTTTAGTGTATTTTGTTACTGTGTTGTCATTAAAAGTTTTAAATATGTATCATTTCATATAATCATAGGTATGTATCATATTTAACTCATTACTTGGTTGGAGAATATTTCAGTAGAATTTAAATTGTTTTTTGACTGACTTAAATAAATTCCTTTTTTAATGAGTGCAGGTGTTTCCAATTATATGACAGCAAACAAAATTCTAATAAAATTAGGAATAGAGATGTTTATATATTTAGATTCTTCATTTTCTTCTGTGGCCATGTCGTAAATTATATAAAGTTCACTACACAGAATTTTAGGCTTTGTTAATCTGAGTAAAGGTTTTTAGATATGGTAGTGCTCAAAAATTGTAATTACTATTTGATGAGGTCAAAGATTTATTGTGGAAGTCTGTTCTTGCTGTCAAAAACTGAAGAATTTCAAATAGGGTTTTTAGGTCATCGCTTAGATTTTTTATCACTTACTCTTCTTTTTGTAATTGGTATGATTAATTGTTAAAATTTTAAAGCTGACTGTGAAACTTATGATTTTGTTTTTATTCATTTCATTTTAAGTATTTTAACGATAAACTAGGTCCAAAAATTCTGCAATTTTCAAATCTTTTGTAGCAGATCAGAGTCACTTCACCATACACAAGAACAGCAGTGCATAACTGTTCTTCACCTGATGAGTGTGTGATGAAGTTACACAACACTATTGAAACATATGTTATGAATGATGCACAAAGCCAGTATTGGTATTAAGTTTAATAACCTTCAGAATTCAGTAGTTTATATTATAAAATATTATTTTTTGACTTGCCAGCACATGACTGCTCTGTAAACGTATTCTACATTTTTCGTGTAGGTGGCAGGTTAATATTTGACAGCTTAGTATCATTTCAGTTATTAATTTTGGTTATTTCAGTTTGAGTGATGTATATACAAATATCAATGTAACAATGACAATATTGTCACGAGTATGATATCAAACCGCGTAGAACATTCTCCACCCCCCCACCCAGTGTGGCAGGTGTTACGTCATTCAAGTAGGTGGTTCTAGTGAGTTCCAGGAACACTTGAGATACGCATTAAGCCGCCGGCGTGCAGTAAGGAGGGAAAGCTGTACTGGACCTCAGCGTGGCTTATATAAAGCCATAGCAGCTGGGTTGTCAGTTCAGTTACGTGAGCACTTTTCGCTAGCGCGGATTGAGTGTTTGTCGAAGTGAAGTAGTATTGTGTTAATAATTGTGTGAAACTCTATTAATAGACATTGTTATTGTGTGTGGACAAATCTAAATGGACATATTGTACAAGTTAATTATAAACTGTTCAATTGTGATAATTAAAGCTAGTGATTAGTGACTTCATTGGTGTCTTGTATTTTGTTTTCCACTGTACCATATGACGACTAAGTAGACTGTCGTAACAGTGGTGTCAGAACTGGGATAGAACGGTTAACAGTGGAAAAAGAGGACACTTTGTAGAAGAGTGGTGTTAGTGATAGTTGGTAAAAATAAAATGGATACCAGTCAGATGATAGAAGGATTCTGAGCTATGCTACAGCAAAGACAGGAATAACAAAAAGAAGAACAATGACAGGAAAGAGAAGAAGCAGAAAAACGTAAGCATGTAAATGAAACACCAGAGGGAAGGAAAAAATAAGAATTTAATTGTCAAACAGACAATGTTAATACGTTCGTACAAAATGATATCAGTGCAAAATTCGTTCTGTTACGAGGTGAGCTGAACAAACAAGTTGACAGAATATCTGAAATAGAGAAATCTCTGTCAACTATGAAAACAAATATTTCAAGTTTAGAAGTTTCTATTACAAATTCAATAAAACAAATTAAAAAGGAAGTTGAACATTTAGTAAAAGAAATAGTTGATAAAGAAAGAATAAATGCTGATGAAGATTCAAAATATCAGAGAAATCAAACTGTAGTACAAACAGTTTACACAAAGGCCCCAACGTTTGATGGAAGCACTCACTGGGCAACGTATATTTGCCAATTTTAAGCTGCCTGTCGCTTAAATAAATGGACGGAAGAAGAGAAAGGATTTTTACTAATTCTTGCTTTAAAAGGGCCTGCCGCAGAACTAATACAGAAAGTGCCATCTGACACCCAGAACATCTATGCCGAATTAACAAAAGCTCTGGAATTATGGTACGGTGACCAGCATTTGTACCATGTTCCACTTAAAGCGAGGTGACAGCGTTCAGGAGAGAGCCTTCAAGAGTTTGAAGCAAATATCGACCGACTGACAAGATTGGCTTATCCTGAAGAATCTGAGGACTTTTGGAAGTGTATTTCTCTCATTACGTTTATTGACGGTATCAGAGATAGTCAGTTACAACAAGTGTTAAGAATGGCATGGCATGATAATAAATCAGACACTCTTGTTCATGCTCTTCGTTTTGAAGCTGCCAAGTCGGCGACCTGCATTAATCAAAGTATGTCATCATGTTGTAGACAAACGGATTCAGTATCACAGTATCGTCATAGCGGACTGAATAAAGAGTTGATTCAAGAACAACAGTTTAAGAAGTCAGCAGCACCACAACGATCTTTAGAACCAAAGGATAAAGACAGAAGACCAAAGTGTTACAACTGTGGGAAATGTAGTCATCTACAAGTAGCCTGCTGGAAGAATAAAATACCAAGAGAAGGGAGTGATCGCACCAATTGGAGAAGTAAAGTCCCAGAACAGCACACAGTTTCCATGCTACATAAGACTAATGGAAACCTGATCGTTAATGGATTTGCAGAAGGTAAACGAACATCATTTACAGTTGACACAAATGCAACGGTGTCCATTGTGCACCCTGACTTAATCAGCAACTGATGGCCTCAAATTAGCTCTTGTAAAATACAGACTGTGACTGGAAGCCCCGTCAATGTGTTAGGAAAGATAGACGTATGCGTATGCCTGGGTCTTGTCGAGTTTACCCACCAAATGCTTGTTGCAGACATTGTTGATGAAGTGATTCTTGGCACAGAAATTATGAATGCCTATAGATTCATTGTGGACTTAAAAGAGGACGTCCTGAAGGTTGGACAAGAAAAGATAAAGCTTTGCATGGCTAAAATGACTGGGTCTGCAACCATTCGATTAAACAAGTGGCATTGGCCAAAGAAGAAGTCAACAAGTCTGATCAAGAGGAACCTTTCCTATTGCAGGTGGAAATGGAAGACAAACTAGCAGAAGAAGTACAAATAAGTGTAACAGCAAAAGAAGTGATTGGAAAGCCAATTATGGATGTCAAGGAAAAACCTTGTTTGTTCCTTAGTTAATGGAAGTGCCCGGGGAAAAAGTTGCTGAAGATGAAGTTACACAAGAGGTTGTTGGCGAGAACCAAACAGACTTAGGCTATCTAGTGGTGATTAGGTCATCAGTACATGATGCAACAAGAGTGATTCCAGCAAAACTAGTGGTTGAGCGGAAGACTCATATTCCTGGGAACTTGATGTTCGGATCACATGAGACTGAATTTGAAGAACCGGAGAATTATCTTCCACAAGGTCGTCCACCTAGATCGCCTGGCCAAGTATGGCTTCAGAGATGGTTTACCAGTTCGAGACGAACACGCTTAAGGAGGGGGCAGTGTCACGAGTATGATATCGAACCGTGTAGAACAGCTGAGAACATTCTCCACTCCCCCCGCCCAGTGTGGTAGGTGTTGCGTCATTCAAGTAGGTGGTTCTAGTGAGTTCCAGGAACACTTGAGATACACATTAAGTCACCGGCGTGCAGTAAGAAGGGAAAGCTGTACTGGATCTCAGCGCGGTTTATATAATGCCATAGCAGCTGGGTTGCCAGTTCAGTTACGTGAGCGATTTTCGCTAGCACGGATTGAGTGTTTGTCGAAGTGAAGTAGTATTGTGATAATAATTGTGTGAAACTCTATTAATAGACATTGTTATTGCATGTGGACAAATCTAAATTGAAATATTGTACGAGTTAATTATAAACTGTTCAATTGTGATAATTAAAGCTGGTGATTAGTGACTTCATTGGTGTCTTGTATTTTGTTTTCCACTGTATCATACGACGATCAGTAGACCGTCGTAACAATATTATGTATTTCATATTATAAACAGGTTTCCATTAAATATAGACACATTCTAATTTTGCAGTCAGTTAATAAGTTTTATTTACTAATATGAGTTTTTTTTATAGGAAAGGTACTTCCTGGTGTTGCAGCCTTGTCAGATGCTTAACTTGACATGACAAATTAAAGACATAAGTCACTAAATTGTTCTCAGCTAATTAATAAGTATTTATGTTGGTAAATGTTATAAAAGTGATATATGAGAAGTAAGTGGTTAGTAGCAAACACAGTTTGTTGTAAATGTATTGTTTAGGCCAGTTGATATGTTTATGATAAATTATAATAAAATTATTGTTCTGTATTATATATAAATTTCTTGTCCCTGAGTTTTCCTTAAACATTGTGAAGATAAAAACATAAAACAATATAAAACTCTGTACAAAACACCTTTAAAAATAGGTACTGTATAGTTTTTATACACTACATTAAACTAATTATGAAATTTTGAAAACCTAAAATAAAACATTTTGTTAAATGTGGTGAATTATATATGAAATATTTAAGAGTGGCCTTCAAAATACATTCATTTATAGCAGGGATTCATATAATAAATAAAAATACAGCATACCGATTTAAAAAATATCGGTATAGAGAACCATACATGACTTCCATGTTCTAAGATTTATATTTAAAATCATATTCGAAATGAAATATTTCCATAGAAACTACGTCTTTCGAATTATTGCTTCAGCATTAACTACAGTACTGTGGTCACTAACGTATACCACATCACGTTTTCGCACTCGATTTTCACTGATGATGGCAGTCGACGGCACTGGTGAAACGTCTGGTTTTGCGGAAAACATTGGACTACGGCCAAACAGCCCGGGAAGGAATTTTAACAACAAACTACTACTTTGTTACCGATAACGTAGTACACATATACAAATTATCCCCTCCCCCTTCAACTATAATTTTTAATAATAGAAAATTACCCCCACCCCGTTCACCTAACCTCTTCATTTATAGATATTTCATCTACGTTTCTACAGTGGATTATTATGAGCTTCTTATCAGGATACTTTATTTATAAAAATTAAGTACTTTACTCTCGTTAAATCATAAAATGTTTCAGGTAAACTACCCCTTTCTCTTAACCGATCTTCTCCCAAATCAATAGACCTTCAGTCCTCTACAATTCAGGGATGCATGCAAAAAAATATTTGATTCTGTTTGAATGTGCGGCAGTTATCGTTCGTCATGGAAACATTTCTCTTCTTACAACTTAAAATGTTGCAGGTAAACTACCCCTTTCCCTTACCGATCAAAAATCAACAGACCTTGAGATCTCTAAAACTCAGGAAAGCGTGCTAAAAATTATTTGATTCTCTTTGAATTTTTGGCAGTTATCGTTCATCATAAAAAAATTAACCTTTTTAAAACATAAAATGTTGCTGATAAACTACCCCTTTCCCTTAACCGATCTTCAACAAAATCAACAGACCTTGAGCTCTCTTTAGTTCAAAAAGGTATGCAAAAACGTAGTTGATTCTGTTTGAATTTACGGCAGTTATCGTTCGTCATATAAAAAATTACCCTTGTTAAAACATAAAATGTTGCAGGTAAAATACCCCTTTCCCTTAACCGATCTTCACCAACACCAATAAGTATTGAGAACTCTACAATACAGGCCTGTATGCAAAACATCATTTGATTCTGTTTGAATTTGCGACTCTTATCGTTTGCCATAGAAAAAAAAATTACCCTTGATAAAAAACTGTTGCAGGTAAACTACCCCTTTCCCTTAACCGATCTTCACCAAAAACAATAGGTCTTGAGTACTCTACAAATCAGGGCTGCATGCAAAAATTTATTTGATTATGTTTGAGTTTGCGGCTGATATCGTTTGCCATAGAAAATACTATGGTTAAAACATAAAACGTTGCAGGTAAACTACCCCTTTCCCTTAACCGATCTTCACCAAATACAGTAGGTTTTGAGATTTCTAAAATTGAGGGCTGTATGCAAATAATCATTTGATTCTGTTTGAATTTGCGGCAGTTATCGTTCGTCATATAAAAAATTACCCTTGTTAAAACATAAAATGTTGCAGGTAAACTACCGCTTTCCCATAACCGATCTTCACCAACACCAATAGGACTTGAGAACTCTACAATCAGGGCTGTATGCAAAAGAGTAGTTGATTCTATTTGAATTTGCGGCTGTTATCGTTTGCCATATAAAAAAATTACCCCCGATAAAAAAAACGTTGCTGGTAAACTACCCCTTCCCCTTAACTGATCTTCAGCAAAACCAACAGGTCTTGAGAACTCTATAATTCAGGGCTGTATGCAAAAGAGTAGTTGATTCTGTTTGAATTTGCGGCTGTTATCGTTTGCCATAGAAAAAAATTACACTTGTTTAAAAAAAACCGTTGCTGGTAAACTACCCCTTTCCCTTAACCGATCTTCACCAAAATCAACAGGTCTTGAGTACTCTACAAATCAGGGCTACATGCAAAAAAGTATTTGATTCTGTTTGAATTTGCGACTCTTATCGTTTGCCATAAAAAATACCCTTTTAAAACATAAAACGTAGCTGGTAAACTACCCCTTTCCCTTAACCGATCTTCACCAAAATCAATAGGTCTTGAGAACTCTACAACTTAGGGCTGTATGCAAATAATCATTTGATTCTGTTTGAATTTGCGGCTCTTATCGTTTGCCATAGAAAATACCCTTTTAAAACATAAAACGTAGCTGGTAAACTACCCCTTTCCCTTAACTGGTCTTCACCAAAATCAATAGGTTTTGAGAACTCTACAATTTAGGGCTGTATGCAAATAATCATTTGATTCTGTTTGCATTTGCGGCTGTTATCTTTTGCCATATAAAATACCCTTGTTAAAACATAAAACGTTGCAGGTAAACTACCCCTTTCCCTTAACCGATCTTCACCAAAAACAATAGGTCTTGAGAACTCTACAATTCAGGGCTGTATGCAAAAGAGTAGTTGATTCTGTTTGAATTTGCGGCTGTTATCGTTTGCCATAGAAAACAATTACCCTTGATTAAAAAAAACTGTTGCAGGTAAACTACCCCTTTCCCTCAACCGATCTTCACCAAAAACAATAGGTTGTGAGTACTCTACAAATCAGGACTGTATGCAAAAAATGATTTGATTCAGTTTGAATTTGCGGCTGTTATCGTTTGCCATAGAAAAAAATCTAAGACAGACAGACACACACTCAGACACTTTTCGAAAAATGACTTTTTTCATGTTTTGAGTGTAGTACAATCAGAATCTGCAATAATCTCGAACACGATTTTTTTTGCCATCACCATACTTCCATTTCCTTAAGGAACATGGAAGTAAAAACAAATGTTAGTAAAATCATTGACATCATTGATGATGTCATTATTACAATACAGTGGAGTCGTGATTAACCGAGTCTCGATTTATTGAGCTTCTGTGTTATCCAAGCCTAAACCAAGAAATAATGACTTCTCTATTATTATAACTGTCTTTCTTACATCGGCACCAGACATATTTTAATTGACACCAGACTGTACACAGCGACCTTGACTGCGTGACCACACTTCCTAGCGTCGCCTGCTCAAGCTCCCTGACCTGAGTTAGTTCGCTGTTAAAATATAATCGACTGTGAAGTATGAGTAGCTGTGCTTTGTATTAAGGTTTCTTGTGATTTGGTTTTACAGTTTCGTTTAGCAATGAGTGAAAAAGGAAAACGTGTGGCTTTATCACTACAAGATAAGCTCAATGCTATCGAACGATTAGATCGCGGTGAAACCATTAAAAAAGTGCAAGTGATTTATGCGTTGGTGAAGTGACTGTCGGAGATTGGAGAAGAAAAAGGGTGCAAATTGAAGAGTAGTTGTCTCAACGTGCACAAATGACTGGGAACAAAGAAATACAAACTTTCTCAAAGAAGAGAAAAACAATGAAAAATAGCGAATATGAACAGACATCGAAGGTGTTGTTTTTGTGGTTTCAACAGATGAGAGAGAAGGGAAGTCCCTTGTCTGGTCCAATGTTAGAATCCAAGGCATTGCAGTTCTTCAATCGCTTCAAAGATGGAGAAGAGGAATTTACAGAAGCATCGGTTGGCATGATCGATGGAAAAAGTGGCATGGCGTGAGGCAGTTAAATATTACAGGTGAAATATTGTCAGCTGACGGCGGTGCAGTAGATTCCTTTGTTGACATGCTAGATGACATCATTAAAAAAAAACATCTTGGCCCACAGCAAATTTATAACTGATGAAACGAGCTTGAATTTAAAATGTTGCCCACCAAGACTCTTGCAGCGCAGCAATAACAGTCAGCTCCTGTATACAAAAGAAGCAAAGAAAGAGTGACAGTTTTGGCATGTGCAAATAAATCTGGTGACCACAAGCATAAACTCTTGCATAAAAAAAAAAAAAAAACAACAAGAGCGTTCCAAAATGTGAATGTTGACAATCTTCGTGTTAAGTACACTAACCAATAAAGCGCATGGATGGATCCTCAAATTTCAAGTCATGGTTTCATGAACAGTTTGTGCCGAGTGTAAAAAGATTTTCTGATGAAAATAATCTGCCCCATAAGGCACTCTTAATTTTGGACAATGCTCCCACTCATCTCGACGAGTGTGAATTGGTCAGTGGAGATGACATTTGGGCCCTCTTTTTACCTCCCAATGTAACGTCCCTTATTCAGCCCCTAGCTCAAGGGGTTTTGGAAAACATGAAAAGACACTACTGAAAGAGACTACTGAGGCATTGCTTGCTGACTTAGAAGATGATAAAACAGTTGTTGAAAGTCTGAAACAAATTAACCTAAAAGATGTGATTTATTGGTTGGCGGAATCATGGGACGATGTGAAAGAATCTATTGTCCTGAAAAGCTGGAAAAACATTTCGCCAAAAAGTGATAACACAAACGACGATGAAGAGAATGAAGATGATGTAGAACTAGTGGAACTTTTAAATCAGCTACCAGTTACTGAGGCACTGACGAATCAAGGCGTTAACAACTGGATGAATGACGATGAACAATGTGAACTATCTGAAGAGGCCATTGAAAATTTGATTACTCAAAATAAAAACAGCGACAATGAAGAAGACACTCCTACTGTGGACAATAAGATAAGCCACGCCGATGGTTTAAGTGCAATCGAGAGGGCATTGTTGAACGCCGAGCAACAAGAAGACACGTCACCAGCTGACATTTTGGTCCTGCGGCGTCTGTGCAATACGGCGGCAAAGAAGAGAGGCAGCACTATCAAGCAAAAAACTGTTAGACTTTTTTAAGAAATTATGAATTTTAGTTGTTTAAGATTTTAATCTGACGCTGTACTGTTACTGTGTTTGCCGTTTCGTGTAATTAATAAAGGTTACATAAGTCATACTATCGGCTCAGTTTCTTATTTTTCCTTTTATCCAATTATTAAATGATTTTGTGGCATAGTATCACTTACAATATGAAGCAATTACGTGTATTACAGCAAATAGGTGCAGTAGAAGAAAAGAGCTTATACTAATCCAATTTTTCTTTGAGCCTTCCGTTTTTTCCGAGTTTTTGATTATCTGAGGAGGTCTAGGTCCACATTACCTCGGTTAATCGCGACACCACTGTATGTTCAAAACATCACATTATGTATCTCTGCTCCTGTAATTTTCCTTTCATATCATTCACCTTTCTTCAGCCTTAAAATTAATAGTTTTTATAATCAAGTGGAAAGCATTGTAGTTCCTGTACTGTATACTAATCCCATATAGTGGCAGCTTACTCACAAGAGCACATATCATGTGCTCCAGCAGAAAGTCATGAAAGAAATTGTAACAGTGGAAAGTCTGGAGAAACATGGCAATATAGCAATGGTCACAGTGAAAGATGTAACACATGGTATTGCTACTCTGTTCCACTTGTATGGTGAGAGAATGTAGCATATAGCATTCAGTCACACTAAACCTTGTGACAAGAAGTACACAACCTCGTCATATTACTGTTACTAATGAATATGAGTCTGGAGCTGTTTTATAGACTATGACACTTTACTGCCATTCCTGTGCTCTCCGGTGATGACCTTTGATAAGTACCGTTACTTTCTCAGTTAAATATTTGTATGAAATAATGGTATTTTTTCATACAAGCAGCACTACAGGAGAAGACCAAGCACTTGACGAAGGTTCGATTACTCCCTCTGTCAACATGTCCTGTAGTAACCGAGACATTTCCTCTTGTTTAGATAATGGAGGCCTTCGAGGAGATTGGTGTATCGGTGTTGTGTCCCCGGTATTGATGCGATGTTGCACAAGAGAGGTTCTTCCCAGTGACTGTCCCCGAACTGCAAAACAATCTTTGAATTCATGTAAAAACTGTCAAGAGTTCTTTTACCTCACCACTTGAGAGGTTGTTAGAAGATCTGTTCAATTATTCTTGCAGTTCCTCTGGTAATTTGGAATTATCCGAAGCACTGGATCTCTGTTGCGTCATTCCGGCTACCCAGGCCACAGGAGTCAATTTGCCTAGGAGCGTATTGCTTTGTAAAGTGATAGCTTGATCCAAAATATTCGCCACTCTAATAGGTACATTTCCGGTTTCGTCAGGTTTTACTAAAATTCTGGCAATTAGTATGCCCAGTGTGCTGACTACCTGGGGTTCGAATATAGAGCACTGGTTGCCCCTAGTATCTACATCGGTTCTAACCATGATGATCTTTTCGGAGTTTGGCGGAACAGTTACGGCCACTTGGTTTATGACATCCATCGATTTTTCTGTTGTTGACATTGTTGATAGCATTACTGTAACGTGACAAATTGGGAGGGATTTTCATTTTATTAAAATTTTGGGGTTTGTTAAAAATATCCATAAATATAATGTCCATTTGTGACCAGGCCACGTGTTGAATTGAAACAGTGTTCTAACAAAGGAACAATACGCCTCAACCGTTGTGTAATCGTTACGAAGGAATGTACTAAGCGTCATTTCCTAGATCTTTGCGAGTGTGTGGCCGTACGTCCGAGCGCGTCACACCAGCATGTGCGCGGACCGACGCGGACTTGTAAACTCAAAATGGCTAGGAGGCGAAAGTTTTATTCGCTTCATGGTACCAAAATGACGGATGTGAGTCTAAGTCCCACCTCTTCCGTGACGTCAACCAGTGCGGAACAAATATCTTCTACGACCAACACAAAATCAACTGCATGGGTTAAATGGGACACAGCTGTGGCGACGAATTACAAGGCATTGTTTTCCACCTAAAGACGCAATCTAGTTAGCAGCGAACGCGAAGCCGCTCTAGGCAGTCCACGAGAAATCACAACAGCTTACAGACGCAGATAGTGCCGCGCAGGCCCGGTCGGCTGAACTTTATAAAATGTGAACAACTCAAGATAATACTGCTTTCATACCGACCGGGACCCAAGGAATTAATGGATGGGCCAAATTTATAACTGGTGAAGTGGAGTTGTCAACAGACAGGTTAATTAACGGGCAGCGAATCGGTGAACAAAAACACGTGTCCGGCCGGAGTCTCGGGAGTGAACAGTTTAAATCGAAAATGAATTATAAATAATAAATAAAACCAGGGGTAAGGTGTAAATTTAGTGTGTGTGTGTGAGTGAAAAGGCAGACTGGGCGGTCTGATGTCTATGTCTTAGTATAAGGTAAGCTGTTAGAATAAGGTCAAAGTAGTACTTGTAGTCGAGGAGTGAATAACAAAACAAGAAATTATTATGCTATATTCATGTTTTCTAATTTTGGAGTAAAGATTTAACATAGTTGCTAAAAGTTAAAAAATAAAATTTATGAATTCTCTTCAAATAATGAGTAGAGTAAATTATTACAAGAACCTATAAACCACGCTAGCATCTTACGTTCGTGCGAGAATCCTGGACCCAGATAAATTTTCAGGTAGGTGGCAATAAAAATTATGTATTTATATATTTTAATAGTTTAATTAACATAACAATGGCGCAGCCGACAGGGACAGTTTTTATAAGTAAAAATTTTAAGTAAAAACCGCACCTACAAATAAGATGCAAGCGTGTTTTTAAGGTTAGTGTAAGGAACTAAAAGTGCGTCATTTACGCACAATTGGTATAATATCGAATTTGTAGTATGACGAACTAAATTAATTAAAGTATTATAAATATCAATCATAACGAATAAGAGATGGCAGATAATAATGAAGTCAGCTTCGCTGACAGTCAAACCGAGAGTCAAATAAATACCGACTCAGGTATTCAAACAGAGTCACTATCAATAGATGACCGTAGTGTAGAAGAATCTGTAATTAGTACGCCGGGAGCGATTTCAACTCCCGTAACGATTAAAACAAAAGAAAAAGAGATGTCCATGAGTGACTTATTTAAACTTCTCAGTAAACGATTTGATAGTAATGACGAAAAATTTAATGAACAGAAAAACGAAATTCAAGAATTTAAAAGTAGTGTAAATGAGAAATTAGATATACAGAATGACAAATTTGATGAATTGAAAAAACAAAATGATGAATTGAAAAATGATATTCAAGAAATTAATAAACGTTTTGAAAATACTAATGAAATAATAAAAAATAGTTTGAATAAATTAGAACAGAGTATTGAGAGAATGGGAGTGAGTGTGATGAATACAGACAAGAGTAAAACCAATGAAAATTATAAGGATGTGTATAAAAATGTGGTACTAGATAAAGAATTAACAAATGATAATGATGATGTCGAAAATGATGAAAATAATATTGGGAAGAGTAATGTATTTGAAAAGTTAGTATCAGAGAGTGATACGTTGAAAATAAATAGTGAGAATACTGATGAAGTTGTAGAATATAATAATGGAATGTTAATGTGTGTTTATGAGTCAGAGAGAAAGTGGAAAGATAGTATAGTGGTAGAATGGGGGCAGAGGGTAAGTTTTCCCCATATTTATGATGAACCAGGGTGTTCACAAGTGTTGTTTTTGAAGGGCAAGAGTCCCGTGTTAATGGAAGTTTTAAGTTGTTTCCCTTTTTTGTATAAGTTTGTACCCTCTGTGTGGAGTTGTGTTGAAAGTACGAGATGGGGTTATGATGAGAGAGATTTAGACAGAGTTGTGTGTTAATAAAGAGATAGAAGTATATAATTTAAAGAGAGTTTATGATGAGTGGAAAGAAATGTTAGAAGTATGTTTAAACAATAATAATTTAATTGATGAGAAAATAACTGACCTGATAATGAATATATTTACTAATGGAGACTTGACAGAATTACATTATGTTGACTTGGTTCATGATTATTGTGATAAAACGAATGAATTTGATTTTTATGGTTATGACACACAAGATAGCAGTATGTGGGTAACTGAAATTGAAAAGTGTTATTTGAAACAAAGATTAATTTTTGACGATGGAGGGTAAACTATAAAACAATCAATGGACAATTTTAAATAGTTTGTTTTATGGTTTTGACCGCGCAACCTTGGACATTGAAGTGTGATATAACTGAATAATAATGATGAAGATTTGTAAATAATTGTTTAGTGAATTTAATTGTGTGTATTGTAAAAGGTTAGGTAAACAATGTGTATGTAGGTAATTGTTGTAATAATAATATTAATAGTTTGCAATCTAAATAAATAACAAAATTAATTGTGAAGGCAGTAATTAGCGAATTGTAATTGTTTTGATAGCAATGGAACGTGTAATTTCAATAATTAATTTAATTAAAATAAATTGAAGATGTTTGAATATTTTGATTTGTGTGATTGAATTGTGTAAATTTAAATGTTGTGTGATTGAATTTTCTAATAGACTTAAATTACTTTATGAGTTGAATTTGATAATTAATTAATAAATAAATGTCAAATGGTTTGGTAGGAAATAACATTTTGTTAAATGTTTCAGAGGTTACGTGGGAGTAGGGGTGTGTATGGTGTATATATTTTGTGTATGTCAGTATGTGAATTATGTACTGTAAGTATAAAATTTATAATAATGAGAATAATTTGAGATAATTGTTTTAAATAAAAACGATAATTGAAAATACAATAGTGTGTGTGGATGGGGGGTTGCTCAGGTGAGCAACGAATTTAAATTGCATAACGTAAAAATGGTAACTCACTTTTGCTCTAATTAAATGCTTGTATTATGCTTTGATAAATAGGTGTTCATACATTCAGTATACTGTGTTTATTCTGTTTTATACATGTATTATTTTATTGTGTTAGAGGTAAGAATTGATAAAAATATGTGTTTTATATAATTTGTGTAATTTTGAAATGAGTATAACAAAGTAAATAACTAGACCGACCGGCAGGCGGTTTACACAATTGTACCAGAGTCAGAAAGAGGGGAACAATGAGGTGTAGTATGGTAGATGTAAGGATTGCTAAAAATATGTATTTCATAGAATGTGTATAATTTTTAAATGTGTTTGCAGTGAGGTCATTCACCTTGCTAGGAATGTCAGCTGATCAGTAGTAGAATGTCACTGATAAATTGTTTATTAATGTCCAAGGTAATTATTGTTAAAGATAATGTTTTAGTGTGTTAAAGATGCTATTTCAAATGATGAGAAAAGTAATTTGATAAAGTTAAGATTTTAGTGATTTGTGAAAGATGGTAAAAGATAGATTTTGGGTGATAAATATTTTGTTGGGACATGTAGATCAGTCCAAGTTGAGTTTAAAGTGGTAACAGAGAGAATAATGTTGTTGTGAACTAATGTAATGTAGAATTGGAGAAGTATTGATGCTGACACAGTAGTTATGGGGAATATATGTAGAGTAATGATTGATATATTGATGTTTATAAATGATGATGTTATTTTGTAGTTGAAGTGAGGTAATAAGAGTGTTAATTAGGGGATGGTAATTTTGTAAGAGGGGATAGTATAGTGTAGGAGTCCGCAACAAAAGGGTTGGGACCGAATGGCAGGAAGGGGTTGCCTTAGGTAGAGTCCAGGGACCAGATTAAGGGAATGAGCTTTTTGGGGGGGAACACATATCCTAAGTACAAAGGGTTAGAGAATATTTTTTTTTATATCGAGAGAATGATGTGGATTGAGTTTAGGAGTAAGTTGGTTTTTTTGGGGTGGCATGTTAGAAGGTGAGGTGCGCTGTGGTGCGTATCTGTTCGATTTTACGGTGTTGGGATCTCGTACAGAGAAGTCCAGTGATCTCGTCCAGATGCGTCCATAGTCGCCGAGCCAGGGGGGTCGTTTACCCATGAAGTATAAGATCAAAACGGGGTTGTTGGCACCAGTTCCTCACCGGTCCTCTTAGGGGTTTTAGCAATGAGATTTCTTCTGTTTCGGCAGAAGATCTCTCATTGGGGGGGGGGGGGTATTGTAACATGACAAATTGGGAGGGATTTTCATTTTATTAAAATTTTGGGGTTTGTTAAAAATATCCATAAATATAATGTCCATTTGTGACCAGGCCACGTGTTGAATTGAAACAGTGTTCTAACAAAGGAACAATACGCCTCAACCGTTGTGTAATCGTTACGAAGGAATGTACTAAGCGTCATTTCCTAGATCTTTGCGAGTGTGTGGCCGTACGTCCGAGCGCGTCACACCAGCATGTGCGCGGACCGACGCGGACTTGTAAACTCAAAATGGCTAGGAGGCGAAAGTTTTATTCGCTTCATGGTACCAAAATGACGGATGTGAGTCTAAGTCCCACCTCTTCCGTGACGTCAACCAGTGCGGAACAAATATCTTCTACGACCAACACAAAATCAACTGCATGGGTTAAATGGGACACAGCTGTGGCGACGAATTACAAGGCATTGTTTTCCACCTAAAGACGCAATCTAGTTAGCAGCGAACGCGAAGCCGCTCTAGGCAGTCCACGAGAAACCACAACAGCTTACAGACGCAGATAGTGCCGCGCGGGCCCGGTCGGCTGAACTTTATAAAATGTGAACAACTCAAGATAATACTGCTTTCATACCGACCGGGACCCAAGGAATTAATGGATGGGCCAAATTTATAACTGGTGAAGTGGAGTTGTCAACAGACAGGTTAATTAACGGGCAGCGAATCGGTGAACAAAAACACGTGTCCGGCCGGAGTCTCGGGAGTGAACAGTTTAAATCGAAAATGAATTATAAATAATAAATAAAACCAGGGGTAAGGTGTAAATTTAGTGTGTGTGTGTGAGTGAAAAGGCAGACTGGGCGGTCTGATGTCTATGTCTTAGTATAAGGTAAGCTGTTAGAATAAGGTCAAAGTAGTACTTGTAGTCGAGGAGTGAATAACAAAACAAGAAATTATTATGCTATATTCATGTTTTCTAATTTTGGAGTAAAGATTTAACAGAGTTGCTAAAAGTTAAAAAATAAAATTTATGAATTCTCTTCAAATAATGAGTAGAGTAAATTATTACAAGAACCTATAAACCACGCTAGCATCTTACGTTCGTGCGAGAATCCTGGACCCAGATAAATTTTCAGGTAGGTGGCAATAAAAATTATGTATTTATATATTTTAATAGTTTAATTAACATAACAATGGCGCAGCCGACAGGGACAGTTTTTATAAGTAAAAACCGCACCTACAAATAAGATGCAAGCGTGTTTTTAAGGTTAGTGTAAGGAACTAAAAGTGCGTCATTTACGCACAATTGGTATAATATCGAATTTGTAGTATGACGAACTAAATTAATTAAAGTATTATAAATATCAATCATAACGAATAAGAGATGGCAGATAATAATGAAGTCAGCTTCGCTGACAGTCAAACCGAGAGTCAAATAAATACCGACTCAGGTATTCAAACAGAGTCACTATCAATAGATGACCGTAGTGTAGAAGAATCTGTAATTAGTACGCCGGGAGCGATTTCAACTCCCGTAACGATTAAAACAAAAGAAAAAGAGATGTCCATGAGTGACTTATTTAAACTTCTCAGTAAACGATTTGATAGTAATGACGAAAAATTTAATGAACAGAAAAACGAAATTCAAGAATTTAAAAGTAGTGTAAATGAGAAATTAGATATACAGAATGACAAATTTGATGAATTGAAAAAACAAAATGATGAATTGAAAAATGATATTCAAGAAATTAATAAACGTTTTGAAAATACTAATGAAATAATAAAAAATAGTTTGAATAAATTAGAACAGAGTATTGAGAGAATGGGAGTGAGTGTGATGAATACAGACAAGAGTAAAACCAATGAAAATTATAAGGATGTGTATAAAAATGTGGTACTAGATAAAGAATTAACAAATGATAATGATGATGTCGAAAATGATGAAAATAATATTGGGAAGAGTAATGTATTTGAAAAGTTAGTATCAGAGAGTGATACGTTGAAAATAAATAGTGAGAATACTGATGAAGTTGTAGAATATAATAATGGAATGTTAATGTGTGTTTATGAGTCAGAGAGAAAGTGGAAAGATAGTATAGTGGTAGAATGGGGGCAGAGGGTAAGTTTTCCCCATATTTATGATGAACCAGGGTGTTCACAAGTGTTGTTTTTGAAGGGCAAGAGTCCCGTGTTAATGGAAGTTTTAAGTTGTTTCCCTTTTTTGTATAAGTTTGTACCCTCTGTATGGAGTTGTGTTGAAAGTACGAGATGGGGTTATGATGAGAGAGATTTAGACAGAGTTGTGTGTTAATAAAGAGATAGAAGTATATAATTTAAAGAGAGTTTATGATGAGTGGAAAGAAATGTTAGAAGTATGTTTAAACAATAATAATTTAATTGATGAGAAAATAACTGACCTGATAATGAATATATTTACTAATGGAGACTTGACAGAATTACATTATGTTGACTTGGTTCATGATTATTGTGATAAAACGAATGAATTTGATTTTTATGGTTATGACACACAAGATAGCAGTATGTGGGTAACTGAAATTGAAAAGTGTTATTTGAAACAAAGATTAATTTTTGACGATGGAGGGTAAACTATAAAACAATCAATGGACAATTTTAAATAGTTTGTTTTATGGTTTTGACCGCGCAACCTTGGACATTGAAGTGTGATATAACTGAATAATAATGATGAAGATTTGTAAATAATTGTTTAGTGAATTTAATTGTGTGTATTGTAAAAGGTTAGGTAAACAATGTGTATGTAGGTAATTGTTGTAATAATAATATTAATAGTTTGCAATCTAAATAAATAACAAAATTAATTGTGAAGGCAGTAATTAGCGAATTGTAATTGTTTTGATAGCAATGGAACGTGTAATTTCAATAATTAATTTAATTAAAATAAATTGAAGATGTTTGAATATTTTGATTTGTGTGATTGAATTGTGTAAATTTAAATGTTGTGTGATTGAATTTTCTAATAGACTTAAATTACTTTATGAGTTGAATTTGATAATTAATTAATAAATAAATGTCAAATGGTTTGGTAGGAAATAACATTTTGTTAAATGTTTCAGAGGTTACGTGGGAGTAGGGGTGTGTATGGTGTATATATTTTGTGTATGTCAGTATGTGAATTATGTACTGTAAGTATAAAATTTATAATAATGAGAATAATTTGAGATAATTGTTTTAAATAAAAACGATAATTGAAAATACAATAGTGTGTGTGGATGGGGGGTTGCTCAGGTGAGCAACGAATTTAAATTGCATAACGTAAAAATGGTAACTCACTTTTGCTCTAATTAAATGCTTGTATTATGCTTTGATAAATAGGTGTTCATACATTCAGTATACTGTGTTTATTCTGTTTTATACATGTATTATTTTATTGTGTTAGAGGTAAGAATTGATAAAAATATGTGTTTTATATAATTTGTGTAATTTTGAAATGAGTATAACAAAGTAAATAACTAGACCGACCGGCAGGCGGTTTACACAATTGTACCAGAGTCAGAAAGAGGGGAACAATGAGGTGTAGTATGGTAGATGTAAGGATTGCTAAAAATATGTATTTCATAGAATGTGTATAATTTTTAAATGTGTTTGCAGTGAGGTCATTCACCTTGCTAGGAATGTCAGCTGATCAGTAGTAGAATGTCACTGATAAATTGTTTATTAATGTCCAAGGTAATTATTGTTAAAGATAATGTTTTAGTGTGTTAAAGATGCTATTTCAAATGATGAGAAAAGTAATTTGATAAAGTTAAGATTTTAGTGATTTGTGAAAGATGGTAAAAGATAGATTTTGGGTGATAAATATTTTGTTGGGACATGTAGATCAGTCCAAGTTGAGTTTAAAGTGGTAACAGAGAGAATAATGTTGTTGTGAACTAATGTAATGTAGAATTGGAGAAGTATTGATGCTGACACAGTAGTTATGGGGAATATATGTAGAGTAATGATTGATATATTGATGTTTATAAATGATGATGTTATTTTGTAGTTGAAGTGAGGTAATAAGAGTGTTAATTAGGGGATGGTAATTTTGTAAGAGGGGATAGTATAGTGTAGGAGTCCGCAACAAAAGGGTTGGGACCGAATGGCAGGAAGGGGTTGCCTTAGGTAGAGTCCAGGGACCAGATTAAGGGAATGAGCTTTTTGGGGGGGAACACATATCCTAAGTACAAAGGGTTAGAGAATATTTTTTTTTATATCGAGAGAATGATGTGGATTGAGTTTATGAGTAAGTTGGTTTTTTTGGGGTGGCATGTTAGAAGGTGAGGTGCGCTGTGGTGCGTATCTGTTCGATTTTACGGTGTTGGGATCTCGTACAGAGAAGTCCAGTGATCTCGTCCAGATGCGTCCATAGTCGCCGAGCCAGGGGGGTCGTTTACCCATGAAGTATAAGATCAAAACGGGGTTGTTGGCACCAGTTCCTCACCGGTCCTCTTAGGGGTTTTAGCAATGAGATTTCTTCTGTTTCGGCAGAAGATCTCTCATTGGGGGGGGGGGTATTGTAACATGACAAATTGGGAGGGATTTTCATTTTATTAAAATTTTGGGGTTTGTTAAAAATATCCATAAATATAATGTCCATTTGTGACCAGGCCACGTGTTGAATTGAAACAGTGTTCTAACAAAGGAACAATACGCCTCAACCGTTGTGTAATCGTTACGAAGGAATGTACTAAGCGTCATTTCCTAGATCTTTGCGAGTGTGTGGCCGTACGTCCGAGCGCGTCACACCAGCATGTGCGCGGACCGACGCGGACTTGTAAACTCAAAATGGCTAGGAGGCGAAAGTTTTATTCGCTTCATGGTACCAAAATGACGGATGTGAGTCTAAGTCCCACCTCTTCCGTGACGTCAACCAGTGCGGAACAAATATCTTCTACGACCAACACAAAATCAACTGCATGGGTTAAATGGGACACAGCTGTGGCGACGAATTACAAGGCATTGTTTTCCACCTAAAGACGCAATCTAGTTAGCAGCGAACGCGAAGCCGCTCTAGGCAGTCCACGAGAAACCACAACAGCTTACAGACGCAGATAGTGCCGCGCGGGCCCGGTCGGCTGAACTTTATAAAATGTGAACAACTCAAGATAATACTGCTTTCATACCGACCGGGACCCAAGGAATTAATGGATGGGCCAAATTTATAACTGGTGAAGTGGAGTTGTCAACAGACAGGTTAATTAACGGGCAGCGAATCGGTGAACAAAAACACGTGTCCGGCCGGAGTCTCGGGAGTGAACAGTTTAAATCGAAAATGAATTATAAATAATAAATAAAACCAGGGGTAAGGTGTAAATTTAGTGTGTGTGTGTGAGTGAAAAGGCAGACTGGGCGGTCTGATGTCTATGTCTTAGTATAAGGTAAGCTGTTAGAATAAGGTCAAAGTAGTACTTGTAGTCGAGGAGTGAATAACAAAACAAGAAATTATTATGCTATATTCATGTTTTCTAATTTTGGAGTAAAGATTTAACAGAGTTGCTAAAAGTTAAAAAATAAAATTTATGAATTCTCTTCAAATAATGAGTAGAGTAAATTATTACAAGAACCTATAAACCACGCTAGCATCTTACGTTCGTGCGAGAATCCTGGACCCAGATAAATTTTCAGGTAGGTGGCAATAAAAATTATGTATTTATATATTTTAATAGTTTAATTAACATAACAATGGCGCAGCCGACAGGGACAGTTTTTATAAGTAAAAATTTTAAGTAAAAACCGCACCTACAAATAAGATGCAAGCGTGTTTTTAAGGTTAGTGTAAGGAACTAAAAGTGCGTCATTTACGCACAATTGGTATAATATCGAATTTGTAGTATGACGAACTAAATTAATTAAAGTATTATAAATATCAATCATAACGAATAAGAGATGGCAGATAATAATGAAGTCAGCTTCGCTGACAGTCAAACCGAGAGTCAAATAAATACCGACTCAGGTATTCAAACAGAGTCACTATCAATAGATGACCGTAGTGTAGAAGAATCTGTAATTAGTACGCCGGGAGCGATTTCAACTCCCGTAACGATTAAAACAAAAGAAAAAGAGATGTCCATGAGTGACTTATTTAAACTTCTCAGTAAACGATTTGATAGTAATGACGAAAAATTTAATGAACAGAAAAACGAAATTCAAGAATTTAAAAGTAGTGTAAATGAGAAATTAGATATACAGAATGACAAATTTGATGAATTGAAAAAACAAAATGATGAATTGAAAAATGATATTCAAGAAATTAATAAACGTTTTGAAAATACTAATGAAATAATAAAAAATAGTTTGAATAAATTAGAACAGAGTATTGAGAGAATGGGAGTGAGTGTGATGAATACAGACAAGAGTAAAACCAATGAAAATTATAAGGATGTGTATAAAAATGTGGTACTAGATAAAGAATTAACAAATGATAATGATGATGTCGAAAATGATGAAAATAATATTGGGAAGAGTAATGTATTTGAAAAGTTAGTATCAGAGAGTGATACGTTGAAAATAAATAGTGAGAATACTGATGAAGTTGTAGAATATAATAATGGAATGTTAATGTGTGTTTATGAGTCAGAGAGAAAGTGGAAAGATAGTATAGTGGTAGAATGGGGGCAGAGGGTAAGTTTTCCCCATATTTATGATGAACCAGGGTGTTCACAAGTGTTGTTTTTGAAGGGCAAGAGTCCCGTGTTAATGGAAGTTTTAAGTTGTTTCCCTTTTTTGTATAAGTTTGTACCCTCTGTGTGGAGTTGTGTTGAAAGTACGAGATGGGGTTATGATGAGAGAGATTTAGACAGAGTTGTGTGTTAATAAAGAGATAGAAGTATATAATTTAAAGAGAGTTTATGATGAGTGGAAAGAAATGTTAGAAGTATGTTTAAACAATAATAATTTAATTGATGAGAAAATAACTGACCTGATAATGAATATATTTACTAATGGAGACTTGACAGAATTACATTATGTTGACTTGGTTCATGATTATTGTGATAAAACGAATGAATTTGATTTTTATGGTTATGACACACAAGATAGCAGTATGTGGGTAACTGAAATTGAAAAGTGTTATTTGAAACAAAGATTAATTTTTGACGATGGAGGGTAAACTATAAAACAATCAATGGACAATTTTAAATAGTTTGTTTTATGGTTTTGACCGCGCAACCTTGGACATTGAAGTGTGATATAACTGAATAATAATGATGAAGATTTGTAAATAATTGTTTAGTGAATTTAATTGTGTGTATTGTAAAAGGTTAGGTAAACAATGTGTATGTAGGTAATTGTTGTAATAATAATATTAATAGTTTGCAATCTAAATAAATAACAAAATTAATTGTGAAGGCAGTAATTAGCGAATTGTAATTGTTTTGATAGCAATGGAACGTGTAATTTCAATAATTAATTTAATTAAAATAAATTGAAGATGTTTGAATATTTTGATTTGTGTGATTGAATTGTGTAAATTTAAATGTTGTGTGATTGAATTTTCTAATAGACTTAAATTACTTTATGAGTTGAATTTGATAATTAATTAATAAATAAATGTCAAATGGTTTGGTAGGAAATAACATTTTGTTAAATGTTTCAGAGGTTACGTGGGAGTAGGGGTGTGTATGGTGTATATATTTTGTGTATGTCAGTATGTGAATTATGTACTGTAAGTATAAAATTTATAATAATGAGAATAATTTGAGATAATTGTTTTAAATAAAAACGATAATTGAAAATACAATAGTGTGTGTGGATGGGGGGTTGCTCAGGTGAGCAACGAATTTAAATTGCATAACGTAAAAATGGTAACTCACTTTTGCTCTAATTAAATGCTTGTATTATGCTTTGATAAATAGGTGTTCATACATTCAGTATACTGTGTTTATTCTGTTTTATACATGTATTATTTTATTGTGTTAGAGGTAAGAATTGATAAAAATATGTGTTTTATATAATTTGTGTAATTTTGAAATGAGTATAACAAAGTAAATAACTAGACCGACCGGCAGGCGGTTTACACAATTGTACCAGAGTCAGAAAGAGGGGAACAATGAGGTGTAGTATGGTAGATGTAAGGATTGCTAAAAATATGTATTTCATAGAATGTGTATAATTTTTAAATGTGTTTGCAGTGAGGTCATTCACCTTGCTAGGAATGTCAGCTGATCAGTAGTAGAATGTCACTGATAAATTGTTTATTAATGTCCAAGGTAATTATTGTTAAAGATAATGTTTTAGTGTGTTAAAGATGCTATTTCAAATGATGAGAAAAGTAATTTGATAAAGTTAAGATTTTAGTGATTTGTGAAAGATGGTAAAAGATAGATTTTGGGTGATAAATATTTTGTTGGGACATGTAGATCAGTCCAAGTTGAGTTTAAAGTGGTAACAGAGAGAATAATGTTGTTGTGAACTAATGTAATGTAGAATTGGAGAAGTATTGATGCTGACACAGTAGTTATGGGGAATATATGTAGAGTAATGATTGATATATTGATGTTTATAAATGATGATGTTATTTTGTAGTTGAAGTGAGGTAATAAGAGTGTTAATTAGGGGATGGTAATTTTGTAAGAGGGGATAGTATAGTGTAGGAGTCCGCAACAAAAGGGTTGGGACCGAATGGCAGGAAGGGGTTGCCTTAGGTAGAGTCCAGGGACCAGATTAAGGGAATGAGCTTTTTGGGGGGGAACACATATCCTAAGTACAAAGGGTTAGAGAATATTTTTTTTTATATCGAGAGAATGATGTGGATTGAGTTTATGAGTAAGTTGGTTTTTTTGGGGTGGCATGTTAGAAGGTGAGGTGCGCTGTGGTGCGTATCTGTTCGATTTTACGGTGTTGGGATCTCGTACAGAGAAGTCCAGTGATCTCGTCCAGATGCGTCCATAGTCGCCGAGCCAGGGGGGTCGTTTACCCATGAAGTATAAGATCAAAACGGGGTTGTTGGCACCAGTTCCTCACCGGTCCTCTTAGGGGTTTTAGCAATGAGATTTCTTCTGTTTCGGCAGAAGATCTCTCATTGGGGGGGGGGGGGTATTGTAACATGACAAATTGGGAGGGATTTTCATTTTATTAAAATTTTGGGGTTTGTTAAAAATATCCATAAATATAATGTCCATTTGTGACCAGGCCACGTGTTGAATTGAAACAGTGTTCTAACAAAGGAACAATACGCCTCAACCGTTGTGTAATCGTTACGAAGGAATGTACTAAGCGTCATTTCCTAGATCTTTGCGAGTGTGTGGCCGTACGTCCGAGCGCGTCACACCAGCATGTGCGCGGACCGACGCGGACTTGTAAACTCAAAATGGCTAGGAGGCGAAAGTTTTATTCGCTTCATGGTACCAAAATGACGGATGTGAGTCTAAGTCCCACCTCTTCCGTGACGTCAACCAGTGCGGAACAAATATCTTCTACGACCAACACAAAATCAACTGCATGGGTTAAATGGGACACAGCTGTGGCGACGAATTACAAGGCATTGTTTTCCACCTAAAGACGCAATCTAGTTAGCAGCGAACGCGAAGCCGCTCTAGGCAGTCCACGAGAAACCACAACAGCTTACAGACGCAGATAGTGCCGCGCGGGCCCGGTCGGCTGAACTTTATAAAATGTGAACAACTCAAGATAATACTGCTTTCATACCGACCGGGACCCAAGGAATTAATGGATGGGCCAAATTTATAACTGGTGAAGTGGAGTTGTCAACAGACAGGTTAATTAACGGGCAGCGAATCGGTGAACAAAAACACGTGTCCGGCCGGAGTCTCGGGAGTGAACAGTTTAAATCGAAAATGAATTATAAATAATAAATAAAACCAGGGGTAAGGTGTAAATTTAGTGTGTGTGTGTGAGTGAAAAGGCAGACTGGGCGGTCTGATGTCTATGTCTTAGTATAAGGTAAGCTGTTAGAATAAGGTCAAAGTAGTACTTGTAGTCGAGGAGTGAATAACAAAACAAGAAATTATTATGCTATATTCATGTTTTCTAATTTTGGAGTAAAGATTTAACAGAGTTGCTAAAAGTTAAAAAATAAAATTTATGAATTCTCTTCAAATAATGAGTAGAGTAAATTATTACAAGAACCTATAAACCACGCTAGCATCTTACGTTCGTGCGAGAATCCTGGACCCAGATAAATTTTCAGGTAGGTGGCAATAAAAATTATGTATTTATATATTTTAATAGTTTAATTAACATAACAATGGCGCAGCCGACAGGGACAGTTTTTATAAGTAAAAATTTTAAGTAAAAACCGCACCTACAAATAAGATGCAAGCGTGTTTTTAAGGTTAGTGTAAGGAACTAAAAGTGCGTCATTTACGCACAATTGGTATAATATCGAATTTGTAGTATGACGAACTAAATTAATTAAAGTATTATAAATATCAATCATAACGAATAAGAGATGGCAGATAATAATGAAGTCAGCTTCGCTGACAGTCAAACCGAGAGTCAAATAAATACCGACTCAGGTATTCAAACAGAGTCACTATCAATAGATGACCGTAGTGTAGAAGAATCTGTAATTAGTACGCCGGGAGCGATTTCAACTCCCGTAACGATTAAAACAAAAGAAAAAGAGATGTCCATGAGTGACTTATTTAAACTTCTCAGTAAACGATTTGATAGTAATGACGAAAAATTTAATGAACAGAAAAACGAAATTCAAGAATTTAAAAGTAGTGTAAATGAGAAATTAGATATACAGAATGACAAATTTGATGAATTGAAAAAACAAAATGATGAATTGAAAAATGATATTCAAGAAATTAATAAACGTTTTGAAAATACTAATGAAATAATAAAAAATAGTTTGAATAAATTAGAACAGAGTATTGAGAGAATGGGAGTGAGTGTGATGAATACAGACAAGAGTAAAACCAATGAAAATTATAAGGATGTGTATAAAAATGTGGTACTAGATAAAGAATTAACAAATGATAATGATGATGTCGAAAATGATGAAAATAATATTGGGAAGAGTAATGTATTTGAAAAGGTAGTATCAGAGAGTGATACGTTGAAAATAAATAGTGAGAATACTGATGAAGTTGTAGAATATAATAATGGAATGTTAATGTGTGTTTATGAGTCAGAGAGAAAGTGGAAAGATAGTATAGTGGTAGAATGGGGGCAGAGGGTAAGTTTTCCCCATATTTATGATGAACCAGGGTGTTCACAAGTGTTGTTTTTGAAGGGCAAGAGTCCCGTGTTAATGGAAGTTTTAAGTTGTTTCCCTTTTTTGTATAAGTTTGTACCCTCTGTGTGGAGTTGTGTTGAAAGTACGAGATGGGGTTATGATGAGAGAGATTTAGACAGAGAGTTGTGTGTTAATAAAGAGATAGAAGTATATAATTTAAAGAGAGTTTATGATGAGTGGAAAGAAATGTTAGAAGTATGTTTAAACAATAATAATTTAATTGATGAGAAAATAACTGACCTGATAATGAATATATTTACTAATGGAGACTTGACAGAATTACATTATGTTGACTTGGTTCATGATTATTGTGATAAAACGAATGAATTTGATTTTTATGGTTATGACACACAAGATAGCAGTATGTGGGTAACTGAAATTGAAAAGTGTTATTTGAAACAAAGATTAATTTTTGACGATGGAGGGTAAACTATAAAACAATCAATGGACAATTTTAAATAGTTTGTTTTATGGTTTTGACCGCGCAACCTTGGACATTGAAGTGTGATATAACTGAATAATAATGATGAAGATTTGTAAATAATTGTTTAGTGAATTTAATTGTGTGTATTGTAAAAGGTTAGGTAAACAATGTGTATGTAGGTAATTGTTGTAATAATAATATTAATAGTTTGCAATCTAAATAAATAACAAAATTAATTGTGAAGGCAGTAATTAGCGAATTGTAATTGTTTTGATAGCAATGGAACGTGTAATTTCAATAATTAATTTAATTAAAATAAATTGAAGATGTTTGAATATTTTGATTTGTGTGATTGAATTGTGTAAATTTAAATGTTGTGTGATTGAATTTTCTAATAGACTTAAATTACTTTATGAGTTGAATTTGATAATTAATTAATAAATAAATGTCAAATGGTTTGGTAGGAAATAACATTTTGTTAAATGTTTCAGAGGTTACGTGGGAGTAGGGGTGTGTATGGTGTATATATTTTGTGTATGTCAGTATGTGAATTATGTACTGTAAGTATAAAATTTATAATAATGAGAATAATTTGAGATAATTGTTTTAAATAAAAACGATAATTGAAAATACAATAGTGTGTGTGGATGGGGGGTTGCTCAGGTGAGCAACGAATTTAAATTGCATAACGTAAAAATGGTAACTCACTTTTGCTCTAATTAAATGCTTGTATTATGCTTTGATAAATAGGTGTTCATACATTCAGTATACTGTGTTTATTCTGTTTTATACATGTATTATTTTATTGTGTTAGAGGTAAGAATTGATAAAAATATGTGTTTTATATAATTTGTGTAATTTTGAAATGAGTATAACAAAGTAAATAACTAGACCGACCGGCAGGCGGTTTACACAATTGTACCAGAGTCAGAAAGAGGGGAACAATGAGGTGTAGTATGGTAGATGTAAGGATTGCTAAAAATATGTATTTCATAGAATGTGTATAATTTTTAAATGTGTTTGCAGTGAGGTCATTCACCTTGCTAGGAATGTCAGCTGATCAGTAGTAGAATGTCACTGATAAATTGTTTATTAATGTCCAAGGTAATTATTGTTAAAGATAATGTTTTAGTGTGTTAAAGATGCTATTTCAAATGATGAGAAAAGTAATTTGATAAAGTTAAGATTTTAGTGATTTGTGAAAGATGGTAAAAGATAGATTTTGGGTGATAAATATTTTGTTGGGACATGTAGATCAGTCCAAGTTGAGTTTAAAGTGGTAACAGAGAGAATAATGTTGTTGTGAACTAATGTAATGTAGAATTGGAGAAGTATTGATGCTGACACAGTAGTTATGGGGAATATATGTAGAGTAATGATTGATATATTGATGTTTATAAATGATGATGTTATTTTGTAGTTGAAGTGAGGTAATAAGAGTGTTAATTAGGGGATGGTAATTTTGTAAGAGGGGATAGTATAGTGTAGGAGTCCGCAACAAAAGGGTTGGGACCGAATGGCAGGAAGGGGTTGCCTTAGGTAGAGTCCAGGGACCAGATTAAGGGAATGAGCTTTTTGGGGGGGAACACATATCCTAAGTACAAAGGGTTAGAGAATATTTTTTTTTATATCGAGAGAATGATGTGGATTGAGTTTATGAGTAAGTTGGTTTTTTTGGGGTGGCATGTTAGAAGGTGAGGTGCGCTGTGGTGCGTATCTGTTCGATTTTACGGTGTTGGGATCTCGTACAGAGAAGTCCAGTGATCTCGTCCAGATGCGTCCATAGTCGCCGAGCCAGGGGGGTCGTTTACCCATGAAGTATAAGATCAAAACGGGGTTGTTGGCACCAGTTCCTCACCGGTCCTCTTAGGGGTTTTAGCAATGAGATTTCTTCTGTTTCGGCAGAAGATCTCTCATTGGGGGGGGGGTATTGTAACATGACAAATTGGGAGGGATTTTCATTTTATTAAAATTTTGGGGTTTGTTAAAAATATCCATAAATATAATGTCCATTTGTGACCAGGCCACGTGTTGAATTGAAACAGTGTTCTAACAAAGGAACAATACGCCTCAACCGTTGTGTAATCGTTACGAAGGAATGTAATAAGCGTCATTTCCTAGATCTTTGCGAGTGTGTGGCCGTACGTCCGAGCGCGTCACACCAGCATGTGCGCGGACCGACGCGGACTTGTAAACTCAAAATGGCTAGGAGGCGAAAGTTTTATTCGCTTCATGGTACCAAAATGACGGATGTGAGTCTAAGTCCCACCTCTTCCGTGACGTCAACCAGTGTGGAACAAATATCTTCTACGACCAACACAAAATCAACTGCATGGGTTAAATGGGACACAGCTGTGGCGACGAATTACAAGGCATTGTTTTCCACCTAAAGACGCAATCTAGTTAGCAGCGAACGCGAAGCCGCTCTAGGCAGTCCACGAGAAACCACAACAGCTTACAGACGCAGATAGTGCCGCGCGGGCCCGGTCGGCTGAACTTTATAAAATGTGAACAACTCAAGATAATACTGCTTTCATACCGACCGGGACCCAAGGAATTAATGGATGGGCCAAATTTATAACTGGTGAAGTGGAGTTGTCAACAGACAGGTTAATTAACGGGCAGCGAATCGGTGAACAAAAACACGTGTCCGGCCGGAGTCTCGGGAGTGAACAGTTTAAATCGAAAATGAATTATAAATAATAAATAAAACCAGGGGTAAGGTGTAAATTTAGTGTGTGTGTGTGAGTGAAAAGGCAGACTGGGCGGTCTGATGTCTATGTCTTAGTATAAGGTAAGCTGTTAGAATAAGGTCAAAGTAGTACTTGTAGTCGAGGAGTGAATAACAAAACAAGAAATTATTATGCTATATTCATGTTTTCTAATTTTGGAGTAAAGATTTAACAGAGTTGCTAAAAGTTAAAAAATAAAATTTATGAATTCTCTTCAAATAATGAGTAGAGTAAATTATTACAAGAACCTATAAACCACGCTAGCATCTTACGTTCGTGCGAGAATCCTGGACCCAGATAAATTTTCAGGTAGGTGGCAATAAAAATTATGTATTTATATATTTTAATAGTTTAATTAACATAACAATGGCGCAGCCGACAGGGACAGTTTTTATAAGTAAAAATTTTAAGTAAAAACCGCACCTACAAATAAGATGCAAGCGTGTTTTTAAGGTTAGTGTAAGGAACTAAAAGTGCGTCATTTACGCACAATTGGTATAATATCGAATTTGTAGTATGACGAACTAAATTAATTAAAGTATTATAAATATCAATCATAACGAATAAGAGATGGCAGATAATAATGAAGTCAGCTTCGCTGACAGTCAAACCGAGAGTCAAATAAATACCGACTCAGGTATTCAAACAGAGTCACTATCAATAGATGACCGTAGTGTAGAAGAATCTGTAATTAGTACGCCGGGAGCGATTTCAACTCCCGTAACGATTAAAACAAAAGAAAAAGAGATGTCCATGAGTGACTTATTTAAACTTCTCAGTAAACGATTTGATAGTAATGACGAAAAATTTAATGAACAGAAAAACGAAATTCAAGAATTTAAAAGTAGTGTAAATGAGAAATTAGATATACAGAATGACAAATTTGATGAATTGAAAAAACAAAATGATGAATTGAAAAATGATATTCAAGAAATTAATAAACGTTTTGAAAATACTAATGAAATAATAAAAAATAGTTTGAATAAATTAGAACAGAGTATTGAGAGAATGGGAGTGAGTGTGATGAATACAGACAAGAGTAAAACCAATGAAAATTATAAGGATGTGTATAAAAATGTGGTACTAGATAAAGAATTAACAAATGATAATGATGATGTCGAAAATGATGAAAATAATATTGGGAAGAGTAATGTATTTGAAAAGGTAGTATCAGAGAGTGATACGTTGAAAATAAATAGTGAGAATACTGATGAAGTTGTAGAATATAATAATGGAATGTTAATGTGTGTTTATGAGTCAGAGAGAAAGTGGAAAGATAGTATAGTGGTAGAATGGGGGCAGAGGGTAAGTTTTCCCCATATTTATGATGAACCAGGGTGTTCACAAGTGTTGTTTTTGAAGGGCAAGAGTCCCGTGTTAATGGAAGTTTTAAGTTGTTTCCCTTTTTTGTATAAGTTTGTACCCTCTGTGTGGAGTTGTGTTGAAAGTACGAGATGGGGTTATGATGAGAGAGATTTAGACAGAGAGTTGTGTGTTAATAAAGAGATAGAAGTATATAATTTAAAGAGAGTTTATGATGAGTGGAAAGAAATGTTAGAAGTATGTTTAAACAATAATAATTTAATTGATGAGAAAATAACTGACCTGATAATGAATATATTTACTAATGGAGACTTGACAGAATTACATTATGTTGACTTGGTTCATGATTATTGTGATAAAACGAATGAATTTGATTTTTATGGTTATGACACACAAGATAGCAGTATGTGGGTAACTGAAATTGAAAAGTGTTATTTGAAACAAAGATTAATTTTTGACGATGGAGGGTAAACTATAAAACAATCAATGGACAATTTTAAATAGTTTGTTTTATGGTTTTGACCGCGCAACCTTGGACATTGAAGTGTGATATAACTGAATAATAATGATGAAGATTTGTAAATAATTGTTTAGTGAATTTAATTGTGTGTATTGTAAAAGGTTAGGTAAACAATGTGTATGTAGGTAATTGTTGTAATAATAATATTAATAGTTTGCAATCTAAATAAATAACAAAATTAATTGTGAAGGCAGTAATTAGCGAATTGTAATTGTTTTGATAGCAATGGAACGTGTAATTTCAATAATTAATTTAATTAAAATAAATTGAAGATGTTTGAATATTTTGATTTGTGTGATTGAATTGTGTAAATTTAAATGTTGTGTGATTGAATTTTCTAATAGACTTAAATTACTTTATGAGTTGAATTTGATAATTAATTAATAAATAAATGTCAAATGGTTTGGTAGGAAATAACATTTTGTTAAATGTTTCAGAGGTTACGTGGGAGTAGGGGTGTGTATGGTGTATATATTTTGTGTATGTCAGTATGTGAATTATGTACTGTAAGTATAAAATTTATAATAATGAGAATAATTTGAGATAATTGTTTTAAATAAAAACGATAATTGAAAATACAATAGTGTGTGTGGATGGGGGGTTGCTCAGGTGAGCAACGAATTTAAATTGCATAACGTAAAAATGGTAACTCACTTTTGCTCTAATTAAATGCTTGTATTATGCTTTGATAAATAGGTGTTCATACATTCAGTATACTGTGTTTATTCTGTTTTATACATGTATTATTTTATTGTGTTAGAGGTAAGAATTGATAAAAATATGTGTTTTATATAATTTGTGTAATTTTGAAATGAGTATAACAAAGTAAATAACTAGACCGACCGGCAGGCGGTTTACACAATTGTACCAGAGTCAGAAAGAGGGGAACAATGAGGTGTAGTATGGTAGATGTAAGGATTGCTAAAAATATGTATTTCATAGAATGTGTATAATTTTTAAATGTGTTTGCAGTGAGGTCATTCACCTTGCTAGGAATGTCAGCTGATCAGTAGTAGAATGTCACTGATAAATTGTTTATTAATGTCCAAGGTAATTATTGTTAAAGATAATGTTTTAGTGTGTTAAAGATGCTATTTCAAATGATGAGAAAAGTAATTTGATAAAGTTAAGATTTTAGTGATTTGTGAAAGATGGTAAAAGATAGATTTTGGGTGATAAATATTTTGTTGGGACATGTAGATCAGTCCAAGTTGAGTTTAAAGTGGTAACAGAGAGAATAATGTTGTTGTGAACTAATGTAATGTAGAATTGGAGAAGTATTGATGCTGACACAGTAGTTATGGGGAATATATGTAGAGTAATGATTGATATATTGATGTTTATAAATGATGATGTTATTTTGTAGTTGAAGTGAGGTAATAAGAGTGTTAATTAGGGGATGGTAATTTTGTAAGAGGGGATAGTATAGTGTAGGAGTCCGCAACAAAAGGGTTGGGACCGAATGGCAGGAAGGGGTTGCCTTAGGTAGAGTCCAGGGACCAGATTAAGGGAATGAGCTTTTTGGGGGGGAACACATATCCTAAGTACAAAGGGTTAGAGAATATTTTTTTTTATATCGAGAGAATGATGTGGATTGAGTTTATGAGTAAGTTGGTTTTTTTGGGGTGGCATGTTAGAAGGTGAGGTGCGCTGTGGTGCGTATCTGTTCGATTTTACGGTGTTGGGATCTCGTACAGAGAAGTCCAGTGATCTCGTCCAGATGCGTCCATAGTTGCCGAGCCAGGGGGGTCGTTTACCCATGAAGTATAAGATCAAAATGGGGTTGTTGGCACCAGTTCCTCACCGGTCCTCTTAGGGGTTTTAGCAATGAGATTTCTTCTGTTTCGGCAGAAGATCTCTCATTGGGGGGGGGTATTGTAACATGACAAATTGGGAGGGATTTTCATTTTATTAAAATTTTGGGGTTTGTTAAAAATATCCATAAATATAATGTCCATTTGTGACCAGGCCACGTGTTGAATTGAAACAGTGTTCTAACAAAGGAACAATACGCATCAACCGTTGTGTAATCGTTACGAAGGAATGTAATAAGCGTCATTTCCTAGATCTTTGCGAGTGTGTGGCCGTACGTCCGAGCGCGTCACACCAGCATGTGCGCGGACCGACGCGGACTTGTAAACTCAAAATGGCTAGGAGGCGAAAGTTTTATTCGCTTCATGGTACCAAAATGACGGATGTGAGTCTAAGTCCCACCTCTTCCGTGACGTCAACCAGTGCGGAACAAATATCTTCTACGACCAACACAAAATCAACTGCATGGGTTAAATGGGACACAGCTGTGGCGACGAATTACAAGGCATTGTTTTCCACCTAAAGACGCAATCTAGTTAGCAGCGAACGCGAAGCCGCTCTAGGCAGTCCACGAGAAACCACAACAGCTTACAGACGCAGATAGTGCCGCGCGGGCCCGGTCGGCTGAACTTTATAAAATGTGAACAACTCAAGATAATACTGCTTTCATACCGACCGGGACCCAAGGAATTAATGGATGGGCCAAATTTATAACTGGTGAAGTGGAGTTGTCAACAGACAGGTTAATTAACGGGCAGCGAATCGGTGAACAAAAACACGTGTCCGGCCGGAGTCTCGGGAGTGAACAGTTTAAATCGAAAATGAATTATAAATAATAAATAAAACCAGGGGTAAGGTGTAAATTTAGTGTGTGTGTGTGAGTGAAAAGGCAGACTGGGCGGTCTGATGTCTATGTCTTAGTATAAGGTAAGCTGTTAGAATAAGGTCAAAGTAGTACTTGTAGTCGAGGAGTGAATAACAAAACAAGAAATTATTATGCTATATTCATGTTTTCTAATTTTGGAGTAAAGATTTAACAGAGTTGCTAAAAGTTAAAAATAAAATTTATGAATTCTCTTCAAATAATGAGTAGAGTAAATTATTACAAGAACCTATAAACCACGCTAGCATCTTACGTTCGTGCGAGAATCCTGGACCCAGATAAATTTTCAGGTAGGTGGCAATAAAAATTATGTATTTATATATTTTAATAGTTTAATTAACATAACAATGGCGCAGCCGACAGGGACAGTTTTTATAAGTAAAAATTTTAAGTAAAAACCGCACCTACAAATAAGATGCAAGCGTGTTTTTAAGGTTAGTGTAAGGAACTAAAAGTGCGTCATTTACGCACAATTGGTATAATATCGAATTTGTAGTATGACGAACTAAATTAATTAAAGTATTATAAATATCAATCATAACGAATAAGAGATGGCAGATAATAATGAAGTCAGCTTCGCTGACAGTCAAACCGAGAGTCAAATAAATACCGACTCAGGTATTCAAACAGAGTCACTATCAATAGATGACCGTAGTGTAGAAGAATCTGTAATTAGTACGCCGGGAGCGATTTCAACTCCCGTAACGATTAAAACAAAAGAAAAAGAGATGTCCATGAGTGACTTATTTAAACTTCTCAGTAAACGATTTGATAGTAATGACGAAAAATTTAATGAACAGAAAAACGAAATTCAAGAATTTAAAAGTAGTGTAAATGAGAAATTAGATATACAGAATGACAAATTTGATGAATTGAAAAAACAAAATGATGAATTGAAAAATGATATTCAAGAAATTAATAAACGTTTTGAAAATACTAATGAAATAATAAAAAATAGTTTGAATAAATTAGAACAGAGTATTGAGAGAATGGGAGTGAGTGTGATGAATACAGACAAGAGTAAAACCAATGAAAATTATAAGGATGTGTATAAAAATGTGGTACTAGATAAAGAATTAACAAATGATAATGATGATGTCGAAAATGATGAAAATAATATTGGGAAGAGTAATGTATTTGAAAAGGTAGTATCAGAGAGTGATACGTTGAAAATAAATAGTGAGAATACTGATGAAGTTGTAGAATATAATAATGGAATGTTAATGTGTGTTTATGAGTCAGAGAGAAAGTGGAAAGATAGTATAGTGGTAGAATGGGGGCAGAGGGTAAGTTTTCCCCATATTTATGATGAACCAGGGTGTTCACAAGTGTTGTTTTTGAAGGGCAAGAGTCCCGTGTTAATGGAAGTTTTAAGTTGTTTCCCTTTTTTGTATAAGTTTGTACCCTCTGTGTGGAGTTGTGTTGAAAGTACGAGATGGGGTTATGATGAGAGAGATTTAGACAGAGAGTTGTGTGTTAATAAAGAGATAGAAGTATATAATTTAAAGAGAGTTTATGATGAGTGGAAAGAAATGTTAGAAGTATGTTTAAACAATAATAATTTAATTGATGAGAAAATAACTGACCTGATAATGAATATATTTACTAATGGAGACTTGACAGAATTACATTATGTTGACTTGGTTCATGATTATTGTGATAAAACGAATGAATTTGATTTTTATGGTTATGACACACAAGATAGCAGTATGTGGGTAACTGAAATTGAAAAGTGTTATTTGAAACAAAGATTAATTTTTGACGATGGAGGGTAAACTATAAAACAATCAATGGACAATTTTAAATAGTTTGTTTTATGGTTTTGACCGCGCAACCTTGGACATTGAAGTGTGATATAACTGAATAATAATGATGAAGATTTGTAAATAATTGTTTAGTGAATTTAATTGTGTGTATTGTAAAAGGTTAGGTAAACAATGTGTATGTAGGTAATTGTTGTAATAATAATATTAATAGTTTGCAATCTAAATAAATAACAAAATTAATTGTGAAGGCAGTAATTAGCGAATTGTAATTGTTTTGATAGCAATGGAACGTGTAATTTCAATAATTAATTTAATTAAAATAAATTGAAGATGTTTGAATATTTTGATTTGTGTGATTGAATTGTGTAAATTTAAATGTTGTGTGATTGAATTTTCTAATAGACTTAAATTACTTTATGAGTTGAATTTGATAATTAATTAATAAATAAATGTCAAATGGTTTGGTAGGAAATAACATTTTGTTAAATGTTTCAGAGGTTACGTGGGAGTAGGGGTGTGTATGGTGTATATATTTTGTGTATGTCAGTATGTGAATTATGTACTGTAAGTATAAAATTTATAATAATGAGAATAATTTGAGATAATTGTTTTAAATAAAAACGATAATTGAAAATACAATAGTGTGTGTGGATGGGGGGTTGCTCAGGTGAGCAACGAATTTAAATTGCATAACGTAAAAATGGTAACTCACTTTTGCTCTAATTAAATGCTTGTATTATGCTTTGATAAATAGGTGTTCATACATTCAGTATACTGTGTTTATTCTGTTTTATACATGTATTATTTTATTGTGTTAGAGGTAAGAATTGATAAAAATATGTGTTTTATATAATTTGTGTAATTTTGAAATGAGTATAACAAAGTAAATAACTAGACCGACCGGCAGGCGGTTTACACAATTGTACCAGAGTCAGAAAGAGGGGAACAATGAGGTGTAGTATGGTAGATGTAAGGATTGCTAAAAATATGTATTTCATAGAATGTGTATAATTTTTAAATGTGTTTGCAGTGAGGTCATTCACCTTGCTAGGAATGTCAGCTGATCAGTAGTAGAATGTCACTGATAAATTGTTTATTAATGTCCAAGGTAATTATTGTTAAAGATAATGTTTTAGTGTGTTAAAGATGCTATTTCAAATGATGAGAAAAGTAATTTGATAAAGTTAAGATTTTAGTGATTTGTGAAAGATGGTAAAAGATAGATTTTGGGTGATAAATATTTTGTTGGGACATGTAGATCAGTCCAAGTTGAGTTTAAAGTGGTAACAGAGAGAATAATGTTGTTGTGAACTAATGTAATGTAGAATTGGAGAAGTATTGATGCTGACACAGTAGTTATGGGGAATATATGTAGAGTAATGATTGATATATTGATGTTTATAAATGATGATGTTATTTTGTAGTTGAAGTGAGGTAATAAGAGTGTTAATTAGGGGATGGTAATTTTGTAAGAGGGGATAGTATAGTGTAGGAGTCCGCAACAAAAGGGTTGGGACCGAATGGCAGGAAGGGGTTGCCTTAGGTAGAGTCCAGGGACCAGATTAAGGGAATGAGCTTTTTGGGGGGGAACACATATCCTAAGTACAAAGGGTTAGAGAATATTTTTTTTTATATCGAGAGAATGATGTGGATTGAGTTTAGGAGTAAGTTGGTTTTTTTGGGGTGGCATGTTAGAAGGTGAGGTGCGCTGTGGTGCGTATCTGTTCGATTTTACGGTGTTGGGATCTCGTACAGAGAAGTCCAGTGATCTCGTCCAGATGCGTCCATAGTCGCCGAGCCAGGGGGGTCGTTTACCCATGAAGTATAAGATCAAAACGGGGTTGTTGGCACCAGTTCCTCACCGGTCCTCTTAGGGGTTTTAGCAATGAGATTTCTTCTGTTTCGGCAGAAGATCTCTCATTGGGGGGGGGGTATTGTAACATGACAAATTGGGAGGGATTTTCATTTTATTAAAATTTTGGGGTTTGTTAAAAATATCCATAAATATAATGTCCATTTGTGACCAGGCCACGTGTTGAATTGAAACAGTGTTCTAACAAAGGAACAATACGCCTCAACCGTTGTGTAATCGTTACGAAGGAATGTACTAAGCGTCATTTCCTAGATCTTTGCGAGTGTGTGGCCGTACGTCCGAGCGCGTCACACCAGCATGTGCGCGGACCGACGCGGACTTGTAAACTCAAAATGGCTAGGAGGCGAAAGTTTTATTCGCTTCATGGTACCAAAATGACGGATGTGAGTCTAAGTCCCACCTCTTCCGTGACGTCAACCAGTGCGGAACAAATATCTTCTACGACCAACACAAAATCAACTGCATGGGTTAAATGGGACACAGCTGTGGCGACGAATTACAAGGCATTGTTTTCCACCTAAAGACGCAATCTAGTTAGCAGCGAACGCGAAGCCGCTCTAGGCAGTCCACGAGAAACCACAACAGCTTACAGACGCAGATAGTGCCGCGCGGGCCCGGTCGGCTGAACTTTATAAAATGTGAACAACTCAAGATAATACTGCTTTCATACCGACCGGGACCCAAGGAATTAATGGATGGGCCAAATTTATAACTGGTGAAGTGGAGTTGTCAACAGACAGGTTAATTAACGGGCAGCGAATCGGTGAACAAAAACACGTGTCCGGCCGGAGTCTCGGGAGTGAACAGTTTAAATCGAAAATGAATTATAAATAATAAATAAAACCAGGGGTAAGGTGTAAATTTAGTGTGTGTGTGTGAGTGAAAAGGCAGACTGGGCGGTCTGATGTCTATGTCTTAGTATAAGGTAAGCTGTTAGAATAAGGTCAAAGTAGTACTTGTAGTCGAGGAGTGAATAACAAAACAAGAAATTATTATGCTATATTCATGTTTTCTAATTTTGGAGTAAAGATTTAACAGAGTTGCTAAAAGTTAAAAAATAAAATTTATGAATTCTCTTCAAATAATGAGTAGAGTAAATTATTACAAGAACCTATAAACCACGCTAGCATCTTACGTTCGTGCGAGAATCCTGGACCCAGATAAATTTTCAGGTAGGTGGCAATAAAAATTATGTATTTATATATTTTAATAGTTTAATTAACATAACAATGGCGCAGCCGACAGGGACAGTTTTTATAAGTAAAAATTTTAAGTAAAAACCGCACCTACAAATAAGATGCAAGCGTGTTTTTAAGGTTAGTGTAAGGAACTAAAAGTGCGTCATTTACGCACAATTGGTATAATATCGAATTTGTAGTATGACGAACTAAATTAATTAAAGTATTATAAATATCAATCATAACGAATAAGAGATGGCAGATAATAATGAAGTCAGCTTCGCTGACAGTCAAACCGAGAGTCAAATAAATACCGACTCAGGTATTCAAACAGAGTCACTATCAATAGATGACCGTAGTGTAGAAGAATCTGTAATTAGTACGCCGGGAGCGATTTCAACTCCCGTAACGATTAAAACAAAAGAAAAAGAGATGTCCATGAGTGACTTATTTAAACTTCTCAGTAAACGATTTGATAGTAATGACGAAAAATTTAATGAACAGAAAAACGAAATTCAAGAATTTAAAAGTAGTGTAAATGAGAAATTAGATATACAGAATGACAAATTTGATGAATTGAAAAAACAAAATGATGAATTGAAAAATGATATTCAAGAAATTAATAAACGTTTTGAAAATACTAATGAAATAATAAAAAATAGTTTGAATAAATTAGAACAGAGTATTGAGAGAATGGGAGTGAGTGTGATGAATACAGACAAGAGTAAAACCAATGAAAATTATAAGGATGTGTATAAAAATGTGGTACTAGATAAAGAATTAACAAATGATAATGATGATGTCGAAAATGATGAAAATAATATTGGGAAGAGTAATGTATTTGAAAAGGTAGTATCAGAGAGTGATACGTTGAAAATAAATAGTGAGAATACTGATGAAGTTGTAGAATATAATAATGGAATGTTAATGTGTGTTTATGAGTCAGAGAGAAAGTGGAAAGATAGTATAGTGGTAGAATGGGGGCAGAGGGTAAGTTTTCCCCATATTTATGATGAACCAGGGTGTTCACAAGTGTTGTTTTTGAAGGGCAAGAGTCCCGTGTTAATGGAAGTTTTAAGTTGTTTCCCTTTTTTGTATAAGTTTGTACCCTCTGTGTGGAGTTGTGTTGAAAGTACGAGATGGGGTTATGATGAGAGAGATTTAGACAGAGAGTTGTGTGTTAATAAAGAGATAGAAGTATATAATTTAAAGAGAGTTTATGATGAGTGGAAAGAAATGTTAGAAGTATGTTTAAACAATAATAATTTAATTGATGAGAAAATAACTGACCTGATAATGAATATATTTACTAATGGAGACTTGACAGAATTACATTATGTTGACTTGGTTCATGATTATTGTGATAAAACGAATGAATTTGATTTTTATGGTTATGACACACAAGATAGCAGTATGTGGGTAACTGAAATTGAAAAGTGTTATTTGAAACAAAGATTAATTTTTGACGATGGAGGGTAAACTATAAAACAATCAATGGACAATTTTAAATAGTTTGTTTTATGGTTTTGACCGCGCAACCTTGGACATTGAAGTGTGATATAACTGAATAATAATGATGAAGATTTGTAAATAATTGTTTAGTGAATTTAATTGTGTGTATTGTAAAAGGTTAGGTAAACAATGTGTATGTAGGTAATTGTTGTAATAATAATATTAATAGTTTGCAATCTAAATAAATAACAAAATTAATTGTGAAGGCAGTAATTAGCGAATTGTAATTGTTTTGATAGCAATGGAACGTGTAATTTCAATAATTAATTTAATTAAAATAAATTGAAGATGTTTGAATATTTTGATTTGTGTGATTGAATTGTGTAAATTTAAATGTTGTGTGATTGAATTTTCTAATAGACTTAAATTACTTTATGAGTTGAATTTGATAATTAATTAATAAATAAATGTCAAATGGTTTGGTAGGAAATAACATTTTGTTAAATGTTTCAGAGGTTACGTGGGAGTAGGGGTGTGTATGGTGTATATATTTTGTGTATGTCAGTATGTGAATTATGTACTGTAAGTATAAAATTTATAATAATGAGAATAATTTGAGATAATTGTTTTAAATAAAAACGATAATTGAAAATACAATAGTGTGTGTGGATGGGGGGTTGCTCAGGTGAGCAACGAATTTAAATTGCATAACGTAAAAATGGTAACTCACTTTTGCTCTAATTAAATGCTTGTATTATGCTTTGATAAATAGGTGTTCATACATTCAGTATACTGTGTTTATTCTGTTTTATACATGTATTATTTTATTGTGTTAGAGGTAAGAATTGATAAAAATATGTGTTTTATATAATTTGTGTAATTTTGAAATGAGTATAACAAAGTAAATAACTAGACCGACCGGCAGGCGGTTTACACAATTGTACCAGAGTCAGAAAGAGGGGAACAATGAGGTGTAGTATGGTAGATGTAAGGATTGCTAAAAATATGTATTTCATAGAATGTGTATAATTTTTAAATGTGTTTGCAGTGAGGTCATTCACCTTGCTAGGAATGTCAGCTGATCAGTAGTAGAATGTCACTGATAAATTGTTTATTAATGTCCAAGGTAATTATTGTTAAAGATAATGTTTTAGTGTGTTAAAGATGCTATTTCAAATGATGAGAAAAGTAATTTGATAAAGTTAAGATTTTAGTGATTTGTGAAAGATGGTAAAAGATAGATTTTGGGTGATAAATATTTTGTTGGGACATGTAGATCAGTCCAAGTTGAGTTTAAAGTGGTAACAGAGAGAATAATGTTGTTGTGAACTAATGTAATGTAGAATTGGAGAAGTATTGATGCTGACACAGTAGTTATGGGGAATATATGTAGAGTAATGATTGATATATTGATGTTTATAAATGATGATGTTATTTTGTAGTTGAAGTGAGGTAATAAGAGTGTTAATTAGGGGATGGTAATTTTGTAAGAGGGGATAGTATAGTGTAGGAGTCCGCAACAAAAGGGTTGGGACCGAATGGCAGGAAGGGGTTGCCTTAGGTAGAGTCCAGGGACCAGATTAAGGGAATGAGCTTTTTGGGGGGGAACACATATCCTAAGTACAAAGGGTTAGAGAATATTTTTTTTTATATCGAGAGAATGATGTGGATTGAGTTTAGGAGTAAGTTGGTTTTTTTGGGGTGGCATGTTAGAAGGTGAGGTGCGCTGTGGTGCGTATCTGTTCGATTTTACGGTGTTGGGATCTCGTACAGAGAAGTCCAGTGATCTCGTCCAGATGCGTCCATAGTCGCCGAGCCAGGGGGGTCGTTTACCCATGAAGTATAAGATCAAAACGGGGTTGTTGGCACCAGTTCCTCACCGGTCCTCTTAGGGGTTTTAGCAATGAGATTTCTTCTGTTTCGGCAGAAGATCTCTCATTGGGGGGGGGGTATTGTAACATGACAAATTGGGAGGGATTTTCATTTTATTAAAATTTTGGGGTTTGTTAAAAATATCCATAAATATAATGTCCATTTGTGACCAGGCCACGTGTTGAATTGAAACAGTGTTCTAACAAAGGAACAATACGCCTCAACCGTTGTGTAATCGTTACGAAGGAATGTACTAAGCGTCATTTCCTAGATCTTTGCGAGTGTGTGGCCGTACGTCCGAGCGCGTCACACCAGCATGTGCGCGGACCGACGCGGACTTGTAAACTCAAAATGGCTAGGAGGCGAAAGTTTTATTCGCTTCATGGTACCAAAATGACGGATGTGAGTCTAAGTCCCACCTCTTCCGTGACGTCAACCAGTGCGGAACAAATATCTTCTACGACCAACACAAAATCAACTGCATGGGTTAAATGGGACACAGCTGTGGCGACGAATTACAAGGCATTGTTTTCCACCTAAAGACGCAATCTAGTTAGCAGCGAACGCGAAGCCGCTCTAGGCAGTCCACGAGAAACCACAACAGCTTACAGACGCAGATAGTGCCGCGCGGCCCCGGTCGGCTGAACTTTATAAAATGTGAACAACTCAAGATAATACTGCTTTCATACCGACCGGGACCCAAGGAATTAATGGATGGGCCAAATTTATAACTGGTGAAGTGGAGTTGTCAACAGACAGGTTAATTAACGGGCAGCGAATCGGTGAACAAAAACACGTGTCCGGCCGGAGTCTCGGGAGTGAACAGTTTAAATCGAAAATGAATTATAAATAATAAATAAAACCAGGGGTAAGGTGTAAATTTAGTGTGTGTGTGTGAGTGAAAAGGCAGACTGGGCGGTCTGATGTCTATGTCTTAGTATAAGGTAAGCTGTTAGAATAAGGTCAAAGTAGTACTTGTAGTCGAGGAGTGAATAACAAAACAAGAAATTATTATGCTATATTCATGTTTTCTAATTTTGGAGTAAAGATTTAACAGAGTTGCTAAAAGTTAAAAATAAAATTTATGAATTCTCTTCAAATAATGAGTAGAGTAAATTATTACAAGAACCTATAAACCACGCTAGCATCTTACGTTCGTGCGAGAATCCTGGACCCAGATAAATTTTCAGGTAGGTGGCAATAAAAATTATGTATTTATATATTTTAATAGTTTAATTAACATAACAATGGCGCAGCCGACAGGGACAGTTTTTATAAGTAAAAATTTTAAGTAAAAACCGCACCTACAAATAAGATGCAAGCGTGTTTTTAAGGTTAGTGTAAGGAACTAAAAGTGCGTCATTTACGCACAATTGGTATAATATCGAATTTGTAGTATGACGAACTAAATTAATTAAAGTATTATAAATATCAATCATAACGAATAAGAGATGGCAGATAATAATGAAGTCAGCTTCGCTGACAGTCAAACCGAGAGTCAAATAAATACCGACTCAGGTATTCAAACAGAGTCACTATCAATAGATGACCGTAGTGTAGAAGAATCTGTAATTAGTACGCCGGGAGCGATTTCAACTCCCGTAACGATTAAAACAAAAGAAAAAGAGATGTCCATGAGTGACTTATTTAAACTTCTCAGTAAACGATTTGATAGTAATGACGAAAAATTTAATGAACAGAAAAACGAAATTCAAGAATTTAAAAGTAGTGTAAATGAGAAATTAGATATACAGAATGACAAATTTGATGAATTGAAAAAACAAAATGATGAATTGAAAAATGATATTCAAGAAATTAATAAACGTTTTGAAAATACTAATGAAATAATAAAAAATAGTTTGAATAAATTAGAACAGAGTATTGAGAGAATGGGAGTGAGTGTGATGAATACAGACAAGAGTAAAACCAATGAAAATTATAAGGATGTGTATAAAAATGTGGTACTAGATAAAGAATTAACAAATGATAATGATGATGTCGAAAATGATGAAAATAATATTGGGAAGAGTAATGTATTTGAAAAGGTAGTATCAGAGAGTGATACGTTGAAAATAAATAGTGAGAATACTGATGAAGTTGTAGAATATAATAATGGAATGTTAATGTGTGTTTATGAGTCAGAGAGAAAGTGGAAAGATAGTATAGTGGTAGAATGGGGGCAGAGGGTAAGTTTTCCCCATATTTATGATGAACCAGGGTGTTCACAAGTGTTGTTTTTGAAGGGCAAGAGTCCCGTGTTAATGGAAGTTTTAAGTTGTTTCCCTTTTTTGTATAAGTTTGTACCCTCTGTGTGGAGTTGTGTTGAAAGTACGAGATGGGGTTATGATGAGAGAGATTTAGACAGAGAGTTGTGTGTTAATAAAGAGATAGAAGTATATAATTTAAAGAGAGTTTATGATGAGTGGAAAGAAATGTTAGAATATGTTTAAACAATAATAATTTAATTGATGAGAAAATAACTGACCTGATAATGAATATATTTACTAATGGAGCTTGACAGAATTACATTATGTTGACTTGGTTCATGATTATTGTGATAAAACGAATGAATTTGATTTTTATGGTTATGACACACAAGATAGCAGTATGTGGGTAACTGAAATTGAAAAGTGTTATTTGAAACAAAGATTAATTTTTGACGATGGAGGGTAAACTATAAAACAATCAATGGACAATTTTAAATAGTTTGTTTTATGGTTTTGACCGCGCAACCTTGGACATTGAAGTGTGATATAACTGAATAATAATGATGAAGATTTGTAAATAATTGTTTAGTGAATTTAATTGTGTGTATTGTAAAAGGTTAGGTAAACAATGTGTATGTAGGTAATTGTTGTAATAATAATATTAATAGTTTGCAATCTAAATAAATAACAAAATTAATTGTGAAGGCAGTAATTAGCGAATTGTAATTGTTTTGATAGCAATGGAACGTGTAATTTCAATAATTAATTTAATTAAAATAAATTGAAGATGTTTGAATATTTTGATTTGTGTGATTGAATTGTGTAAATTTAAATGTTGTGTGATTGAATTTTCTAATAGACTTAAATTACTTTATGAGTTGAATTTGATAATTAATTAATAAATAAATGTCAAATGGTTTGGTAGGAAATAACATTTTGTTAAATGTTTCAGAGGTTACGTGGGAGTAGGGGTGTGTATGGTGTATATATTTTGTGTATGTCAGTATGTGAATTATGTACTGTAAGTATAAAATTTATAATAATGAGAATAATTTGAGATAATTGTTTTAAATAAAAACGATAATTGAAAATACAATAGTGTGTGTGGATGGGGGGTTGCTCAGGTGAGCAACGAATTTAAATTGCATAACGTAAAAATGGTAACTCACTTTTGCTCTAATTAAATGCTTGTATTATGCTTTGATAAATAGGTGTTCATACATTCAGTATACTGTGTTTATTCTGTTTTATACATGTATTATTTTATTGTGTTAGAGGTAAGAATTGATAAAAATATGTGTTTTATATAATTTGTGTAATTTTGAAATGAGTATAACAAAGTAAATAACTAGACCGACCGGCAGGCGGTTTACACAATTGTACCAGAGTCAGAAAGAGGGGAACAATGAGGTGTAGTATGGTAGATGTAAGGATTGCTAAAAATATGTATTTCATAGAATGTGTATAATTTTTAAATGTGTTTGCAGTGAGGTCATTCACCTTGCTAGGAATGTCAGCTGATCAGTAGTAGAATGTCACTGATAAATTGTTTATTAATGTCCAAGGTAATTATTGTTAAAGATAATGTTTTAGTGTGTTAAAGATGCTATTTCAAATGATGAGAAAAGTAATTTGATAAAGTTAAGATTTTAGTGATTTGTGAAAGATGGTAAAAGATAGATTTTGGGTGATAAATATTTTGTTGGGACATGTAGATCAGTCCAAGTTGAGTTTAAAGTGGTAACAGAGAGAATAATGTTGTTGTGAACTAATGTAATGTAGAATTGGAGAAGTATTGATGCTGACACAGTAGTTATGGGGAATATATGTAGAGTAATGATTGATATATTGATGTTTATAAATGATGATGTTATTTTGTAGTTGAAGTGAGGTAATAAGAGTGTTAATTAGGGGATGGTAATTTTGTAAGAGGGGATAGTATAGTGTAGGAGTCCGCAACAAAAGGGTTGGGACCGAATGGCAGGAAGGGGTTGCCTTAGGTAGAGTCCAGGGACCAGATTAAGGGAATGAGCTTTTTGGGGGGGAACACATATCCTAAGTACAAAGGGTTAGAGAATATTTTTTTTTATATCGAGAGAATGATGTGGATTGAGTTTAGGAGTAAGTTGGTTTTTTTGGGGTGGCATGTTAGAAGGTGAGGTGCGCTGTGGTGCGTATCTGTTCGATTTTACGGTGTTGGGATCTCGTACAGAGAAGTCCAGTGATCTCGTCCAGATGCGTCCATAGTCGCCGAGCCAGGGGGGTCGTTTACCCATGAAGTATAAGATCAAAACGGGGTTGTTGGCACCAGTTCCTCACCGGTCCTCTTAGGGGTTTTAGCAATGAGATTTCTTCTGTTTCGGCAGAAGATCTCTCATTGGGGGGGGGGTATTGTAACATGACAAATTGGGAGGGATTTTCATTTTATTAAAATTTTGGGGTTTGTTAAAAATATCCATAAATATAATGTCCATTTGTGACCAGGCCACGTGTTGAATTGAAACAGTGTTCTAACAAAGGAACAATACGCCTCAACCGTTGTGTAATCGTTACGAAGGAATGTACTAAGCGTCATTTCCTAGATCTTTGCGAGTGTGTGGCCGTACGTCCGAGCGCGTCACACCAGCATGTGCGCGGACCGACGCGGACTTGTAAACTCAAAATGGCTAGGAGGCGAAAGTTTTATTCGCTTCATGGTACCAAAATGACGGATGTGAGTCTAAGTCCCACCTCTTCCGTGACGTCAACCAGTGCGGAACAAATATCTTCTACGACCAACACAAAATCAACTGCATGGGTTAAATGGGACACAGCTGTGGCGACGAATTACAAGGCATTGTTTTCCACCTAAAGACGCAATCTAGTTAGCAGCGAACGCGAAGCCGCTCTAGGCAGTCCACGAGAAACCACAACAGCTTACAGACGCAGATAGTGCCGCGCGGCCCCGGTCGGCTGAACTTTATAAAATGTGAACAACTCAAGATAATACTGCTTTCATACCGACCGGGACCCAAGGAATTAATGGATGGGCCAAATTTATAACTGGTGAAGTGGAGTTGTCAACAGACAGGTTAATTAACGGGCAGCGAATCGGTGAACAAAAACACGTGTCCGGCCGGAGTCTCGGGAGTGAACAGTTTAAATCGAAAATGAATTATAAATAATAAATAAAACCAGGGGTAAGGTGTAAATTTAGTGTGTGTGTGTGAGTGAAAAGGCAGACTGGGCGGTCTGATGTCTATGTCTTAGTATAAGGTAAGCTGTTAGAATAAGGTCAAAGTAGTACTTGTAGTCGAGGAGTGAATAACAAAACAAGAAATTATTATGCTATATTCATGTTTTCTAATTTTGGAGTAAAGATTTAACAGAGTTGCTAAAAGTTAAAAAATAAAATTTATGAATTCTCTTCAAATAATGAGTAGAGTAAATTATTACAAGAACCTATAAACCACGCTAGCATCTTACGTTCGTGCGAGAATCCTGGACCCAGATAAATTTTCAGGTAGGTGGCAATAAAAATTATGTATTTATATATTTTAATAGTTTAATTAACATAACAATGGCGCAGCCGACAGGGACAGTTTTTATAAGTAAAAATTTTAAGTAAAAACCGCACCTACAAATAAGATGCAAGCGTGTTTTTAAGGTTAGTGTAAGGAACTAAAAGTGCGTCATTTACGCACAATTGGTATAATATCGAATTTGTAGTATGACGAACTAAATTAATTAAAGTATTATAAATATCAATCATAACGAATAAGAGATGGCAGATAATAATGAAGTCAGCTTCGCTGACAGTCAAACCGAGAGTCAAATAAATACCGACTCAGGTATTCAAACAGAGTCACTATCAATAGATGACCGTAGTGTAGAAGAATCTGTAATTAGTACGCCGGGAGCGATTTCAACTCCCGTAACGATTAAAACAAAAGAAAAAGAGATGTCCATGAGTGACTTATTTAAACTTCTCAGTAAACGATTTGATAGTAATGACGAAAAATTTAATGAACAGAAAAACGAAATTCAAGAATTTAAAAGTAGTGTAAATGAGAAATTAGATATACAGAATGACAAATTTGATGAATTGAAAAAACAAAATGATGAATTGAAAAATGATATTCAAGAAATTAATAAACGTTTTGAAAATACTAATGAAATAATAAAAAATAGTTTGAATAAATTAGAACAGAGTATTGAGAGAATGGGAGTGAGTGTGATGAATACAGACAAGAGTAAAACCAATGAAAATTATAAGGATGTGTATAAAAATGTGGTACTAGATAAAGAATTAACAAATGATAATGATGATGTCGAAAATGATGAAAATAATATTGGGAAGAGTAATGTATTTGAAAAGGTAGTATCAGAGAGTGATACGTTGAAAATAAATAGTGAGAATACTGATGAAGTTGTAGAATATAATAATGGAATGTTAATGTGTGTTTATGAGTCAGAGAGAAAGTGGAAAGATAGTATAGTGGTAGAATGGGGGCAGAGGGTAAGTTTTCCCCATATTTATGATGAACCAGGGTGTTCACAAGTGTTGTTTTTGAAGGGCAAGAGTCCCGTGTTAATGGAAGTTTTAAGTTGTTTCCCTTTTTTGTATAAGTTTGTACCCTCTGTGTGGAGTTGTGTTGAAAGTACGAGATGGGGTTATGATGAGAGAGATTTAGACAGAGAGTTGTGTGTTAATAAAGAGATAGAAGTATATAATTTAAAGAGAGTTTATGATGAGTGGAAAGAAATGTTAGAAGTATGTTTAAACAATAATAATTTAATTGATGAGAAAATAACTGACCTGATAATGAATATATTTACTAATGGAGACTTGACAGAATTACATTATGTTGACTTGGTTCATGATTATTGTGATAAAACGAATGAATTTGATTTTTATGGTTATGACACACAAGATAGCAGTATGTGGGTAACTGAAATTGAAAAGTGTTATTTGAAACAAAGATTAATTTTTGACGATGGAGGGTAAACTATAAAACAATCAATGGACAATTTTAAATAGTTTGTTTTATGGTTTTGACCGCGCAACCTTGGACATTGAAGTGTGATATAACTGAATAATAATGATGAAGATTTGTAAATAATTGTTTAGTGAATTTAATTGTGTGTATTGTAAAAGGTTAGGTAAACAATGTGTATGTAGGTAATTGTTGTAATAATAATATTAATAGTTTGCAATCTAAATAAATAACAAAATTAATTGTGAAGGCAGTAATTAGCGAATTGTAATTGTTTTGATAGCAATGGAACGTGTAATTTCAATAATTAATTTAATTAAAATAAATTGAAGATGTTTGAATATTTTGATTTGTGTGATTGAATTGTGTAAATTTAAATGTTGTGTGATTGAATTTTCTAATAGACTTAAATTACTTTATGAGTTGAATTTGATAATTAATTAATAAATAAATGTCAAATGGTTTGGTAGGAAATAACATTTTGTTAAATGTTTCAGAGGTTACGTGGGAGTAGGGGTGTGTATGGTGTATATATTTTGTGTATGTCAGTATGTGAATTATGTACTGTAAGTATAAAATTTATAATAATGAGAATAATTTGAGATAATTGTTTTAAATAAAAACGATAATTGAAAATACAATAGTGTGTGTGGATGGGGGGTTGCTCAGGTGAGCAACGAATTTAAATTGCATAACGTAAAAATGGTAACTCACTTTTGCTCTAATTAAATGCTTGTATTATGCTTTGATAAATAGGTGTTCATACATTCAGTATACTGTGTTTATTCTGTTTTATACATGTATTATTTTATTGTGTTAGAGGTAAGAATTGATAAAAATATGTGTTTTATATAATTTGTGTAATTTTGAAATGAGTATAACAAAGTAAATAACTAGACCGACCGGCAGGCGGTTTACACAATTGTACCAGAGTCAGAAAGAGGGGAACAATGAGGTGTAGTATGGTAGATGTAAGGATTGCTAAAAATATGTATTTCATAGAATGTGTATAATTTTTAAATGTGTTTGCAGTGAGGTCATTCACCTTGCTAGGAATGTCAGCTGATCAGTAGTAGAATGTCACTGATAAATTGTTTATTAATGTCCAAGGTAATTATTGTTAAAGATAATGTTTTAGTGTGTTAAAGATGCTATTTCAAATGATGAGAAAAGTAATTTGATAAAGTTAAGATTTTAGTGATTTGTGAAAGATGGTAAAAGATAGATTTTGGGTGATAAATATTTTGTTGGGACATGTAGATCAGTCCAAGTTGAGTTTAAAGTGGTAACAGAGAGAATAATGTTGTTGTGAACTAATGTAATGTAGAATTGGAGAAGTATTGATGCTGACACAGTAGTTATGGGGAATATATGTAGAGTAATGATTGATATATTGATGTTTATAAATGATGATGTTATTTTGTAGTTGAAGTGAGGTAATAAGAGTGTTAATTAGGGGATGGTAATTTTGTAAGAGGGGATAGTATAGTGTAGGAGTCCGCAACAAAAGGGTTGGGACCGAATGGCAGGAAGGGGTTGCCTTAGGTAGAGTCCAGGGACCAGATTAAGGGAATGAGCTTTTTGGGGGGGAACACATATCCTAAGTACAAAGGGTTAGAGAATATTTTTTTTTATATCGAGAGAATGATGTGGATTGAGTTTAGGAGTAAGTTGGTTTTTTTGGGGTGGCATGTTAGAAGGTGAGGTGCGCTGTGGTGCGTATCTGTTCGATTTTACGGTGTTGGGATCTCGTACAGAGAAGTCCAGTGATCTCGTCCAGATGCGTCCATAGTCGCCGAGCCAGGGGGGTCGTTTACCCATGAAGTATAAGATCAAAACGGGGTTGTTGGCACCAGTTCCTCACCGGTCCTCTTAGGGGTTTTAGCAATGAGATTTCTTCTGTTTCGGCAGAAGATCTCTCATTGGGGGGGGGGTATTGTAACATGACAAATTGGGAGGGATTTTCATTTTATTAAAATTTTGGGGTTTGTTAAAAATATCCATAAATATAATGTCCATTTGTGACCAGGCCACGTGTTGAATTGAAACAGTGTTCTAACAAAGGAACAATACGCCTCAACCGTTGTGTAATCGTTACGAAGGAATGTACTAAGCGTCATTTCCTAGATCTTTGCGAGTGTGTGGCCGTACGTCCGAGCGCGTCACACCAGCATGTGCGCGGACCGACGCGGACTTGTAAACTCAAAATGGCTAGGAGGCGAAAGTTTTATTCGCTTCATGGTACCAAAATGACGGATGTGAGTCTAAGTCCCACCTCTTCCGTGACGTCAACCAGTGCGGAACAAATATCTTCTACGACCAACACAAAATCAACTGCATGGGTTAAATGGGACACAGCTGTGGCGACGAATTACAAGGCATTGTTTTCCACCTAAAGACGCAATCTAGTTAGCAGCGAACGCGAAGCCGCTCTAGGCAGTCCACGAGAAACCACAACAGCTTACAGACGCAGATAGTGCCGCGCGGCCCCGGTCGGCTGAACTTTATAAAATGTGAACAACTCAAGATAATACTGCTTTCATACCGACCGGGACCCAAGGAATTAATGGATGGGCCAAATTTATAACTGGTGAAGTGGAGTTGTCAACAGACAGGTTAATTAACGGGCAGCGAATCGGTGAACAAAAACACGTGTCCGGCCGGAGTCTCGGGAGTGAACAGTTTAAATCGAAAATTAATTATAAATAATAAATAAAACCAGGGGTAAGGTGTAAATTTAGTGTGTGTGTGTGAGTGAAAAGGCAGACTGGGCGGTCTGATGTCTATGTCTTAGTATAAGGTAAGCTGTTAGAATAAGGTCAAAGTAGTACTTGTAGTCGAGGAGTGAATAACAAAACAAGAAATTATTATGCTATATTCATGTTTTCTAATTTTGGAGTAAAGATTTAACAGAGTTGCTAAAAGTTAAAAAATAAAATTTATGAATTCTCTTCAAATAATGAGTAGAGTAAATTATTACAAGAACCTATAAACCACGCTAGCATCTTACGTTCGTGCGAGAATCCTGGACCCAGATAAATTTTCAGGTAGGTGGCAATAAAAATTATGTATTTATATATTTTAATAGTTTAATTAACATAACAATGGCGCAGCCGACAGGGACAGTTTTTATAAGTAAAAATTTTAAGTAAAAACCGCACCTACAAATAAGATGCAAGCGTGTTTTTAAGGTTAGTGTAAGGAACTAAAAGTGCGTCATTTACGCACAATTGGTATAATATCGAATTTGTAGTATGACGAACTAAATTAATTAAAGTATTATAAATATCAATCATAACGAATAAGAGATGGCAGATAATAATGAAGTCAGCTTCGCTGACAGTCAAACCGAGAGTCAAATAAATACCGACTCAGGTATTCAAACAGAGTCACTATCAATAGATGACCGTAGTGTAGAAGAATCTGTAATTAGTACGCCGGGAGCGATTTCAACTCCCGTAACGATTAAAACAAAAGAAAAAGAGATGTCCATGAGTGACTTATTTAAACTTCTCAGTAAACGATTTGATAGTAATGACGAAAAATTTAATGAACAGAAAAACGAAATTCAAGAATTTAAAAGTAGTGTAAATGAGAAATTAGATATACAGAATGACAAATTTGATGAATTGAAAAAACAAAATGAATTGAAAAATGATATTCAAGAAATTAATAAACGTTTTGAAAATACTAATGAAATAATAAAAAATAGTTTGAATAAATTAGAACAGAGTATTGAGAGAATGGGAGTGAGTGTGATGAATACAGACAAGAGTAAAACCAATGAAAATTATAAGGATGTGTATAAAAATGTGGTACTAGATAAAGAATTAACAAATGATAATGATGATGTCGAAAATGATGAAAATAATATTGGGAAGAGTAATGTATTTGAAAAGGTAGTATCAGAGAGTGATACGTTGAAAATAAATAGTGAGAATACTGATGAAGTTGTAGAATATAATAATGGAATGTTAATGTGTGTTTATGAGTCAGAGAGAAAGTGGAAAGATAGTATAGTGGTAGAATGGGGGCAGAGGGTAAGTTTTCCCCATATTTATGATGAACCAGGGTGTTCACAAGTGTTGTTTTTGAAGGGCAAGAGTCCCGTGTTAATGGAAGTTTTAAGTTGTTTCCCTTTTTTGTATAAGTTTGTACCCTCTGTGTGGAGTTGTGTTGAAAGTACGAGATGGGGTTATGATGAGAGAGATTTAGACAGAGAGTTGTGTGTTAATAAAGAGATAGAAGTATATAATTTAAAGAGAGTTTATGATGAGTGGAAAGAAATGTTAGAAGTATGTTTAAACAATAATAATTTAATTGATGAGAAAATAACTGACCTGATAATGAATATATTTACTAATGGAGACTTGACAGAATTACATTATGTTGACTTGGTTCATGATTATTGTGATAAAACGAATGAATTTGATTTTTATGGTTATGACACACAAGATAGCAGTATGTGGGTAACTGAAATTGAAAAGTGTTATTTGAAACAAAGATTAATTTTTGACGATGGAGGGTAAACTATAAAACAATCAATGGACAATTTTAAATAGTTTGTTTTATGGTTTTGACCGCGCAACCTTGGACATTGAAGTGTGATATAACTGAATAATAATGATGAAGATTTGTAAATAATTGTTTAGTGAATTTAATTGTGTGTATTGTAAAAGGTTAGGTAAACAATGTGTATGTAGGTAATTGTTGTAATAATAATATTAATAGTTTGCAATCTAAATAAATAACAAAATTAATTGTGAAGGCAGTAATTAGCGAATTGTAATTGTTTTGATAGCAATGGAACGTGTAATTTCAATAATTAATTTAATTAAAATAAATTGAAGATGTTTGAATATTTTGATTTGTGTGATTGAATTGTGTAAATTTAAATGTTGTGTGATTGAATTTTCTAATAGACTTAAATTACTTTATGAGTTGAATTTGATAATTAATTAATAAATAAATGTCAAATGGTTTGGTAGGAAATAACATTTTGTTAAATGTTTCAGAGGTTACGTGGGAGTAGGGGTGTGTATGGTGTATATATTTTGTGTATGTCAGTATGTGAATTATGTACTGTAAGTATAAAATTTATAATAATGAGAATAATTTGAGATAATTGTTTTAAATAAAAACGATAATTGAAAATACAATAGTGTGTGTGGATGGGGGGTTGCTCAGGTGAGCAACGAATTTAAATTGCATAACGTAAAAATGGTAACTCACTTTTGCTCTAATTAAATGCTTGTATTATGCTTTGATAAATAGGTGTTCATACATTCAGTATACTGTGTTTATTCTGTTTTATACATGTATTATTTTATTGTGTTAGAGGTAAGAATTGATAAAAATATGTGTTTTATATAATTTGTGTAATTTTGAAATGAGTATAACAAAGTAAATAACTAGACCGACCGGCAGGCGGTTTACACAATTGTACCAGAGTCAGAAAGAGGGGAACAATGAGGTGTAGTATGGTAGATGTAAGGATTGCTAAAAATATGTATTTCATAGAATGTGTATAATTTTTAAATGTGTTTGCAGTGAGGTCATTCACCTTGCTAGGAATGTCAGCTGATCAGTAGTAGAATGTCACTGATAAATTGTTTATTAATGTCCAAGGTAATTATTGTTAAAGATAATGTTTTAGTGTGTTAAAGATGCTATTTCAAATGATGAGAAAAGTAATTTGATAAAGTTAAGATTTTAGTGATTTGTGAAAGATGGTAAAAGATAGATTTTGGGTGATAAATATTTTGTTGGGACATGTAGATCAGTCCAAGTTGAGTTTAAAGTGGTAACAGAGAGAATAATGTTGTTGTGAACTAATGTAATGTAGAATTGGAGAAGTATTGATGCTGACACAGTAGTTATGGGGAATATATGTAGAGTAATGATTGATATATTGATGTTTATAAATGATGATGTTATTTTGTAGTTGAAGTGAGGTAATAAGAGTGTTAATTAGGGGATGGTAATTTTGTAAGAGGGGATAGTATAGTGTAGGAGTCCGCAACAAAAGGGTTGGGACCGAATGGCAGGAAGGGGTTGCCTTAGGTAGAGTCCAGGGACCAGATTAAGGGAATGAGCTTTTTGGGGGGGAACACATATCCTAAGTACAAAGGGTTAGAGAATATTTTTTTTTATATCGAGAGAATGATGTGGATTGAGTTTAGGAGTAAGTTGGTTTTTTTGGGGTGGCATGTTAGAAGGTGAGGTGCGCTGTGGTGCGTATCTGTTCGATTTTACGGTGTTGGGATCTCGTACAGAGAAGTCCAGTGATCTCGTCCAGATGCGTCCATAGTCGCCGAGCCAGGGGGGTCGTTTACCCATGAAGTATAAGATCAAAACGGGGTTGTTGGCACCAGTTCCTCACCGGTCCTCTTAGGGGTTTTAGCAATGAGATTTCTTCTGTTTCGGCAGAAGATCTCTCATGGGGGGGGGGGTATTGTAACATGACAAATTGGGAGGGATTTTCATTTTATTAAAATTTTGGGGTTTGTTAAAAATATCCATAAATATAATGTCCATTTGTGACCAGGCCACGTGTTGAATTGAAACAGTGTTCTAACAAAGGAACAATACGCCTCAACCGTTGTGTAATCGTTACGAAGGAATGTACTAAGCATCATTTCCTAGATCTTTGCGAGTGTGTGGCCGTACGTCCGAGCGCGTCACACCAGCATGTGCGCGGACCGACGCGGACTTGTAAACTCAAAATGGCTAGGAGGCGAAAGTTTTATTCGCTTCATGGTACCAAAATGACGGATGTGAGTCTAAGTCCCACCTCTTCCGTGACGTCAACCAGTGCGGAACAAATATCTTCTACGACCAACACAAAATCAACTGCATGGGTTAAATGGGACACAGCTGTGGCGACGAATTACAAGGCATTGTTTTCCACCTAAAGACGCAATCTAGTTAGCAGCGAACGCGAAGCCGCTCTAGGCAGTCTACGAGAAACCACAACAGCTTACAGACGCAGATAGTGCCGCGCGGGCCCGGTCGGCTGAACTTTATAAAATGTGAACAACTCAAGATAATACTGCTTTCATACCGACCGGGACCCAAGGAATTAATGGATGGGCCAAATTTATAACTGGTGAAGTGGAGTTGTCAACAGACAGGTTAATTAACGGGCAGCGAATCGGTGAACAAAAACACGTGTCCGGCCGGAGTCTCGGGAGTGAACAGTTTAAATCGAAAATGAATTATAAATAATAAATAAAACCAGGGGTAAGGTGTAAATTTAGTGTGTGTGTGTGAGTGAAAAGGCAGACTGGGCGGTCTGATGTCTATGTCTTAGTATAAGGTAAGCTGTTAGAATACGGTCAAAGTAGTACTTGTAGTCAAGGAATGAATAACAAAACAAGAAATTATTATGCTATATTCATGTTTTCTAATTTTGGAGTAAAGATTTAACAGAGTTGCTAAAAGTTAAAAAATAAAATTTATGAATTCTCTTCAAATAATGAGTAGAGTAAATTATTACAAGAACCTATAAACTACGCTAGCATCTTACGTTCGTGCGAGAATCCTGGACCCAGATAAATTTTTAGGTCGGATAACACTTTGGTCTTCCATCCTTTATTTTATTCTGTGGCACTGACCGTTGAGTCTCTGTTTCTTGTTCTTCCTCTTCGTTGCCTGAGCTGTCATGATCTTTTAGCGTGCACTTTATGACTTGCCCAACCAGATGCTGACTTTGGAGCCTCAAATTGCAGAGCATGGACCAGAGCATCCGCACTGTTCTGGTGTCTTGCCATTCGTAACACTTGCTGTAGTTCATTATCTCAGACACCATCAGTGTCTGCATCGCAAACCTCGTTCGAAAATCTTCTGACGCTTCAGGATAGTCCATCTAATTAGTCTGTCGATAGTTGCTAAAGTCTTGAAGACCCTCCCCGGAATGTTGTCGCCTTGCTCTCAACTGATACACATCTCTCAAATGTTTATCACCATAGCATAATTCTAGAGCTTTTATCAATTCGGCATAGGTGTTCTGGCTATCAGTTGGGACTTTTTGTAGCAGCTCTGCAGCAGGTCCTTTTAAAGTGAGAACGAGTGAAACTGCCTTCTCTTTATCTGTCCAATCATTTGTGCAAGATACATTGCCGCCCAGTGCATACTTCCATCAAAGGTTGGAGCCTTGACATGAACTATCCCAACTACAGGCAAGATGACTTTCTCTATTGTCTTTTCTGTCTTTATCATTGGTACAGTCTGTACACAAATTTGTTTTGGTTGTGTCTTCATGAACTGGACGACTTCACTTTTACTTTGTTCTCTTATCTTTGCCATCGAGTTTTCCACTGCAGATATTTTATTTGACATGGATTCTTCTATGAGAGATATTTTTGTAGACATCGATTCTTGTACCTCCGATATTTTAGTAACTTGTTTATTAAGCTCACCTCGTACGAGACCCAACTCTCCAGCGGTTTGTTCTTGCATCTGCTTTTGCTCCTGTATTATTTCTTTGATGTCTTCTGTTTCCACCAGGAGAGTTTACTGTCTCTCTTCCGCTTTCTCATCTTGTTGTTTTTCTGCTTCTTCTCTTTCTTGTCTTTGTTCTTCTTTTTGTCATCGTTCTACTTCTTCTGCCTCTTTTTGTCGTTCTAATTTTTGTTGTTCCTGTGTCTGCTGCAGCAGTGCTTGGAGAGCTTCCATCATCTGACTGGCATCTATATTTATCAATTAATTACACATTACACTAGTCTTGCACAAAGTGTCCGCTGTTTCCACTGTTAATGGTTCTGTCACACTTCTGACCCACTGTAACGGCATATGAGTCGTACAACTGATCAACTGGTCCATACAACTGATCGTCGTATGGTACAGTGGAAAACAAAATACAAGACACCAATTAAGTCACTAATCACCAGCTTTAATTATCACATTTAAACAGTTTGTAATCAACAAGATAGTCTTTTACAACAAATCAAATAAAAATTGTTCACACACAATAATAATGTCAACTAATAGATTCTCGCACAATTATAAAACAAACACTTCGCCACAATACTTGTAGCGGGTCAATTTTTGGGTGTTTTTGTTTTAACCGTTTGGGGCATATATTTATGTTTTTATTTATTTCGTTTTCGGGCGGACTGGTATAAAGTATGGTAAAGCTGCATTATTGTGCAACATAACATAACAGAACAGTGAAACAACGCTATAAGACGCAGTTGTTGTCGAGGAATGCGGCAGAGAATTCGCGCCAACTTAAAAATTCACAGAATTTTGTACCTGTGTGTGGCAGCGCACATACGCAACTGCTCAATCACGCTCCAAGTGACGCTCTGACAAAAAACTAAGATGGCCAGAGAGTGAAATTTTCATCGTTCTGTTGGGTTCACGACGGAAGTGTCGTTTAGACCATGCCCACTTAAATGACATCGGCAGAGCCAAGCCCAATATTAAGCTCTGGACATCCACATATGTCAGCTCCATTCCCTATATAAAATGGTTACACGTCAGCAAATTAAACATGAGCGGCGACGAAATAATCGTGGCAGTGACCAACAGCTTCTCTCCAAAGCAACATGTACCTGTTACGTTCTACGAGACAGTCTACATTAGTCAGAGACGCCATACAGTCAACTAGAACCCGACCCCAACTACAGACGCTTACCGTTTCGTTTAGGCCCCGGTCGGTGGTGTTATAAAATGTAATTAACCCAGTAAGACCGACCGGGACCCAAGAAGTTAATAACCATATTACCGTGATTGGCGGGCAGTTGGTGCAGTGACATAGAGTGATTAACTAAATACGTAATCTTTAAAAGAGGAATCGGATAACAGAAACACGTGTTCGGTCGGCAGTGAAAAGTGAATTAAACATGAATTAAATACTATTACCGGGAATTCAATATGAAACATCAATGGGTAAAGTGTAAAAAATGGCATGTGTGTGTGTGTGATGCAGAATGGGCTACCTTAATTATTATAATACTTGATAAGTTAGAGGATATTTTATGTTAGTTAAGTCTGAGGGATCAATGTATATTTTAAACCCTATTTTTTCAGTGTCTTTTAACATTCATTAAAATCAGTTGGTTTACCTTGAATATGTGTTAGACTAAGTTATTTCGTCATTGCCATTTCCTCATTTCTGTGTTAAAAATTCGTCTAACGTTCCGGAATCTTTCTGAGTTATTAATTGGGTGGGTCAGATTGCTAAATTGTCCGTTTTATTTAAGGTGGAGTGTAAAGGTTTTCGATATTTTATCCTATAAAAAATAATCGTGGCGACCTTGGTCTTCTGGTAAAATTTCAATAACAGGTAAGTGTTGTAATTGCGTGCAGGTAAGTTCTGGCAGGGTATTTTATTTATTTTATATATTTAGGCCTTCTTTTTTATTGTTACAAATGTCGACGCGCTGCCAGGATTTTCGTTTAATTATAATTTTATACGAGATAGACCTATTTTAATACACAGAAAATAGGATGTGGTAATGACGAATTTATAAATATGATTTATCGTACATAATTAAGTAGGTTAGGTTTGTGTTATTGTGATTCACAATGTGTTAGGTGTGAGTAGAGAAAAAGAGTAATTTTATATATAAAAGTGTTATACAAACGAACTTTAAAAATGTCTATAATACAAAGTAATGATAGTGATTTTGCATGGGACGAGTGGGAGAATGAATTTCGAGGTGTTGTGGGTGAGATGACAGACGAGGAATGGGGTAATTTAGACGATAGGTTAACCCGAATGGAAGAACAAGAAGAAGGAATATTCGCAGAAATTAATAAACATAGTGAGATGACCAATGATACAGGTAAGATAGTTGAAGAGATAGTGGTAGAGAATAAAACAGAAAATAGGCCTAATGATAATGATAACGACAGAGTGGGGGTAGAAAAAAAGGAGCGTACATTGGAGGATGTGATGAACCTTTTGAGAACAGTGTATGATAATCTGAACAAGGGTTTTGATGAATTACAGGAAATGAGGGATAAACATTTTGATAATATGATGAAGGGTTTTGATGAATTACATGTAGAATTAAACAAAACAAAGGAAACAATGAGTAAGGGTTGTAATACAATAAAAAATGCTATTGATAAACCAGACGAGAAGCGGGAGGAGAATAGAGGTCAGTTAAAAGAGAGTACAGAAGTTGAGTTAACACAGGTAAGTGGTAATAATGTCTTTGATAATAGCGAAGAAATAATTAACAAGGTAAGTTACAGTTGTAAAAATGAATTAATAAATAATAGTGATAAAATAATTGAAAACGAGTTATTTAAGAATGATGTGATGAAAACAAATAGTGATGATGGAGTTTGTGGTGAAGTAGAATTTAATAACAAAATGTTAGCGAGTGTTGATGAAATTGAGAGAGAGTGTGATGAAAGGTTAGGGTGTCAAAGGGCAAATTTTCCCCGTGATGTAAGTGGAGTAAGGACTCCGCTAGTAGTGAATTTTGAGGACAGAGTTTCCTCCGGTAATTATGTGGAAGACGAGGTGTCTTCAAGCAGTCCCCTAAATTTTTGTAAACCTGGAAAAGCCAGGAAATGGTATAGTAAGTTTGTTGTGCCCTTTGCATGGAGTGAAGTAGGTCAGTGGTGTGGTGACAGGTATTGTGATGAAAGTGATTATGAGAGAGAGAAAGAGTTAGAGTGGTTCAAGGTAAATAGAGGTTATGCAGAGCTGATAGAGAAGATGAAGATAAAGAGAGTTATGATAAATAATGTAGACATACCTTGTGTAGTAGTAGACAATGATTATATTGATGATAAATGTGTACCTGTAGGAAGAATTAGTGTACTTGTAGTGGAGGAATATGATGAGAAAATAAATTACCTGGGTGTAACAACAAATATTCACGGAGGCGGGATAAAAACAAATAATAGTGACAAGTCTTATGAGATAATAAAAGGGAAAATGAATGACATAGAGGTAATGGTTTATGATAAAAATAATAATAATAAACTGGATGTAAATAAAAATCATTTAGTATACAAATATGTGAGGTATATTTTTGACGATGGTGGCTAAAATATAAAACAGAAAAGACAGTTAAATATTTTGTTTTAAGCTATTTGACTTGGCTGATTTGGAAATTGAGATGTGATAACTGAGTAAATACTGAAGTAAATTTGTAAATAAATATGTAGTAAAGCCAATGGTATGTGTTGTGGTTAAGTGAACAGTGTATGTAGGTAATTAATTGTTGTAAGAATAATAGGGAAATACTTGCAATTTAAATAAATAAACCAAATTAATTTTGAAAACAAGTAATCAGAGAATTATAATTGTTTGGATGGTAATGAATTCTATATTGTTAATAATTAATTTAATTAAACAATTTAATACATGTTAAATATTTTGTTTGACTATTTCAATATTGTATAATTAACTTTTTAAGGAATTTAAATCATTTTGATAATAGATGGCTGAATTATTTGAGGTGAACTAATATGTTGTGAAATGTTTCAGGGGTGAGGTGAGAGTATTGTGGTATGTTGTATATGTTTTGAGAAATGGGCTGTAAGTATTGAAATTTTACAATATGAATAATGTATAACAAAAAGGTTGACAGGAGTGATTGATATGTTAATTCAGTAATGAAATATTTTGAAATAATTGTGCTAAATAAAAATAATGGTTAAAAATATATATATTAATAATAAATTTAGAATTTTTGAAAATCTGATTACAACACAGGATAAATTCATCATGATGATAAATAGAAAGAGTTAATGAAAAATTTTAAATAATAATGTTTCTAAATTTTTATATAAATTATTTAAAAGAGAATTGTTTGTTTGATGTATGCTAATAATACAGGTTTACTGCTATTTGTGTATTGTGTTAGGTGATGTATTATAACAGTGTAGTGTGGAACTGCTATGGGGGAAGGTTGTAGATTTTGTATTTAATATTTTATGTTAATAATGGTTAAGCTTCCATATAAAGTGGGTTAAAACCCCATCTAAATTAATATTGTCATTTTATTGTGACAATAATTATTGACAAAAGTTTTTGCTTATTCAAAGTTTAATCCAATCAAAAATGCTTGTGCTCTGTCCACATAGCTATATGCTCAGACTCGTAAATTAAGGTGTTCATGCTATAATTTTAAGTGTATTATTTTATTGTTGTCTATTAGATAAGAATATGTAATTTTATTATGTGTGTATTTTTTTTTAAGCCATAAGTAAATCGTCTGGCAGGTTAACATAAGCATCAGAATCAGAAAAATGGGAAACAATGAGGTGAGAAGGGAGAATAAATAAAAATAAATATGTATCTTCCATGTAATTTGTTCAATTTTAAGATGTAGTTTCATTGTGTTTTTATTATGTTAGGATATCAGCTGATCAACAATACCATGTCACTGGTATATTGGTTTATAAATGTTACAAGTAATTAATGTTTAGTGTACTACAGACATTTTGAAGTAAAGATAAAAAGAATATGCAGATTAATAAAAGATAATTTATGGGTGATAAGTGTTTTATGGGACATGCAGACCTGTCCAAAGCTGAATGTGAAATGATGGAGATGAATATAATGTAATGTTGTTTTTGAGTTGATGTGATATAACAGGATTTTGTGAAATATAGATGTTGACACAGTGGTAATGGAGAATTTATGTAGATTTTGAGTGACATATTGTTGTTTTTATAGTTAATGAGGTTATTTTGTGTATTTGTAGTAATGTAATGAGATTGAGAATTTTGGGGATGGCAATTTTGTATTAGGGGGTAGTGTATTTGGGGAGTCCGCAACAAGGGTTGGGACGGGATAGGAATAGATTTTAGTGGGGAAGGGGCCGCCTTAGGTAGAGAATCCGGGCCGCCAAATAAGGGAATTGAGTTTTGGGAAGGAAACACGTATCCTATGTACAAAGGGTTAGAGAGTATTTTTTTTTATATATGGGGAGAAGGCGGCGAATTGTGTTAAATGATAAGTTGGTGTTTAGAATGTCCTGATTAGTAGATATTTTTGATAGAGTTGGGTGTCATGATAATTGAGTTGATGAATATTAGAGTCAGAGGGAGAAAGTTTATATATGTATAGAAATCTCATACAGAAAAACGAGAATAAATAATTTACATCACCCCCAGTAAGGTAGAATTAACTGTCAACTAAAGAGAGAGATTCATGATAAAGAATATGCAATTGTTTATTTTTTTTACCAGTGACAGAATTTTGATAAAATTTGAAAATAATGTAAAGTCAAGAATTGTTTGTTTTAAATAATTTAAATGTCAATCTGTTCATTATTTATAATAATATTTTGTTTGTTTTAAATATTTTGTGTTATTATGTTTTGTATTTCAAGTTAGGATATTACAGATGTTTAAAGTGTTTTCAGAAATCATACATAACATATGTAGGTCAAGGGTTTTGTACTTGACCTAGTTATGATCAGCTGATGAGTTCATACACCTACTAAGTTTGTATAGTAGGAATCCAATTTTAACTTGCTTATTTAATTAATTCAAACCAATATTTGAATAATTTTAATAAATGTTATTTAACAAATAAATTTAATAAATATTTAATGAATAGTTTTTTTGAATTTTAAAATTTTGAAAATTTTAAATTTTTTTGAAGAAAAAAAAAAAAAAAATTTTTTTTTTTTATTTTTCGCCTGCCAGCGAGTGAATATGTTGAGTAATGATTATTTTATTGTGTATGTATTAATGATGTTTCTTTTATTGTATTGCTTTATATTGGTAGGCTATAAATTGTTCTCATGCTAGAGTAAGGATGTATTTGTATTAATAGGAATGTTTAGGTTAGGTCATTGAAACAAAAATTAGAAAAAAGAGGAAGAGAATTTTTTGATAAAAGATTATTTTTTTTTTGAATTTTGAATTTTTTAAATTTATAATAAATTTTAAAAGAAAATTTTTATGTTTAATGTGTTAGGGTATCATGTAACGTGAGTGTGTGTGAGCCCAGTATCTGCTAAAGGCAGCCCAGCTTGCAAAAAGGGGATCCACATCGGCGGAGGAGCTGGAACGATTTTAGCCAGGGATTGAGGATTTTTGGGGGTAGCATGTTAGAAGGCAAGGTGGGCTGTGGTGCGAGTCTGATCGATTTCTCGGTGTTGGGATCTCTTACGGAGAAGTCCAGTGATCTCGTTCAGATGAGTCCATGGTCACTGAGCCAGGGGGGTCGTGTACCCATGAGATTAAGAACAAGGGGGTTGTAGGCACCAGTTCCTCACCGGTCCTCTTCGGGGTTATCGATGAGATTTCTTCTGTCGTGGACAGCAGAATTCTCATCGAGGGGGTATTGTAGCGGGTCAATTTTTGGGTGTTTTTGTTTTAACCGTTTGGGGCATATATTTATGTTTTTATTTATTTCGTTTTCGGGCGGACTGGTATAAAGTATGGTAAAGCTGCATTATTGTGCAACATAACAGAACAGTGAAACAATGCTATAAGACGCAGTTGTTGTCGAGGAATGCAGCAGAGAATTCGCGCCAACTTAAAAATTCACAGAATTTTGTACCTGTGTGTGGCAGCGCACATACGCAACTGCTCAATCACGCTCCAAGTGACGCTCTGACAAAAAACTAAGATGGCCAGAGAGTGAAATTTTCATCGTTCTGTTGGGTTCACGACGGAAGTGTCGTTTAGACCACGCCCACTTAAATGACATCGGCAGAGCCAAGCCCAATATTAAGCTCTGGACATCCACATATGTCAGCTCCATTCCCTATATAAAATGGTTACACGTCAGCAAATTAAACATGAGCGGCGACGAAATAATCGTGGCAGTGACCAACAGCTTCTCTCCAAAGCAACATGTACCTGTTACGTTCTACGAGACAGTCTACATTAGTCAGAGACGCCATACAGTCAACTAGAACCCGACCCCAACTACAGACGCTTACCGTTTCGTTTAGGCCCCGGTCGGTGGTGTTATAAAATGTAATTAACCCAGTAAGACCGACCGGGACCCAAGAAGTTAATAACCATATTACCGTGATTGGCGGGCAGTTGGTGCAGTGACATAGAGTGATTAACTAAATACGTAATCTTTAAAAGAGGAATCGGATAACAGAAACACGTGTTCGGTCGGCAGTGAAAAGTGAATTAAACATGAATTAAATACTATTACCGGGAATTCAATATGAAACATCAATGGGTAAAGTGTAAAAAATGGCATGTGTGTGTGTGTGATGCAGAATGGGCTACCTTAATTATTATAATACTTGATAAGTTAGAGGATATTTTATGTTAGTTAAGTCTGAGGGATCAATGTATATTTTAAACCCTATTTTTTCAGTGTCTTTTAACATTCATTAAAATCAGTTGGTTTACCTTGAATATGTGTTAGACTAAGTTATTTCGTCATTGCCATTTCCTCATTTCTGTGTTAAAAATTCGTCTAACGTTCCGGAATCTTTCTGAGTTATTAATTGGGTGGGTCAGATTGCTAAATTGTCCGTTTTATTTAAGGTGGAGTGTAAAGGTTTTCGATATTTTATCCTATAAAAAATAATCGTGGCGACCTTGGTCTTCTGGTAAAATTTCAATAACAGGTAAGTGTTGTAATTGCGTGCAGGTAAGTTCTGGCAGGGTATTTTATTTATTTTATATATTTAGGCCTTATTTTTTATTGTTACATACTTCGAACTGGACTGGAATAAATCGCCACATAATCTGAACTCAGCACCGCTGAATGCCATATTTATACCCTGCTGATATTCCAGAATAATCCATAATACGCGTCAACACTAGAGCATTAATTGCTTGCAGCCTTGAACACAGTGCACACAGGCCAGTGAGTTTGGAACAATCTTGTTAACGCCCGTTAAGAATCACGTACGCACACAACATTACAGTTGGTTCCACTAGAATAGCCACGTGGTTCCGAGAAACACGTAGAATGTTCTGTAATGTCGTAGCAGTATGAATTCATTGATATACCAGTCTGTGAACATTTCGGTAGTCGTCCAGGAATTTCTTGGCAACCTGTAAGAGATAGGCAGGCAGCATACATTATTGAAGCAACAAGGTTGTTTCCTTTTTGTAATGACCATTAATTACAAGAAATGTGAGCCACTCGAATTGCCACACACCATAACGATTTTTCTAGCCTTACTGACTTTAAAGCCTGGAACGAAACTTTCTTGACGTGAAGCTAGATACTTTCAAGGTAGAGAACACCATTTGTAGACATCGTCTCTTGAGTATCCCTGTTCATTAACCGTACTCATAATCATATTTTTAAATTCTTGTGCATTGTTAACATGTCCAGATAAAAATCTCTTCTTGAATTTGTAGCTACCTTATCCTATGCACTAACTTGAAATTCTTAAGCTATCTGGAGCTAACCTTAAAATCCGGTGGTCCACATAATTTATCATGAAATTATAAGGCTTTCTCACAGATCAGTGGACCTGATATAGGCTCACCTAAGCTCCTACTTTGTGTAAACCAAATAAACATTGCATCTTCAAATGCAGTATTATTGACCATTTGTAATGTTTTCCTTCTTTTCGATCCATCTTCAGAGTCCAGCTTGGAAGCGTACTGCAGTATGCTGTCTTTTTTCATTTTTATATAGCTTATAGTAGATGTCCCCATGCCATACTTTTTTGCAAGATATGCGCCATTTTCACCTTCAGCAAGTTTGTTTAACATTTGTAATTTTATTTCAGTACTAAAAAACATGTTTTTTCTTACGAGACCCTGCAGTACCAATTTGACTCTGTAACTAAAATAAGAAATCACAAGCACAAATGAACTATGAACAAGCACAACACACCGCACTTCTGTTCACCCAAACAAACTGAACAGTACTGTTGTTAAGTGTGATGTGTTGTTTTGATTGAGTCAGGATTGGGGTGGCTGTTGTCACCCCACCGTTCCTACATTCAATTTATCTACCGTAACTCTGCATAGAGGCTAAGCTCAAAGACATTCGGTAATTTGAACAAGCTGGTGTAAAACATTCCCGATCTATTGGAATCTCGATTTTGATACCGCTGCTAACGAATTGAATTTTTCTGTGTACAAGATCCAGATTATCGACACTACTGTAATAAAATAAGTTTTTACCTAGAGTGAATGTGTCATACTTAGCAATTATGGAGGCAATGCTTAAAGATATTGCATAATTGAATTGAAATGTAACATGTTTTCAATATTTAGTGTTAAATACATGTGTTAGTAAACAGTATTGATTAACATTTAAGCATTTGGCATTTTGTTTGTACGTGTAAATATTGTTTCCGTTCTTAGTTTAATCCTGATGTAAACAAACAGGGGTGGCACATCTGAAACGTTATTTGCTGCTTGACTTGGAGGTGTGTCACACTGACAGAAGTAGTACAGACAGGGTACATATAATGTTGATACTGTATAAACACATGTAAAGTGTCATAATTTTTACATTCTGGACCGAAGTATGACTGTCTGATATTTGTGTGACTGTGTCAGAGCAACAGTGACATATTTTATAACACTGAGAGTTAATGGCTTTTCGTTCACTGTTTGAATATCGTAAGAAAAAAATAAGTAGGCATATATTTAAACTGAAAATGGAAGCTGTGATAATTACTTACCAGTGTACTGTGTATGATCAGTTGCTGTCAGAAATTAATTCAATGCCTTTCATATCTGTGTCAGAGCTTGAATCATCACTTGAGTCAGCAGTGTTGGTGATAAGATTGCTCACGACGGCGTCTGTAATTTGGTCCAGTTCCCATAGCTTATCTTCTTCCTTGAATACATGCTCCACTTGTCCTCCGTTATTTCATTTATCACATACTCTGTCAGTTGTTTATGTCATGCAGCTTATACATTGTGATGTGACGGGCAACGTATCCTTTCAACTGAGTCCATATTAATTCAATGGGATTCAGAGTACAGTGATAAGAAGGAAGTCTTAAAACGGTGTGCCCTGATTTTTTGGCAATACCATTTACTACAAACTTATTTTGTTTTACTATCTCTAAACATTCAGTTATGATGCAACTTTCTTCAAAACATAAATTGAGCCACGTGACAATGTCAGCTTTCCGCCAAGCATTATTCTGAATTTGTTCAGTCATCACGGAGTGATATGGGGCATTATCCATGATTGTTACACTATTGTTTGGTAATAGTGTAATAATCTTTTCAAGCCATTTTTTGAAGACATCGCCATTCACTTGGATATGATAATCCCCACTTTTTTTAGACTCAAACAGAAGTAAGCCCCATATAAAAAACCATGTTTGTTACCAATATGAAGTATTATAAGACGCTTCCCTTTGTTACATGGTGGTTTTATTCCAATTGACAGATCTGACAGAAAAGCCTGTTGTGATGTTTTTATTGTGGAATCACTCTATATTTTACTAGTCATGTGTCCTTCGTGAACCCACATCTCATCAGTGTAAAAAATGTGGCGATTCAACAAGTTTTGAAAAATGCTTGAAGAAGATTTTATGTATTTTCATACATATATTTGGCATTGTGTTTGCATTTTCTGAATACAGAAACTGATCAAACTTTTGCACATGCCTATACATATTTTATTTTATGAGTAATTAAGAACATACATCAAAGAGACACGGAACAAAATTTTATCTATCGCTGTTTTAATGAGTGTTAGTTACTTAATGGACCACAAATCTCTCCATTAACCAACGATTTTAAGGCCTGTTAACTTTAATGGAGTTTTGTGAAACAGGCTATCTCTCACTAAACTGTTGACGAGTAATTTATTGGTCATACACTTGTTCATGGTGTGTGTGTGCGCATGGATGGGCACTTGTGGGGGTGTAAAATCTGATGCCTGGTAACTCTTAAAATTACAAATTAACCATGAACTGGACCAACTTATTTAAGTGCCGACATAGTCCGGTTTATTAAGAGTAGGAGAATTGAGTGGCTGGGCCACATACGGTGAATGGATGACAGAAGAATGGCTAAGACAGAGGAATTGCAGATTGGAGACTGGTAGGCAGAAAAATTAGAGGTGTCACCGTCTACATAATTAAGTATTTATAACTATCAGTACTTACCATAGCTAGGTAGTTCATTTGCATTTTTTATCGGGTGAAATACCATGCCACGTGCTCAACTCGTTTACACTGAATCTATTAATTATACCTAAGGGTGCCAAGGTGTCGTTAAACAGAGGTAGAAGCAGTACGGGTTATAGAAATAACTTCTCTCACACATAGGTTTGAATACAGCACACTTTTAATTCTCTTTATAGTTACTCAGTTACAAAACAAAGAAAGGGTTAAATTACATTGAAATCATATTACCAAAATGGCGGCTCTGCAGTTCCGCTCTTACTTAGTATTTATCGTTATCATCTTCCCATCTTATACTTTATTCTGACCATCGGAAGATAATCATTTTATATAGCAATTGCAATACTTCATACATTTATTAAATTTGAATACCCCTTTTGCCCATAAACCAATGTCTAGTTGTTGGCCGACATTTTTGCTCACACTCTCTCCCTCACATACTGATGTTACAAAGAATAAATTTTCAACGTTTAATATCTTATTAGAGCTCTAATTTTGAAAAAAATTAAGAATGAGAATATTGTTGACTTCCCTGAAAATAGTTGCAGTCGGGTGGCTTAGATGTTTTCCATGTTCCGGCCATAGGCTGGCGTACTTCGATGTTATTTGTACTGTCTGTTTGGTCTGTCACCTCACTGAATTTACATAATTAGAAACTGGTACTGTTCACTGTTCAACTGATGCTACATTTTTCAAATTTTGTTACATTTTTTGCTGGTTAAATTTTACCAGGAAGAAATAAACGTGTTGTCGCCATGACAAGAATCTTCAGAGTGGGCAGACATTGTGTCGAACTTTTGACAGGTGGAGGGGATGAATTGTGATCCACGATTCGTCCACATCAGCTGACGGCATTGTTCCTCGTCATTGTTGTGACGTGTGTCAATATTCGTAATATCATTTTGTTAGTGTCGATCAGAATCGCCATTGTATATGTTTTCCCTCACACGTACGCCTTCGGCCTTGAAGTAAATCGTATCGATGAAACTGCGTTGTTTGTGCAGACATAGGGAAAATGGACCTAACCATTCTTTATATATATGAATACAATAAAAATATTATGTAACAGCCTCAAACCCCATAATTAAGATAACAGGCCCGTTTGTCCCGTTACAAAACCCCCTCAATGAAAGGTTTTATGTCGAAACATAAAAACTTTCATTGACTCATTCACACGTTTCTAAAAGGATCAGTTCAGATAGGTTGCCACAACCCCCTGTAGTGTTTATATAAAAAATTTAATCACTTACCCTTGGTCCAATGATGCTGATCGTACCTGTCTGACCTTACTGGACTTCTCAGGAGAGATCCCAACACCGTAAGGCCATGAAGCACTTAACACTCCTGTTCTGACGCACCGGCCAGCTCAGGACCACGGTCACAACACCACAAAACTCTGAAACATACAATACAAATTTTCAAAATGGTGGCCTTATCTATTTCCATATCCACAACTGATATGTTTCCCCTTAGATGCATTGGTTTATGTTACTAGACATTGGTTTTATTAATCAATAAGTTTTTTCAAATAACAAAAACAAGATTTAAGACAGAAAATCCTTTCCATTTTTCAACACTCCTGTATTTTTTAACAAATTCTCTGACTCCAGTCAACATCAACTTACTTCTCTCACCACAAGAAAATAGATTATTATACTAAGCGTAAAACAAATTTTAATCTCTCAAACAACAACCACTATCTCTATTAATTTATTTCAGATAAAATCAACATATATACCTATTATGGCAAATACTTCAAGACTCTTTATTTTTTCTTTACGCAATTTTCCTTACACCAGAATCATTACTATAGACTTGATAACCAACACCAATATCACTATCATTTCTTTAAAATTTAATATTGTATTATCGTTACTACCCTTGTAGTAACCGCCCAGCCACACACACTATTATTTTCTAAGAATGGACTGTTGCGCCCATTTGCATTCACAAGGACGGCATTGTTGGAGGAATTTGACATCTCCGTGTCCTTGCTTCTGCATTACATTTTAAAAATATTTTGATATCAACATATCTATGTTATATATTAATACGCCCTTAAAACTGGTCTACCACCTGGTTTACTGTTCCTACTCGAACAGAGTGGCAGCCGCTGTTCCATAGTTCTGGGGATTTCCCCTAAATTCACCCCCCATTGATGTCTAATATACACCAATTTCAAGCCAGCTATGGTCAAGGTTCTTTCTTTATGGCCATAGCTGACCGCTATCCAAAACCACGATTAGTGCTGGTAAGGCAGTAATCGCCCGAAAAGCGGGGAAATCAACTTCACTAGCATGTCTTACATCACATCATTTTATACACTGTACCATCAAGAATCACATATAATATAAAATTATATTAAAATTGTACAGTGTACTCACGCCTTCTTGAGGCCTCCGATGATGGTAACGGTCTGTGCGTTACTCATCAACCTACTTCGCTAGCTACGGCAGCACATGCCACTACCGCACTAGCCCAATTACATTCAACTTATCTCATCCTACATATGCTGTCCTCACAGTCCATTTTTGACTTACATTTTTACTAACACCAAACAACTATAAAACACCTTTTAACCTTGCTCAAAGACAAGTTCTTCAATTGTTTAAAAATTTTCACATAGACACTTTGCAAGTTCAAGCTTTCACTTTCACTGACAATTTCTTCCAAGACAAAATAGGAATTACAACAATGGATCATCTGATACATTTACATTAAAATAACATACACTCTCTTGTTCTCTGAAGGAAAGCAAGCACAACAAAATCTTAATTATTTAAATTACAATAATTTTAAACGTTTCGTTTCACAATCTCTCAACGAAACTACATTAGTTCGTGGAACACATAACTATCATTAAGTTTCTCTCTCTCCACTTTTTTTTTTCAATATGACTCTACCTTCCACGAACTTTGGGTCCCCCTCCCCGTTCTAGTACATTAAAAAATTTTCTACTAACACCTTTTTGTGGAGTCACACCACCGTTAGTTTCACCCCGCTGTTGAGGCTACCGCCAACCATGGTCTGCCCTTATTGCCAAAAACCACGATCAGAGGTGGTGAATCTGTGATCGCCCGAAAATGGGGGAGTGTGCCTCCTGGAAACATAAACATCAAACTAAACTCATTCATACTCTAATATACAACCCTTATCCAAATCCTAGGATGACCAATATAACTTTAAATTTGTCGTATTGTGTGTTCCTACTATCTCCCTAGTCTCCCTGTCCTGCAACACGTATGCATTTTTCATTTTGATTCCTACTACCTCATAAGGTCCTTCGTAGAGCAGGAAGAACTTCTTAATTTCCTCGTCTTGAGCGCTCGATAAGTCGTGCCTCCTTACTAATACCAATTGTCCAATTTCATATTTTACCCACTTACCTTTTGCGTCGTGCCTACGTTTTCTCTGTTCACCCTTGCTTAACAACTTCTTGTTGGCCAGCCGGATCTTAATGCTCACATCCGTACGCTCGCTCTCCGTTGGATAATCAAACAGCTGCTCCAAAATTCTTGGGGGGCGTGTTCCCTTTACCAATTCATGGTGTATAGCCGGTGGACTCGTGGGTGGTACTGTTCAGCCAATTTTCTACCCTTTTTACATACAACGGCCACTCACTGTGTTTAGCGTGACAATAAGCTCTAAAGATCCTGCCTATCTCTCTCATTACACGCTCAGCCTGGTTTGACTGGGGATGGTACACAGCCGTATGCTTCGTGAGGATTCCTTCCCATCCTAAGGTCTGGCGCCATTTTCCACTGATGAACTGTGGCCCATGGTCTGACAAAATCACCTTCGGCTTACCCACGTGAATCATATAATCTTTAGTCACCTTCTCACTCAATACCTTACTGGTAGCTAGCTCTCTTTACGCTATACAATTTCACATACTTCGAAAAAGTGTCAAGTAATATAAAAATATACACAATTCCGCCTCTACCCTTCGGCAATGGTCCAAACAAATCCACAGCAACTAAATCAAATGGTCTCTCTACCCTTATAAAATTCAACTCACCTTCCACCCTGTAGTTTACTACCTTCGACTTCTGACATAAATCACAACTCCTCAGCAATTTCCTCACTTGTCTCTCCATATTCCTGAAAACACATGATTCTTTCAACACATTGACACACTTCTTCGCCCCAAAATGACCGTATCTAAAATGACAATCCCAAATAATCTTCTCTTCCAACCCTTCTGGTACTACTAACCTCCAGTCACGCTCACCCCCTACTGCCTTTTTAAATAACAATCCTTTGTAGATTTGGAAAAATTGGTTGTATTCTGACTCCTCTAACTCCGTTTCTAAGCTGTTTATTATCTTCCCCGGCTTACCATCTGCTCTTTGCATGGTCCTGATATCCTTCAACTCTTCTCCAAAGATCTTATCCTCCCGACTTATTTTAAAAATTTCAATTTCCTTTAAATCCCTACCTGTCTTGTTATCCTCACAGTCTACTCTGGAAAGAGTGTCGGGTACCTTGTTCTCTGTCCCTTTAATGTATTCCCATTTGAAGTTGTACTCCTGTAGTACGAGCACCCATCTTGTTAGATGGCTGTGAGCAAGCTTGCAAGTGTTCAGAAAGGATAACGCCTTGTGATCCGTTCGTATGATGGTCTTGTGTCCCAGGATATAAGTTCTGAATTTTCCTACGGCGAATACAATACTAAGTAATTCTTTTTCAGTCGTTGTATAGTTCTTTTCCGCTGGCAACAATGACCTACTCGCGAAGGCGATAGTGAGGTGCTCCTTCTCCTCATCCTCTTGATAAAGCTCTGCGCCGACTGCTACATTACTGGCGTCTGTCTGTAAATAGAACACTTTTTCAAAATCCGGGTGGTTCATCATGATCATCTCACTAAATTTCCTTTTAATTTCCTCAAAAGCTCCACGCTCTATGTCGCCCCATTTCCATTGTCGGTTCTTTTGCAGTATTGCACTTAACCTTGCTGTCACGTGTGCGTAGTTCCTTTGAAATTTTCTGTAGAAGTTGCACAGCCCTAGAAAACTCTGAAGTTGCTTTATGTTCCTTGGTTCAGGGAAGCGCATGATCGATTCGACCTTGTCCGGGTTTGCTGAGATCCCTTCCAAAGTAATAATAAAACCTAAAAATTTAATCTCTGTCTGTAAAAATTCCGACTTGTCCCAATTCACCGTAAGTCCTCCTGTCTCCAATTTCATCAGTACATACCTTAAATGTTCCAAATGGTCCTTGAAAGTCCTGGATGCAATCAAAATGTCGTCTACATAAACTGTCAAGAAATCCAAGTCCTTGGGTCTCAAAATTTTATCCAAACATTTGATGAAACTCGCCACGCTGGTATTTAATCCAAAAGGTAGTCTCCTAAACTGCTAACTCTTTCCATTGAATAAAAATGCGGTGTATTTTCTACTCACCTCAGCTAATGGTACCTGCCAATATCCTGCAGTAAGATTCAGCGATGTCATATACTTCACGCCGCTGAATTTCTGGAATATCTCATTAATCGCTTCTGGTGACTCTCGGTCGGGTATAATGATCTGGTTTATTCTTCTCGCATCTAAACACAACCTGACTCTGCCGTCCTTCTTTATCACTACCACCAAAGGATTCGAGTAGTGCGATACTGATCTCTCTATAATTTCTCCTTCCAGCATTTTATCTAACTCCTCTTGCACCGCTCGTCTTTTGGAGTAAGGCACAGGATAACTCCGTTGCATGAATGGTGTGTATTCCCTTATCTGTAACATACATTCATAATCTTTTGCCCTTCCTGGAACATCGGCAAACACTCCCTTAAACTGCTCTATTACCTGCCATAACGCCGCACGCTGGCCACTCCCTACACCGGACTCTTCACTCCGAAACTTATCTGCCCTTATCTCCCACACTGCATCGTTAATATTACTCATTTTGTTATCATCATCATTAATATACTCCGCCTCTCTACACCAATTAATTCTAGTATCGATATTATTCTCATCTACTCGTTTCTTTAGCAACTTTACACCAGTTGTCTTAATTTTATCTATCACCCTTTCAAAATTAACTCTCACCGACCGGTCACCCCCGTCTAATTCTATCACTTTCTCTTTAAAATTTATCACCGCTCTATTCCTCTGTAAAAAATCGTTACCCAAAATAATTTCCAAACTCAAACCCTTAACTACCAAAAATGTACTATCAAAATCTACACCATTAATCAAAAAATTCAAATGTATCTGTTTCGTCACACGCTTGCTTCGTACCCCTGCGACTCCTATCACCGTAACCCCTGCTACTGGCAAAACTGGAATATTTTTGTTAAATTCTCTCAAATCACTTAAAATATTTTCTGCTATAACTGAAATTTCACTTCCGGTGTCAACCAGTGTTCTAAAATGCTTACCTTCTATAGTTACCTGGATTTCCGTCAGCCCTGCTCTCACCTCCTTTAGAGTATTGTTCTCCTCCTCCAACAAATCAACTATTATGTCCGTTTTAATGACGTTACTCGGGATGTCTTCTGTTGGTTGGACCTCATGCGGTTCTCTGAACAGTGGTCGGGTCCTGGCTACCACTGTCGGTTTTAGTTTTCCGGCTGTCGTCCACTATTGTTCATATCTTGTTGTTGTTGTTGACCACTCGACCGTCCTTGTTTGTGGTTCGTCATTCCACTAGTACTTGGTCCTCCTTTGTCGGTTGGTACATACTGTTTCGTGTGTTCTCTCCTCCTCTGTTCTTCTTTTGGCAGTTTACACCTGAAACACTGTTGTCTGTGAGCGTAGTTCTCTCTCCCGCACCTGAAACAACTCCACTCACCTGATTGCTGGAAATTATTTCTATGTCTATAATTATTATTATTATCATTATTTCCCTGGTAATTATTCCTAGGTCGGTTAAATTCTGTGTTACTATTATTGTGGTTATTCTGTATAGGTCGTCTAACTGTTTCACGATCCCTAATACTCTGCAAAATGTCTAAAATTCATTCTAATTCGCTTAAATTCTCTATCTCCTTCGTCATTAAGGTAATCTGTGCTTCTCTAGGTAGATGTTTACTCACATATCTGACGAATGATTTGAACGGTATAGGCGGTTCGAGGTATTTTGCCTCGTTATACAGCTTTGTCACATACATCGTTATATTATTGTGTCCTACGAAGTTACCTACTCCCATAATACGACTTCTTAGACTCTCTTGTTCTTCTTCCGGCCAAAATTTATCTTTAAATGCCCTCTCGAAAGTTTCAAAATTGTTCCATTCTACTCTGTGCACCTCCGCCCATACGACTGAATTACCCTTAAAACATTTGACAATTTTCGTTAGTTGTATTTCCCAGTTATGGTTGCTGAAATGATTGTACTCTCGTGTCTGGTTTAAAAATCTCATAGGGTGTATTACTCTGTTCTCATGATTAAAATTTTCTAACTCTATTTCGTTGTACATGTCCTTAGTCACGATTATTCTTTCCGTAATACCGGTAATTTTTTTCTGAATTTCCCCCCCGTAACTCATTTTTCACTTTCATTAAATTATTTTCAATCACATCACATTTAACATGCATATTATTGTTGTTTTGTATAGCTAGGTCATCTATTTCTTTAATCTTACTTTGTAACATGCTCATTCTATCACTATCGTTATTCTCATGTTTTGATCTGTTTGGTCTATTGCTTCAATATGTTTGGTTATGTCTATTACATCTAATTCACATTTCTCTATTTTATTTTGTAAAACACTAGTTTTCATTTCTATCTGTTTATTTATTTCACAATTAGTTCTACTCTCTATCTGCTCATTAACTGTGGTTAAACATTTATTCTCTATTTTTTCATATTGTGTTTCTATTTGGTTCTGAACTGTCTCATTGATTTGCTTAATTTTGTCGTCTAACTTACTTATTTTGTTATGAAATTGTTCATTACTATTTTCTGTTTGTTTTTGGATACTGTCACACTGTATTTCTATTTCGTTTATTCTTTCGTCAAAATTACAACTTTGTTTTTTAATTTCTTTTTTGATATCATTAAATTGTTCATCAAACTGGTTTAATTTATCATTTAATTCATTATTCTGTACCTTCATCAACTGAAAAAGGTCTTCTAATGACACTTTATTATTTATAATAGGTGTTGAATTAGCTTGTGGTTCATTTAATAATAGAGATTCTGTTGCTGTATTATTTATACTGATGTTTTCGTTATCTGCCATTTTGATCATATTAGTAATAAATTTTATTTTTAGTAGTTGTTCTGTACTTCATTCAAACAATAACATAACGTATACTGTTAACCTACGTTGCTTCTGTTTTACGTATATTTCTCTACCCGTCTGCTTCCGTACTCTGGTTCATTTATATAAGCCAATTTGTTATATAAAGTCCTAAGTTCGGGCTGCCATCTGTCACCGTCTACATAATTAAGTATTTATAACTATCAGTACTTACCATAGTTGGGTAGTTCATTTGCATTTTTTATCGGGTGAAATACCATGCCACGTGCTCAACTTGTTTACACTGAATCTATTAATTATACCTACCTAAGGGTGCCAAGGTGTCGTTAAACGAGAGGTAGAAGCAGTACGGGTTATAGAAATAACTTTTCTCACACATAGGTTTGAATACAGCACACTTTTAATTCTCTTTATAGTTACTCAGTTACAAAACAAAGAAAGGGTTAAATTACATTGAAATCATATTACCAAAATGGCGGCTCTGCAGTTCCGCTCTTACTTAGTATTTATCGTTATCATCTTCCCCATCTTATACTTTATTCTGACCATCGGAAGATAATCATTTTATATAGCAATTGCAATATTTCATACATTTATTAAATTTGAATACCCCTTTTGCCCATAAACCAATGTCTAGTTGTTGTTGCCCGACATTTTTGCTCACACTCTCTCCCTCACATACTGATGTTACAAAGAATAAATTTTCAACGTTTAATATCTTATTAGAGCTCTAATTTTGAAAAAAATATAAGAATGAGAATATTGTTGACTTCCCTGAAAGTAGTTGCAGTCGGGTGGCTTAGATGTTTTCCATGTTCCGGCCGTAGGCTGGCATACTTCGATGTTATTTGTACTGTCTGTTTGGTCTGTCACCTTACTGAATTTACATAATTAGAAACTGGTACTGTTCACTGTTCAACTGATGCTACATTTTTCAAATTTTGTTACATTTTTTGCTGGTTAAATTTTACCAGGAAGAAATAAACGTGTTGTCGCCATGACAAGAATCTTCAGAGTGGGCAGACATTGTGTCGAACTTTCGACAGGTGGAGGGGATCAATTGTGATCCACGATTCGTCCACATCAGCTGACGGCATTGTTCCTCGTCATTGTTGTGACGTGTGTCAATATTCGTAATATCATTTTGTTAGTGTCGATCAGAATCGCCATTGTATATGTTTTCCCTCACACGTACGCCTTCAGCCTTGAAGTAAATCGTATCGATGAAACTGCGTTGTTTGTGCAGACATAGGGAAAATGGACCTAACCATTCTTTATATATATGAATACAATAAAAATATTATGTAACATCCTCAAACCCCATAATTAAGATAACAGGCCCGTTTGTCCCGTTACAAAACCCCCTCAATGAAAGGTTTTATGTCGAAACATAAAAACTTTCATTGACTCATTCACATGTTTCTAAAAGGATCAGTTCAGATAGGTTGCCACAACCCCCTGTAGTGTTTATATAAAAAATTTAATCACTTACCCTTGGACCAATGATGCTGATCGTACCTGTCTGACCTTACTGGACTTCTCAGGAGAGATCCCAACACCATAAGGCCATGAAGCACTTAACGCTCCTGTTCTGACGCACCGGCCAGCTCAGGACCGCGGTCACATCACCACAAAACTCTGAAACATGCAATACAAAATTTCAAAATAGTGGCCTTATCTATTTCCATATCCACAACTGATATGTTTCCCCTTAGATGCATTGGTTTATGTTACTAGACATTGGTTTTATTAATCAATAAGTTTTTTCAAATAACAAAAACAAGATTTAAGACAGAAAATCCTTTCCATTTTTCAACACTCCTGTATTTTTTAACAAATTCTCTGACTCCAGTCAACATCAACTTACTTCTCTCACCACAAGAAAATAGATTATTATACTAAGCATAAAACAAATTTTAATCTCTCAAACAACAACCACTATCTCTATTAATTTATTTCAGATAAAATCAACATATATACCTATTATGGCAAATACTTCAAGACTCTTTATTTTTTCTTTACGCAATTTTCCTTACACCAGAATCATTACTATAGACTTGATAACCAACACCAATATCACTATCATTTCTTTAAAATTTAATATTGTATTATCGTTACTACCCTTGTAGTAACCGCCCAGCCACACACACTATTATTTTCTAAGGATGGACTGTTGCGCCCATTTGCATTCACAAGGACGGCATTGTTGGAGGAATTTGACATCTCCATGTCCTTGCTTCTGCATTACATTTTAAAAATATTTTGATATCAACATATCTATGTTATATATTAATACGCCCTTAAAACTGGTCTACCACCTGGTTTACTGTTCCTACTCGAACAGAGTGGCAGCCGCTGTTCCATATTTCCGGGGATTTCCCCTAAATTCACCCCCTCACATGTATGCCTTCAGCCTTGAAGTAAATCGTATCGATGAAACTGCGTTGTTTGTGCAGACATAGGGAAAATGGACCTAACCATTCTTTATATATATGAATACAATAAAAATATTATGTAACATCCTCAAACCCCATAATTAAGATAACAGGCCCGTTTGTCCCGTTACAGAGGCAAACCCAGAAATAGATGGTTGGATGAGGTGGAGGATGATTTGAGATGTATGAATGTGAGGGGATGGAGACGGATTTGTAATGAGAGGGTGGAATTGAAGAAAGTCATTGAGGCTAAAACCCACGCTGGGTTGTAGGAAAGGAAAGGAAGGAAGGTAACTCTTAAAATGCGTAAGTTTTTGGCCACAAATGCACTGGTTCATATGGATAATTTGAATTCATCCGTTTACTTGCCCCGCAATTGACAGAATTTTCCAGCTTCCATTTTGCAGTATTTGACCGCGATCACTGCCACAGTGTGCTAGGTGGCTTGGTCCAATGGAAGTACAAAGAATCATGTTGTCTACTTGTCTGAGGTAGAGTAACGTGCATAATTAAACAACAGACAGAAAACTACCACTACCAGCCTGATGTTCCCAAAGAGACCTAATGGTAACCTGTCAATTGTCTGTCGACGATTAGGATTAGCTGGAACAATCTTTGTCCAACATTGACTTCAGAAATGATTTTGGCTAGTCTTGTTCTTGGGCAGCATTAATTTTTTTAATCATTAAAAAAAATTAATGATTAATGTTAACCATTTTAAAATTTAACGATTAAGTTAAAATAACCAATTTTTTAATTATTAATTTTTTTTTAATAGTCAATCCTAAAAGTCATTGTACTGGTATCCGCGTCACAATTATTATAATTAAATTTTTCATTACCTTAATCCGTCACTGTGACCGCTTGGTTTCTGTCTTCTTACGCGTTTCGGATTAAATTTAATCCATCATCAGAGTAAAAATTCGTCAGTTATGACTTCGTTAAAACATTAAAAAGACACTAAAATACATCTATGTATGTTGTACAAACACAGCGACGTACGCGGATGTGAGTGCGCACTCGACACCGGTTGACGACGTACTACATATAGATGTATTTTAGTGTCTTTTTAATGTTTTAACGAAGTCATAACTGACGAATTTTTACTCTGATGATGGATTAAATTTAATCCGAAACGCGTAAGAAGACAGAAACCAAGCGGTCACAGTGATGGATTAAGGTAATAAAAAAAAAGTCAATCCTAAGTCTGGCATTAACAACATGGTGACCCGACTGGTGCTAAATACATAATTAAGCTAGCAGATTTGAGAATCATTGCAGTTTTTAAATACTGAATCCAAATCTGGGGTATTTTACTTGTTAAAATGAATATAACATCTTGTAACTATTTAAATATACAATCTTTATTTGCTATCCATAGCACTGTTACTACATAAAAAAATATGTTTTATTACATATTACAATTCTTTACAATACTACAACATGATTTTCTTACAATGCTAAAACCGCAAACGTTAAACCATTATGTAAATGTAAACTCATTTACATAATAGAATACCTGATAATATATATATAATATATATAATTATCTTGTTGATTCATCCTCTTCGTTCACTTTATAAATATTATTATGTATATATATATTGTCACCGGACAAAAGGCTTGCCGCATGACAAATGGCGCCAATCGTACACTCTAGTTATTTTGGTGGCCCTAAAAAGGACCGAGTGGCGAGAACGGTGATGTTGGTAGTGCCGTGCTGAGATGTTCGGCGGCTGCGCCCGCTGTTCGTGGCGTACTGCAGTCCTCCTCTTCTTTCGGCACCGGTTGTAGAGTCAGCTGCCGGCCCAGTGAAATCCATCGCTGGCGCGGAACGGGAGTGCGAAGATGCAAGAACGGCGGCTGTTCCTTCCAGCTGACTCCGCCTCGATGTCGTCCGAGAGAGGAGAGGAGATGAAGTGCGTCCGATGGTGTGGCGATGAAGAGTGCGCAAAATTTTCTGCCGGCCCGGGTTTATGCACTAACCGGGATCGCTGATTGGCTAGCTCCGAGCACGTTAGATGGTCACGTCTCAGCTGCTGATCGCTGATTGGCTCACTGTGTCCGCCGCTGGTAACGGAGAGCAGATGTTCGCATACCGCTGCCGTTACAACTCCACCGTGTCTTGAATGCTCTCCGGTAGCCAGCCTACTGCTCTTATCCAGATGTTGTGGAGGTGTCTGTTGGGCGCCATGTTGATTGGTGTGCCGGCTGGTAGTTCGCTGGCGTGGCTGGATCTTGCCAGACTGGATCTCCAGCCACGCCAGCGAGCTACCAGCCGGCACACCAATCAACATGGCGCCCAACAGACACATCCACAACATCTGGAGAAGAGCAGTAGGCTGGCTACCGGAGAGCATTGGACGGCTGCGGTATGCGAACATCTGCTCTCCGGTACCAGTGGTGGACACAGCGAGCCAATCCAACAACGTGCTCGGAGCGAGCCAACCAGCGATCCCGGTTAGTGCATAAAACCCGGGCCGGCAGAAAATTTTGAACACACTTAATTGCCACGCCATTGGACGCACTTTATCTCCTCTCCTCTCTCGGACGACATCGAGGCGGAGTCAGCCGGAAGGAACAGTCGAAGAATAGAATCGTCACCGTTCTTGCGTCTTCGCACTCCCGTTCCGCGCCAGCGATGGATTTCGCTGGGCTGGCAGCCGACTCTACAACCGGTGCCGAAAGAAGAGGAGGACTGCAGTATGCCACGAACAGCGGGCGCAGCCGCCCAACATCTCAGCGCGGCACTACCAACATCAGCTTTCTCGCCACCAGGTCCTTTTTAGGGCCACCAAAAAAACTAGAGTGTACGATTGGCGCCATTTGTCATGCGGCAAGCCTTTTGTCCGGTGACAATATATATATATATATATTTCAATCACTTTCTGCTACAGTCCGTTTCTTGATGTATATAATACTATAATACTTATAACTAATTTACCTCAAGATATATATTTTTTTCCTTTAGGAACATGTTTCGGGAGATCCTGTTCTCCCATCTTCAGCCTTCGTCATCTTGCTTCTGGTGCAGTATTTGTGTGTTGGCTTCTGGATGTTCAGAAGCCAACACACAAATACTGCACCAGAAGCAAGATGGCGAAGGCTGAAGATGGGAGAACAGGATCTCCCGAAACATGTTCCTAAAGGAAAAAAATATATCTTGAGGTAAATTAGTTATAAGTATTATAGTAATATATATATATATATATATATAATATACATGGCTCTAACTGTCTAACAGGCTACTTACAGCTTTAAATAAATGCTGAAAAACAATATTACAGAATTCATGGAAATTACACAAATAGTATGAAAATTATACAAGACATGGTGAAACATTGTTTCAAATACATATTCATTTAACCCCCCCCCCAAATGCATGCTCTCTCTCTCTCTCTCTCTCTCTCTCTCTCTCTCTCTCTCTCTCTCTCTCTCTCTCTCTCTCTCTCTCTCTCTCTCTCTCTCTCTCTCTCTCTCTCTCTCTCTCTCTCTCTCACACACACACACACACACAATATTCATTTATTTAAATTCCTAATAATTTTTAAAGGCAGCAGAAACAATTTTACACATAATTCATCGTGAATTTAATTTTTCATAATTTATACCAGGAGACAAGCTGAAAAATCGTTAAAACATAGCAAGAGTGTATCAAACAAAAGCACTAAAGAATCATATCATAAGCATAAATGCTGTTATAACCTAGTGTTAGCAACAACTTTATGAAAACAGTGAAATGAAATAAAATAATTATTACCCCCTCCACAAAATGCACAGTCTTTACAAATATATGTGATATGGAAGGGAAGAATTGTTTAAATAGAAGTACTGATAAAATCTTGCAGATTACAATTTGTTCTAAAACAGTGATTTTGAACTGAACTCCATGGCTCAGGTTTTTGTAACTTACAGCTATTAACAGATTTAAACATGCAATTATTAACAGATTTTAACACACAATTACAGTTTTAATTTTAAAATTAAAATACCCAACAAAGTTTTGACAAGTACATTTGCTGGTAAACTGGATGAACATAACATATTCAGTCTCACAATACCCTAATACAGAATAACACATACGACAAATACAAATTAAAGAAAAAACGTTAAAATAATATACCTTAAAATTACAAAAATTATTAGATTTATATTTAGTTTAAAAACTAAATTCTGAAACAAAGAATATATGTGTGAATCATCACTATGATAAGCAAGATTTCACGTAGAGTATTTAATCAGAAATGTAAAACATCTTACAAATACTTAGCAACTGTACACAATATAAGATGGCTTTTGCTTGGAACAACTATAAAGGAATATATGTATTTCTTTTATAAATTTGCTAACTGCTATAATTTTTATTGTTCGACTAAGCTTTTCGTCATCACTGACATCATCAGGTCTTAAACAACGATTAAGACCTGATGATGTCAGTGATGACGAAAAGCTTAGTTGAACAATAAAAATTATAGCAGGTTGTTTAAGACCTGATGATGTCAGTGATGACGAAAAGCTTAGTCGAACAATAAAAATTATAGCAGGTTGTTTAAGACCTGATGATGTCAGTGATGACGAAAAGCTTAGTCGAACAATAAAAATTATAGCAGTTAGCAAATTTATAAAAGAAATAGTAAGGATGGCTGCTAATTTAAACAATACGAAGAATATATGTATAATTTAGTAGCATCTGCTACAGTAAGCTATAATTGCTTGTGTGTTTTCGTTAAAAAATAAAAATGGTCAAGATGTAAGCCTATATATTCATTTACACCAAATCTGAATGCAGATCAGTAACAGCTGGTTTGGTGTGACTATTGATACAAAGGCACAAGGAATGGTTGGCTCAAAATGTGAATAAATTACAATTATTTCAGACTTTCAAAAATGTTCATTTATGTGTCACTCTGCTCTTCAGCAATGTACTGATGTTTGTTTACACCTGTCAAATGGTTAGCCCATTCTATAATTTAATGATTATCACTGACCCACCATAAAAAGCTTCCTATACAGAATAGATAAAACATTTGACAACTCTACAAAGATAATTGTAAAAAGTGTAGTTATTAATTCCATACAAAATACATTTACTTTTTTATACAGAAATAATGTTGACAAAATGGGGTCACACAATTCTATTGTAACCTAAAAATATTACAGAATGCAAAGACTGATGAAATCTTAGCACCAGTTTACTTCATTAAATGTACTTAATTTAGTAGTTTATTCATATTGGCTGTATTCTTCACAAATTTTAAACCAGTAATAAATACAATTCTTTTCTCAACATTATGCCAAATTAGTCTCATGGATCCAACTTTGCACTTCAGTTAATCAATAAGTGAAGTGGTTTCATCAGATATTGCAAAGAGCAAAAACTTTATAACCTTACTGCATAAACTTGACAATTAGTACATGTATCATATTTAATACACACAAAGTTACAGTTTAAATCAGTTCATATGTTGTAACGGTACAGAATTATGCGGTTTTATTTTATTAATTATCCATCGTAGTAACGAGGAATCGCCCAGACCGAGTTTCAATTTTAAAGCAGTGTGTGACTTTCAAAACACCCAGTTGCACGTTTGTTCAGTCAGCTAGGCCACATGCGACAAAACCAGGTGCGTTGGAATGTGTTACAGCGCGCGTGTGCCTGTCTGCACAGAGTGAACATCACGTATATTTTTGTGGCTCGGCTAGCGCGAGTCTACACAAAAAATTTTGACCAATGAGGAAGCAAGTTGACGAGCAGGGAGTACGTTTTGGCCATCTTGAAAACGTCGAATTCAGTGTCAGTCAGCATCCAACCTCAAGACCGTGCAGTTGCGTGTATGCGCGGTTTGCCTAAAATACATTAAAATGTAAACCGACCGACAGTAAAAGCATCTTCAATCGACCGGAACTACTTAGCGTCAGTCAGCTAAACCGGCTGGTTTACCGTAACAGGCTCTCGAGCCGAAAATTTATTAAAAGTATGAAAATGTGATTTAAACTATAAATTAAAATGATATAAAGCTGTGAAACGTCAAATAATCTTTAGTGGTCAAAATCAAACAGTGAGAACTCAATTCGGACAAACAAGTGACTTAAATGGACTGATTTCAACACGCGCTCGACATTACTACAACAGGGAAGTAAACCTACCATTTCAATAAAAATAAAAAATAAAATTCGAAACTAGAATGGATAAAGAGATCTCGTGTTTTTAAATAAATGGTGTAAAAGTGTGAAAGAAGTGTGTGAGCAAATGCTGGGTTGCCTTTATAGAATCTAAGTAACTATTTACTTTAATGATAAGAAAAAGAATGTCAACTTTTGAGTGTCTTTGCTAAATGGGGTGTATGCCTCAATATTAAAATCTGTCGGATTCGATTTCCGAAAATTATAAAAAAAGAAGTTATATCATTATTTTATGCATAAAGAGAGAATATTAAACAGAATGTTCAATAAAAGTTGAGTTAGTTAACAAGAAATGATAGTTGAATTTCTTAGTAATATAAACCCTAAATCACGTTTATAGGCCACGAGTTCGAGTGAAGAACCCTGGGACCTGATAAAAGGTAAGAAGTGTGGAATATGAGTATTTTTTATTGAATATTATTTGGTAGATGATATGAACAATCACAGTTGGCGCCTCGAACTTGGACTGTTTGTACAAATAAATGTGATACAAACCACACTTACTCGTGAATATAAGCGTGATTTGGAGGTTAAGGAAGAGTACGTATAGATTACATGCAGGTTATGTGATGCTTATACTATATTTAAGTAATACTTATAATATTAATTAATACCGAGTACATGTGAGTTTAATTTTTTGTAAGATTAAAATCTCATAAATAATATAAAAAATGAATACTAATGAAAATAGTAACAAGGATGTCAGCTTCACTGACAGCCAGACGGAAAGTCAAATAAATAGCGACTTAAGCGAGACTGAGTCGAGAATAATGGAAGGCGTAACGAGTCAATCGACGCCGACCCCAGTTAAGAAAGATGAGGGTAACGATATGAGGAGTATGATGCAGTTACTGTTAAATAAATTTGATGAACAAAAGAGTGATTCTGATGTTAAGTTCAATAAAATAAATAGTAATTTTAATGCTAAATTTGATGAACAAAAGAATGACATTTAGGAGATAAAGAGTAATTTTAATGATAAGTTGAAAGAGCAAAATAATAATTTTAACGATAAATTTGATGAATTAACTACTAAAATGAATGATAAAGTAAATGAACAAAACAATGAGATAAAGAATAATTTTAGTGAAAAGTTGAATGAGACAGAGATGAGATAAAACAGCAAAATTTTAATTTTAATAATCAAATGAATGAAATTAATACTCGTTGTGATAGTATGAAAGAACAGATAATAGAATCAATAAGTAACAATTTCAAGGAGAAGATTAACGAAATGAATAAAAATTTAGAAAGGAAAGTAAATCAGATAATGAATAAGAAGATAAGTGACAGTGTTAGAGATATGACAAATAATAATAATGATAAAATAGTGGAAGTGGTAGCATCAGAGAACAAAATATTGAATAGTGATGATAATTATGAGAGTATAGTGGGGGTAGAAAGTGGTGAAGAGACCGATGAATTAAACGAAAATAAAGACGATCAGGTAACCTATAATACGGTAGGTAGGGGTGAGAAAAATGATGATATAATTAAAAATGTGGTGTTAGAGAGTAAGGTTGTGAATATTGAGAGTGCTGATGAAATTTTAGTGGAAGTAGAGTGTAATAATGGAATGTTAGTGAGTGTTGATAAGTTAGAGAGAGAGAGAGTAGAGAGTTTACAGGGAGAGGGGTTGCAGAGGGTAAATTTTTCCTGTGGTGTTGTGGGGGGTGAAGAAAGGTCTTCACGAATGTATTGGGTAGATAAATGTTCTACAAATAATTGTCCTTTGAGTTTTAGTGTTGTTCCTGGAAAAGCCAGGAGATTTTTATGATTTAGTACCCTCTGCATGGATTAGTAGAGAAAGTGTGAAATGGCGTTATGATGAGAGATATTTTGAGAGAGAGTTATTTGAGATTGGTAGAAGGTATAAGGAATTAGTAGAGAGGTTAGATATAGAGAGAGCTGATAATTATGTTGAGTACTTACCTTGTGTTGAAACTGATATAGCAGCAGTAGCTGATGAGAATGTTGATGATAGTGTAACTTACCTGATTTTAACGGAAAATACTAAGGGAGAATTTACCATAACAAATGTTGACAGGAATTTTGAATTGATAGTATGCAATAATGTTTGTAACTACTGTATTGGTACAATGGATGAAATTAATGATAAGGGTTATTATGATTATAATAGCAATACGTCTTTAATTGTAAATGAATTGTGTAAACGTAAGACCAGACTAATTTTCGATGATGGTGGTTAGAAACAGTGAATGAACATTAAATTATTTTAGTTTATGGTAAATACTAGGCTAACTTATGTAATGAGGTGTGGTAAACAATAATATGATATGACAAAAAATTGTAGATAAATTTATAGTGAGGTTAATTGTGTTTGTGTAGTAGATTATGTTGTATTATGTATTTCATGTAAACAGTGTATGTATGTAGTAGGAACTGATTTTAATAATGATAATAATAATAATATTTTATCAGACTAAACAAATAACGAGAATAATTATGAAGTTTATAATGCTAATGAATTGTAATTGTTTTAGAATAAGGTGATTAAAGTAACTTTGTGTTTTAAGAAACTGATTGAATTAGACAAAAATAGATGAATGAATGAATGAATTAATTAAGGTTGTATAAATGAATTTTGGTAATGAAGTTAAATGATTTTTCTGAGATTTGAACTGGATAATAAATAGTAAATGAGTAAACATAGAATGTGTTTAGTTGTGGAGGCACGGTACAGAAATGTAAATTTTATTTGATCAATTCAGTTAACTTTCAATTGACAGACTTCACCTGTGGGGTGCCCCAGTAACCAGCAATGCACATTGTTAGCCTAAACAATTGTCCAGACGCATTGCGTAACCGCCCCAGTAAGCAGCAGGCTTCTTGTGAAACAGTCTGCAGTTTGTCATCAGAAAGTGAACAATACATAGACAGCAGCAGGAAGCAGCATAAAGTTCGTTAATTTAAAACAGTGGCCTCGGGCGTGCAAGATAGGCCGTTAAAACAAATTCGGCCTATCTAATAAAGTGGGAAAACATTTATAAAAAAGTATGTAAACAATAGAGCGCGGTCAGTCTACAAAAAATTAAGTGTTCGAACAAAGTTACGTCGGCCGACTTTATTTTACCACATGTGGGAACATTGAATTAAAACAGTGAACATCTAAATATTATATCTAAATGTAAACTAATAAATAATAGTGCCGGAGTGCGAAAAAACGAGTAAAACGGTTATCACGAGACGGCGTAGCAAACCAGAAGAAAACGTAATGGATGGGTAACTAAAATCACAGCATATTAACATTTAAACCAATGTTCAGTAAATGATGATTATAATTTTGATTAACGAAAGCTTAAAACGTAAAAAACAAAGAGATCTCTAAGAAAAAGGTTTTTTATATTAAACATGAGAGCTAGGTGAAAAAATAAACGTACTGGTTTCTTCAAAAAGATATAATTTGTTATAGGTTAAGAAAGATTTCATTTATTAATTTGTTTGAATTTAATGTATTACTAATATAAAGACTAGTGTTTAATTGACGAGTAAGTAATGGGGCTAATAAATTGGAAGCGATTTGTTTTATAAACGAACTGCGTATTTATATGTGTACTGGTAACCTTCAAATAATCCTTTCTGCAGCGGTTTTGTCTGAACGACCCTGGACCCGAACATGAAGGTAAGAGTAAGATATTATATATTTGTCGTTAATTTATAGTATTTCAGGTTATTATGATGTATCAGAAAGTACATATGGGTATGTACAATAAACTTGTTGTAATGAATGTATATAATTTTGAGTCTATGACAGTAATCATGTTTTTATTAAATTGAGTGATGTAATGTAAGTATGAAGTTTATAATGAGATTGAAGTAAAAGTAAAATGGTGTAATAATAAATTTTAAATGAGTTTAAAAGGTTTTAAATTAGGTGATTAAATTAATTTGAGGTAGTTATGAATTTTCTAGTGTAATTTTCAATGATCATATTAATGTAAAATGTTGTAAAAGATGGAGTTTGGGTGATAATTATTTCAATAAGGCATTAAGTCAGTCAAAGTTAATTTTTAATAGGTATTAGACAAAATAAGAAATTTTGGAATAAAAGTAATACAGAAACGGGTCAGTAGTAGGGACACAGTAGCGAGAGTGAATGGGTGTAGAGAGAGTGATGTAAATGCGGAGTAAATAGGTGGTGGTGAAATTTTGTAGTGAGGGTGGAGGTGTAAGGAGTCCTCAACGCAAGGAATTGTGGCGGGAGGAATTGTTTTAAAGAGGGTTATGGGTTACCTGGAAGGGTCAGGAACTGATAAGGGAATGAGCTGGTAGTGCGGGAACACACATCCTATGTACAAAAAGGGTATCAGGTGCTTTGTTAGAAGAGGAGAATAATTTAAGTGGAGTTAGAGAAATTAGTGGAGGTAAGAGTTAGAGAAATTAGTGGAGGTAAATATTACTGAGAGATCGGTGTCACCCTATGCAAGTCCATTAGTGGTCGTTAGAAGGAAGAATGGGGGTAAAGGTTATATATAAATGCCCATTCAATAAATCAAATCATTGTGAATGACTGAGAATCAGCCGAACCAATTGATGATGAAAATACTTAATAGAAATTCGTGGTTGAAATGTAATAATAAATGTAACAAGTGAAAGAGTTAATAGAATTTAAAACTAAACTTAAAGTTGAAATGTTTGTAAATTGTATTCTGATGCAAATGAGATGTTTATTTTAATGAAATGAGGTTTATATTCTTTCTGAATGTTTATGTTGTATTATGTTTATTTGTATTCAGTGTACCTAGAGTAAGGTTATGTTCTCTATATGAGGTTATGCTATGTTGGTAATGTATCAGCTGATTCATAGTGTTTATATTATATTGTTGTAACCAAGTGTAGTTATAATTGAGTTGATGATAGCAATAAGTTGTTTATCTTACAATGATTGTCAGCATATGATTATAAAAATTTGTAATGAAAATTAAATTCATTTAAAGGCGGAAGATTTTGAAGGTAAATTTGAAAGCTTGATGTAAAGTTCATAGAATAAATGATTAAGTAAATAAATGCAAAATGAAGTTAGAATCAAATGACTGGTTTTGAATAATGCAATTAAACTGATTAATTGAAAGAGATGATGCAAATTAAATCAAAATGTGAACTTTGGTAATGAGCTTAGATTTGTTTTATTAATTGAATGAAATTCAAATAATTTATTTTTGATTTGAAAGGATAATACCAGGCAAACAGTTAAAAGTTGAGTAATGTGAGGGAATTGTATTTATATGTGAAGATGAAATGTTGATGTTAACTTAAAAGTAATGATGCTTATTTTGAGGTTAGGGTTTTGAGAAATAAGGAATGTTTATTTGAGTTAAGGTGTTATGTTTACGATAGTAAGGCCCATATGTACACACCCAGTACTTTGCTAAAGGCAATCCAGTATGTATAAGGGGAGATATATCGGTTGAAGATCTGGTTTGGTATAAGGCCAGTTATTGATTTTTATCTGAAATGTTGCAAGGTTGGGTGATACTGTGGTGAGTGCCTGTCTGATTTTGCGGTGTTGGGATCTCGAACAGAGAAGTCCAGTAGTGTCATTCAGGTGCAGCCATAGTCACCAAACCAGGGGGGTAGATTACCCATGATTTGTTAAAGAATTAAGGGGGGTTGTTGGCACCATATCCTCGCTGGTCCTCTTAGGTTGGAGCAATGAGAGTTTTTCTGGTTCGGCAGAAAACCTCTCATTGGGGGGGGGGTATTATAACGGTACAGAATTATGGGGTTTTATTTTATTAGTTATCCATCGTAGTAATGAGGAATCACCCAGACCAAGTTTCAATTTTAAAGCAGTGTGTGACTTTCGAAACACCCAGTTGCACGTTTGTTCTGTCAGCTAGGCCACATGCGACAAAACCAGGTGCGCTGGAATGTGTTAGAGCGCGCATGTGCCTGTCCGCACAGAGTGAACGTCACGTATATTTTCGCGGCTTGGCTAGCGCGAGTCTACACAAAAAATTTTGACCAATGAGGAAGCAAGTTGACGAGCAGGGAGTACGTTTTGGCCATCTTGAAAACGTCGAATTCAGCGTCAGTCGTCATCCAACCTCAAGACCGCGCAGTTGCGTGTGCGCGCGGTTCGCCTAAAATACATTAAAATGTAAACCGACCAACAGTAAAAGCATCTTCAATCGATCGGAACTACTTAGCGTCAGTCAGCTAAACCGGCCGGTTTACCGTAACAGGCTTTCGAGCTGAAAATTTATTAAAAGTATGAAAATGTGATTTAAACTATAAATTAAAATGATATAAAGCTGTGAAACGTCAAATAATCTTTAGTGGTCAAAATCAAACAGTGAGAACTCAATTCGGACAAACAAGTGACTTAAATGGACTGATTTCAACACGCGCTCGACATTACTACAACAGGGAAGTAAACCTACCATTTCAATAAAAATAAAATATAAAATTCGAAACTCGAATGGATAAAGAGATCTCGTGTTTTTAAATAAATGGTGTAAAAGTGTGAAAGAAGTGTGTGAGCAAATGCTGGGTTGCCTTTATAGAATCTAAGTAACTATTTACTTTAATGATAAGAAAAAAAATGTCAACTTTTGAGTGTCTTTGCTAAATGGGGTGTATGCCTCAATATTAAAATCTGTCGGATTCGAATTCCGAAAATTATAAAAAAAGAAGTTATATCATTATTTTATGCATAAAGGGAGAATATTAAACAGAATGTTCAATAAAAGTTGAGTTAGTTAACAAGAAATGATAGTTGAATTTCTTAGTAATATAAACCCTAAATCACGTTAATTGCCACGAGTTCGAGTGAAGAACCCTGGGACCTAATAGAAGGTAAGAAGTGTGGAATATGAGTATTTTTTATTGAATATTATTTGGTGGATGATATGAACAATCACAATGTAGTTTATACTTCAGGTTCACGTATTTTATGTAGTATAGAAAATAACTTTTAATTCTGTAGAATTTACAAAGTTTTACACATAAATTTTTATAAATACAATGTCTTATTACTAAAAACAGTTTTATTTACTATTTACAAATGTAAAGTAACTACTCTCAGTTACCATTACACTGTCATAAAACTTACAGTAAATAAGAATTTGTTACACTAACATATTTCTACATTTCTCTAAGTACTAAAAAATACTTAAATTCTTAGGAAATGACAACAATTATGCACATTTTAGGCAATTATTTCATTCCAATAAATATGATACTTCATAAATAGGTAACACATGCACACATACAAAATAACCATGTGAACAAAACTAGTTTCTTTATACACAAATTAAATACCATTGTAACTATTTCTATTTCAGCGTCTACAGGAATTTATTAATGGCTTATTATAGGAACTCATAATACACAATGGGAAGAATCAAAGTTAGTTACAATATGTTGCCACATAAATGCTCTCAAACTCTGCCATTAACATTCATGTTAATGTTATGGTTCCTGTTGGTCCTCCCTGCTTTGCATCTTAATTATTAACACAATCTACCTGGCCTGACTCTGGGTTAACCACTGTCTCGGGTCCAGCAGTCTGAGGTCCCCTCAGTGTCAAACTTTATTTAGCCTCAGAGCTTCTTGGTGCAGGTGTATAATGTCAATTTCTTTAACTGCATCATGCACCAAGATCACTAAATTCTCTGACTGGCCAAACTGATGATTTCATGTACGTCCAATGATTCAAGTGTTTACACAATGCTACACAATATGTGTACACATATGTTTGCACTACACAATATGACATTGGCCCAATGAGGAAGGGATCCAATAGACACCACCTAAAGCAAGTAGATCCTTAGGATCCTTGGCAGATTTAAGGTCCTGTTGGATGCTCTGTCGGCCAGAGATCTCCTAACTTACCTGTTCCATTTGTCACCCAGTGTAAAAGAATTCTGTCTGTCCCCATATCCATATCTACCCAGTTCTTACAAGTGTTTGAGTGGCAAGATCTTAGACATTACCTCTCTTATTTAATTTGGTGAATAACCATTCATTTTCATGCTAACATCCAGGAGTTTAATTCTTCCCACAGATATCACTGTGTAGTGTCCTAGTGAAGTAACCACCTTTTTACACTGGACTGGTAACCCTTGTGTTATGCCTGTGAAAGGCCTGTAAATGGGTTACACATCTGTGACTTACAACCTGTTGGCTTATTTTCCTAAAACATGTAATTATTTATTGTTGTATAATGTACTTTTGTTCTTTTTGTGGTAAATTCATGAGACAGGTTTGGATGCAAAAATCCATATTAACCACATATTGAGGGGTTAGTGGTAAAACTACTCAAGTCACAGTTTCAATTATGCTTCAAGATGTTTCAAAAATGACACTTTATGCATTTATCTTTCCTTTTTATTTTTTAACAGCTATGTAATCAGTAAAAAAACTATTAATAGTAAAAATTAACTTTGCAAATCAGTTTTATGACTTATCAGTGCACTTGAAAACCTGTAATTTCAGTTTTCTGTAAATTCACATGAATGGACTTGGGTACATTTACCAATAACTCCATGGTATGTCCTGTCTTATAGATAACTATCCCTATTTTCAAGACCTGAATTGTCATGCATGCCATCATTTCCAATTCGTCCAGATGACCTGATTATCACTGAAGTCAACCAATAGGAACAAATAGGATGTACAGTGTAACCCGTTTAGAGTCACCTGGGAGGGTGTTACTATAAAAACTAAAGATGACCTGCAACTTTTGCTACTTCTTAATAACAACCTGATAACATCGTTTTTTATTTGCTTGTACATGTACCCTGTAGTCATAGTGTTGTTCTTACTGCTGGGTTGGGTACTCAACTAGAACCCTAGGGTTGTTGGGTATGGACAGTTGGTGTATACACGAGTTGTAACAAATTTGTGTTTTGCTAGACAAATTTAGTATGTACTAGACTTTGCAAATTAATAAAAACCAAATTTATTTAACTGGGTCAAAATTATTTTAAATAACAATTTTCTCTTCCTACTTATCGTGCTACCTGACCCTAACTTACAGAAAAGCCCCACTAGGCCATGACATTTTTGTGAAGGGGTGGGATATTGTTAAATTTTACATAGTTGTTTATTTTACAAATTCTTTGTATTTTATTTATAGACAAAAAGATACTTGTGCTGTACAGGAATGGTAATGATAAACTAATTAATTAACTTGTATATTTATTATTGTAATAAATACTTGACTTCAAGTGTAATAAACTCTTGACCCTAAAAGACAAATCTAGATGTTGAAGAAAATAATTTAAAAAATTAAAGATAACATTTTAGTACAAAATAATTTAAAGAAAATTAATTGTTTGCCTACAGTTATTAGTAGTTAAGTTTTGAATACGTAGATATGACAATTAATTGTACAGTCCTTACTGTATGCAAAACAATATTATAAAATTAAGTAGTGCACATATTTTTTATCAAGTATCCTGATAGTTTACAAGTTTAAACACAGTTTTCCTATTCGAAAATGTTATGACCAGAAAGTTGCTTTCAATTCAAATAACGATGATTTAAAATGGCTTTACAGAGTTGGAATAAACAATAATAACAAAATACTCAAGATAATATATGATGTTCTAGATGGTAATATTCATATTGCACTAGTACTAGATCTAAATTGACTGATAACATTGACTTGTATTGTTTAGCATTATTACAGAGGATAATTGTTGAATTTTCAGACTGGAAATTGATTTCACAAACCAATAAACCCACGTGGACTTTAATAATATCCATAATCCATAATGGGTAATCAATTTATGAACAAACTCTTGAGCTTCTACGTCTTCATGGGGATTGCTTCGCAATACTGAGTAAGATAGTCTAAGTAGGTAGCAACTGCCTTTGCTAATAGTACGTAAGGGTCCTACTATGTCGAGGGATCCAGCTCAAAGGGTTCTGTGGCAGGGAGGGTTTTGGCTGTGGAGCCTTTGTTTGCTTGTTGGATTTACAGTGGTTATAAGAAATACACTTGATTACATACTCTTCAACAATTTTAATTAAGGCTGGACAAAATATCTTTAATTATTGCAGTCATTTTCTTTATTCCATGATAACCTGAGAATAGAGTTTCATGGTGCTGTTCCATTACACTTCATACTGGCATTTCGGGAATTATTAAATGAGGTTTTTTGGCTTTGATATTACATAATACATTATTGTTATCTATCACATAATGTGCATCAGCTTTCTTATGTTGCTGACCTCGGCAAAAGTGTTGAGACTCTGCTCATGTTCAAATTCTTACCTAGAGAGAAAGGGAAAGATATGGTATGGGCATAGTGTGGTATGGTATGTCAGTTTAATGCATCAAAGTTTTGTGCGGATTTTGCCCGGCTTGTGAACCACATCATAATCAAATTCTGAAAGCCTTAAAGACCATCTCGTTAAATGTACCAATGAATCCATCAAACTTGACATCCAATGTAAGGCTGAGCAGTCACAACAGTAAACTTATATCCATACATGTGACAACGTATGTACTTGATGGGCCAAACTAGAGTTAATAATTCGTGCTGTCCGCCCATAATTACATTTTGCTTTACTTATTAGATGACATTATCCAACTGGATATTCTCATCCATAATGCATTTGAGAAAGGATAGTGCTACAGCTATAGCAGGTTTAAAAATCAAGGAATTTCAGAACTGGTTCATTAAACAAGGCTTTTGTAATTTCTTGAAAAGCTATCTCTTATGCTCCACTCCATTTGAATTGATAATTCTTTTTTAGCAATTCAGTTAGGTGTTATGTCCATCAGCAAAAGCATTTATTAACCTTCTATACTATTGTACTAAGGCCAAAGAATGCAGCGACATCTCGTATGTTTTCAGGATCAGGATAATTACTTATAGCTGTTAATTTCTTTGAATCATGTTATATACAGGTTGATAGCTGAGTATCTGGGACTCAACTTTTTCAACTGCAAATGTAAATGTGGGTATGAGTTCACATCATACGTGTAACTTGGGGGGGATAGGGGGCACTCGCCCCCCAATGTTCCGGGCATTATAAGATTTTGTTTCCAGTTGTTATAAATAAAAACTAACAAATAGTCAAATAGGACACAATGACAAAGTTAGTGCAAGTGATGCTTTTTCCATTTTGAAGTGTGTGAATGACTTTCCATTTTTATTTTGTTTGCAACTGATGAGTATTGTCTTTGAGTACACCAACATGCTATCACAACATTTTCAGAAGAAATGTGCCAATTATTCCACAGTTAGCTTACTTACTAAGTCAACAGTAGATGCACTTCGAAACCTTCGAAATGATAACAAATTTAATGAGCTGTAGAAAGAAACAGAAAAAATGGCTGAAATAAGGATGTGATAAGGCACTGGTTCCTAGAAAAAAGAAAGTGCCTGAAAAGCTTGGTAGTGGTAGAAATTATCAAACAGCCTCTGACTTCTATAGGCAGAAGGTATATTTTCCCGTTTTAGATACACTTATAAATGAAATTACATACAATTTCAAAAGTGACTTAAAAGTAAAATTAAGTTTAAGTTTGACTTAAAAGCGAATTTGACTCCGAAGCAACTCTTAGGAGACTCCTACTTCATTAGCAACAAAACCAGCCACTCAACCATCATACTACATAATATGGTAAGTAACGTACCTCGCTTGAACAAAAACTGAAATTGTTTATGTTTTAGGCCTACAGTATATTTGTTCTAGGTAAACATAAGTGGAAGTACAACTTATGAAGAAAGGTTTGTTGATCATTAACAAATGAAATTATCCCTTGTTTACTAACTAAGAATTACTAAACTTTCTAATTTTGTATTTATGAAGCTTTACCCCCCCCCCCGACGCTAAGTTAGGCCCCAAGATACGGCCATGGTTCACATCATCTAATATTTTCATTCAACAGGTCACTGAGCAAATTTTATTTCACTTAAGCTTTATGATAACAAATTGAGCGTCCTTTCGTTTTGCAATTATCAGTGTCTATATTGTATACTGCTGTTAATGATAATAATAATAATATCATTATCATTTTTTACTGGCAACTCTTAGTAGCCCACCAAATATTCACCTTACACTGTACGATTTGTTAATCTGATTCTCAATAGAATGACACCTGTTTTTTGAACAACACTAATCTAAACACTCACAGAAATAATTGCTATACATGTTATTAATTACAGAAAATATACACGACTCAAAAATTAATGGTTTACTGAAACTCATACAGACTGAACTGTTTTGCACAACATTAATAGATTTACTTCATGTAAAAATTGAAATACTCTCTTTCAATCCGTTGACAGTGTTCTACTAATCTGGGATGGCACCTTACTGTAGCAGCAAATTGGTTATTTGGCAACGGAGTGGTAAGTATGGTAAAAACGTGTGCAAAAACCATGGCATCCAACTCAGTAGGTCTGAAAGAAATAACACAAAAAAATACATGAATAAACAAAACGCTTTTATTGATTATAACAAGTATTCTTAATCAGTGACCCTAGTATAACAAAACCTTGTTTTTTGAATGGAAGACATAACCTTAAGTTGAAAAAAACTATTGTAAAGTATAAGTGAAAAATCTACAAGATGTTTAGACCTACACTGCCCTATTGCATGGATGCTTAAGCAGCAGAAAGGATGGCAGGATGCAAGGTGGATGTAGTTGAAATGAAAATGTGTATCAATATGTGGCATCAGTAGAATCTTTATAATAGGAGACAAGAAAATTAAGGAACATTTTTAATGAACTAAACGTCTGAGAAATTTCAAGGAATAAAATTGCTGCCACATGGACACATTACAAGATGATAATTATGTGAAAAGAAGAAGAGAAAGATTGAGGAGAAGATGGGAAAACTGGGTATTCAAGAACTTAAAAGCAAATGATTGTTAAGGATTGACAGGGTCAAGAAAATTGGAGAAGCCTGGCCAAAAACATCAAATAGGAAAGTAAAAGAACATCATGAGACACAAAAAATTTTTATTATTTTTATAAATCCCATATATCAGACATTAAGAACAGAAATTTAGAAATTTATGCAAGGAGGAAAACTCCTCCCATTTGTTGAATGGGAAGACTAATCATGACTTTGGATAACATGAACAGTACAAGATGTTAAAGAAGAACCATGTTTTGAAAATAATATTACTTTTAATTCTACCAATGTATGAACAGTACAAGATGTTAAAGAAGAACCATTTTTTGAAAATAATATTACTTTTAATTCTACCAATGTACTATTTAATATATAAAAACGTCATATTTATATTCTGCATGGCTCTGTATCTTAGTCAAAGTGTTAAACTACTTTTAATAAAATCTATGACTTTTAATCAAGTATTTTTACAGATCATTTGAAATCTGTATGGTTGTTGAGATATAAAGATACTGTACTGTACTTTTATCTTATGTAAAAAAAATTCAGTGAAAGAAAGTTAAGTATGTTATATAGAACTTAGTGTTTCATCACTTATAGCTGCAAGCACCACTATCTACTGCAAAAAAAATATATAAAATAAAAAACTAATTTAGACTGAAATTGGTGTAGAAAAAAATACGCGGGGGAAATGACTAAATAAACTGCAAAAACCTAAAAATATCTTGTAATTCATGACACACACTGAAAACAAAACCATACATTATACCAGTATAGTATTGATGTGAATTGTAACCATTTAATCAATGACATATTTTTTTAATAGATATTTTAACATTTCATTTTATTTAAAGAAGTTTCAGTGTTAATACTGAATTGTATATTATTGTATATTAGTTACCAGCTAGGTTGTAGGATTTTTGTGTACATTATGTTCAGTATTAAATGGTAGATAAGAAATCTTGTTAGTTGAAAGGAGAAAGCTTTTAGTGACATGAAATAACTACTTAAATATCTAAAAAGAAAATCACTGACTTAATAAAACTTATTAAAAAAAATTATACTGTTATGGCATTACAGAACAGTCGACGTGTTTGTCGAATGTGCCAGAAGAATCTCGCTCTACTGTGTGTGGCATACGTGACTGTCAACGCATTCGCGAGGCTTTTCTCGAAGTCAAGGCTGCAATTAATTACGTAGTACAAACTGGCGCTAAGACATAGTTTGGAACGTTCTGGTCTGTGAGCGGAGGTATAAATACATGGCAGCAGTGGCCTTAGTTTTCAGTATAGTTGTGATATATTTACACTGCGGTCCGAGTTATTGTCGAGCGATTACAAGCGATATTACTGTGTGCATTTAAGTGGTTATTAGTGAAGTGTTTAATAATCGGGCGGGATAATTGTAATACAATTGTGTTTAATATTAGTGGACATTTTATTACGTGTGAAGAATTTTTATTTGATTTGTTGTAAGAGACTGTGTTGTTAATTACAAACTGTTTAACTGTGAAAATTAAAGCTGGTGATTAGTGACTTAATTGGTGTCTTGTATTTTGTTTCCACTGTACCTACGACGATCAAGTAGACCATTGTAACAGTGGTGTCAGAAGTGGGATAGAACGGTTAACAGTGGAAACAGTGGACACTTTGTATAAGACGAGTGTAATTCGTAATTAATCGGAAAACAATGGATGCCAGTCAGATAATGGAAAATTTACAAGCGCTGCTGTTACAGATGGAGAAACGACAGGATGAGAAATGCAGGCAGGAGGCGGAAGAAGCAGAAAAATGACAGATGACATTAAAGCCTTAATTCAAGAGCAAAACCAGATTCAAGAACATACTACAGCAGAATTGGGTCTCTTACGTGGTGACATAGGTGAATTACGAGGTGAGCTTAATAATCAGATTGCCAGAATATCTGACGCAGAAAAATCCATGTCAAATAAAATTGCTGAAGTAGAAAAATCTGTCTTGAGTGCGGAAGAAGCTATGTCAAATAAAATATCTGCAGTAGAAAACTCAATGGCAAACATAAGAGAACAAATTGAAAGCGAATTTGAGCAGTCCCTGAGGATACAACCAAAACAACTTTGTGAACAGACTGTACCAATGATAAAGACAGAGAAAGACACAGAAAATAAGTCAATAGAGAAGGTCACCTTGCCTGCGGTTGGGACAGTTCATGTCAAGGCCCCAACCTTTGATGGAATCACGCACTGGGTGACGTATTTATGCCAATTCGAAGCTGCTGGATGCGCAAATAATTGGACAGAGAAAGACAAGGGTGTTTCACTCGTTCTTGCATTAAAAGGACCCTGCGGCAGAATTACTACAGAAAGTGCCACCTAACAGCCAGAACATCTATACCGAGTTGATAAAAGCTCTAGAATTACACTACGGTGATAAACATTTGCGAGATGTGTACTACACTCAGTTGAAAACAAGATGACAACGCCCTGGGGAGAGTCTTCCACAGTTTGAAGCAAGTATCGACAGACTGATTAGATTGGCCTATCCTGAAGCACCAGAAGATTTTCGAATAAGGTTTGCGGTGCAGACATTTATTGATAGCATCGGAGATTGTGAACTTCAGCAAGTGTTACGAATGGCAAGAAACCGAAATAGCTCGGAAGCTCTTGTTCACGCCCTAGAGTTTGAAGCTGCCAAGTCAGCGTCCCACTACATTAATGGGCTTGTGCCATCATATTGTGCCTGTATCACAATGCCGTTACGATGGGTGCAGAAAAACAATGTTGGCGGACAAACAATTCAGAAATTCAAGAGAGTCGCAATGATTTGAATGATGGGATAAAGACAGAAGACCGACATGTTACAACTGTGGAAAACGTGGTCATCTACAGGTAGTCTGTTGGGAGAAGAAGATACCGAGAGAAGAGAGTGATCGCACCAATTGGAGAAGTAAAGCCTCAGAACCGCACACAGTTTCCACGCTACATAAGACCAGTGGAAACTTGATTGTTAATGGATTTGCGGAAGGTAAACCAACATCTTTTACAGCTGACACAGGCGCAACAGTGTCTATTGTGCGCCCTGACTTAATCAGCAACCGACGGCCTCAAATTAGCTCTTGTACAATACAGACTGTGACTGGAAGCCTCGTCAAGGTGCTAGCAAAGGTAGACGTACGTGTACGCCTGGGTCTTCTCGAGTTTAGCCACCAAATGCTTGTTGCAGACATTGTCAATTAAGTGATTCTTGGCACGGACATTATGAATGCCTACGGATTCATTGTGGACTTAAGAGAGAATGTCCTGAAGGTTGGCCAAGAGAAGATAAAGCTTTGCATGGCTAAAATGACAGGGTCTGCCAACCATTCAATTAAGCGAGTGGCATTAGTCGAAGAAAAAGTCAACAGGTCTGGTCAAGAGGAACCCTTCCTATTGCAAGTGGAGGAAGAATTAGCAGAGGAAATACAAATAAGTGTAACGACAAAAGAAGTGATTGGAAAGCCAACTATTGGTGTCGAGACAAAACTCTTGCTTGTTCCTGAGCTGATAGAAGTGCCGAGGGGAAAGTGGCTGAAGATGAGGTTACGCAAGAGGTTGTTGACGAGAACCAAACAGACTTGGATCAGCCAGTGGTGTTTAAGTCATCAGTACATGACACAACGGGAGCGAATCCAGCAAAACTAGTGGTTGAGCGGAAGACTCGCATTCCTGGGAACGTGATGTTCGGATCACACGAGACTGAATTCGAAGAACCGGAGAATTATCTTTCGCAAGGACGTCCAACTAGGTCGCCTGGTCGAGTATTATTTCAGAGACGGTTTGCCAGTTTGGGACGAACAAGCTTAAGGTGGAGGCAGTGTTACGACATTACAGAACAGTCGATGCGTTTGTCAAATGTGCCAGAAGAATCTTGCTCTAATGTGTGTGGTATACGTGACTGTCAACGCATTCGCGAGACTTTTCTCGAAGCCGCCAGCCGCGTGGACTGTGTCAAGGCCGCAATTAATTACACAGTACACACTGGGGCTAAGACGTAGTTTGGAACGTTCTGGTCTGTGAGCGGAGGTATAAATACATGGTGACAGCGGCCTTAGTTTTCAGTATAGTTGTGATATATTTACATTGCGGTCCGAGTTATTGTCAGCCGATTACAAGCGATATTACTGTTGCGTTCAAGTGGTTATTAGTGAAGTGTTTAATAATCGGGTGGGATAATTGTAATACAATTGTATTTAATATTAGTGGACATTTTACTGCGTGTGAAGAATTTTTATTTGATTTGTTGTAAGAGACTGTGTTGTTAATTACGAAATGTTTTAACTGTGAAAATTAAAGCTGGTGATTAGTGACTTAATTGGTGTCTTGTATTTTGTTTCCACTGTACCTACGACGATCAAGTAGACCGTCATAACAATACATTGAAAATATAAATTTAAATATCCCCTTAAGTCACACATTAAGTCAAGCTGAAAGCATGCCAGCCTGAATTTCTTCCACCAGGCACAACAGTGAACATGGAATATTATCTTTAAGTAATGAAATCTCTTCGTGAGGCTACCAGAAAAAAGCCTGTTGCTTGGAGGTCAGGTGAATGGATACTCCTTGCTGACAATGTACCTGGGCACTATCAATCCATCAGGTTTTGGTGAAAAACAAGATAACAGTCATTCCACATCCTCCTTACTTACCTGATCTAGCATAAATAGACTTTTTCCCCAAATTAAAAATGATGTTGACAGGCCAATGTTTTCAGTTGTCTAACTTGATAAAGCAGGATTTGCTGTTAGAACTGCACAGTGTCCCAAGTGAAGAGTTCCAGAAATGTTTTGAAGGATGGAAGAAACATTGGAAAATTTATTATTTAGAAAGTTAATAAACTTTATGAACACTCTAGTCATACTAAAGCAATGTCTGATGAAGGAAAATGCCAAACTAAAAAGTATCAATTTGTAAAATACACCATAATTAGAAAAAGAATAGCTATAGTATTATTTATTTTTCTTAGTTTATTTCTTTCAATGTTAATAATTATTTTATATTTTTCAACTGCATATATTAATATACATGATTTTAAATGTTAAATAAATATGTTTTCTCATCATTTTTATTGGGTCACTGGAATACACTAACATTTTGCAAATGTAGTTTATGTGGAACCTTATGTAATTTTGAACATATAAACACAGAAGAAATAAAAAAGGATTCAAATCACAAGGAATATTTTTTATTTATGGTACTTATCAATCCTCTAATACATCCCTTTCTTTCACTGAAATTTTTTATTACGTTCTCCAATATTCAAAAATGACTGCATTTTTTTTTTTTGTGTGTGTGCAGTTGCTGCACCATTGGTCTCTTTGGTTTTCCCCAATATCATTCACACCATATTTTTCATTTTTTTTTAAGAGTTATAATAATACTGTGTTCTCAGTACACTTCAGCCATAGGAAACATCAAACATAGTTAAATCTGAAAAATGAATACCACACTACACACAATATCTGAATTGTTTAATAGTTAACATTAAAAAACGTTAAAATTTTCAGAACTGCTGAGTTATCAACAAAGAAAGTTTACAAGCCACACACACACTTGATATTGTTACAACAGTCTCACTGATTGTTGTTTGGTACAGCGGAAAACAAAATACATACACCAATGAAGTCACTAGTTACCAGCTTTAATTAATCTGGTAATTAACTTTGTTAATTAATCTGTTAACAAAGTTAACACTTTGTAATCAACAAGTTATTCAACAAGATTATAGTCATACAATAATTCAAATTAAATCTGTCCACACGCAATAATGTCAACTAATACAGTCCAACACAATAATCACATAATCACTTTTCACTAATAACCACTTGAAACACTCTGAGTAAATCGTGCGACGTAAACTGAACTAAGCAGCAGCTGTTCCCTATTTATAACCTGCAAGGTTCCATAATATGCGTCCTTAACAAGCACTCGAAAACTCTAGAGGCTACTTCAGTGCGGCCTTGGCAGAAACATGCATCTGCTGGGCTAGCCGGGAAACGTGTAGAACAACACACTCCACGTTTCGACAATGTTCCTAATTGCATAAAAATATTAATACCGTACACAATCAATCATGCTTGTACTACAGCTACTAAAAATTCTAGTACCAGTTTGCAGACTGCGGCTAGTATATTCATATAAAAATTTGTGAAAACATCTTAAGACTTTAGACTGATAAGACTTCAAATTCAAGTAATATTATTAATGATTTTGCAAACGCTATTCCAACATGGAACATTAGATTTAGATAAAAACTTTCACCTTACTGCATAAGCCAGCTTTCGCTCACTGTGAACTTCATCAGAGGCTGCAGCTAAGAGTACTGTCAGTTCTGTCTTTTGCGATGGTGTTGTTATTTAAAATATGGTTGTGTGTGTGTGTGTGTAGTATAATGTATTGAAATAGTGTATGTAATTTAAATTAAGTCTATTCATTTATAATGTACTTTCCATGTGTTTTGGTGTTTGAAAATTTTTGAAGAGTTACCCACTCTTCTTACATAATTGGTTCTATGTAATATCTTCAAATATATTATAATGGTACAAATTATTAAATGTAAGTGTGTCGAGCCCAAATTTAACGGGCAACAAAATTATATAACAACACAATTATATATGCAGGTTGTAAGTAATTATAACAATACCAGGTGTAACTATAATAAGAGTATTAGATTTATGAGTATTTAAAAATTCATATTTATTGTTTTCTCAAACCTTATAAATAATAAAACATCGTTAATAATCTTCGGTCAAGATATCACTCATTATTAAGTGTTTATCTCTTAAACTATACGGTGTTACACACATTTAAAACACTCTTACATCTAGACATGTTAACAATCTTAATCTAGACATTTATTCAATTTGATTTACTAAAACAAAATAAAATTTAATGTAATTTAATTGAATTATTTAACTCAGATCTGACCTCAGCTTGCTCAGTCTATACCAATGTTTAAAAAAAATAAATTTAAAATTATATTAATTTCTCTTAGACTGGCATTTGTTTTATATTCAAATTTAAATTATTCTTTTCTACAAAATGCAAATATCAAATCAATTCAATTATTTACTTTGATAAATAAAAATATACTATCTCAAATTTAAACTCTTTTTTTTCTTATTTCTTTATATGCGATCGCTCATTCTTACGACTAAACATTTATCTAAGATTCTAATATATTATTTCTAATTATAAACTTTTTTTTTGTTTTAATTTATTGTCTTTTTATATAGTCTTTATGAGCTCTTTTAAAAAAAAATCATTTATACATGCATTATGCATGTCACCTCGAGTTTTGATGATCTTACGATTTATTGACAGGGTCCAGCGTTGTCTAGAGTTGGGTTTCCGTTGCTCCTAGCTTGGCGTGGTCCTGGATATGTCCAGAGTCCAACATTGTTCTCCAGCAGTGTGTGGTCCATTTCAGAGAATTGCTATCTGCCCCAAGGTAGATTTCAGTCGTCGGTTAGCCATCAAAAAACATCTCCTAATGTCCACCATCCCTCGTCGCTCTTGTAGCTTCTCCGTAGATATTCTTGCTGACTTAAACGGTCCCGGTACTTTACGTTTCCCGAAATATTGTCAACATAATTACTGAACGTCTTTATTCGTTCATCAATGAGACTTATAACAAAATAAAACTGTTCTGCCGACGGACAGCATGTCCGACTGCAACTGTGTCTTGAAATGAAGAGAAGGGTTTTCAGTCGAACCCTTAATTTATACCCTCTCGAGATTCCGCACCTGTTGGTTCCGAAATTGTTCTGTCGAGACCTGCAGATCACATGCTAGCCCCCACACCCGAACCTTTTCATATATTTGCTATTTTTTGCACATGGCAATGTTTTGCAGGGAATCGAGATAGCACAAATCATAGCTAATTTGATTAAGCACTCACTGTATTAAGTTGAGCGTCTTATTGCAATTTGCGTATTTTTGGCACGTTTATTTCGCACTGACTTCGCGTAGTGTGTCCTATTAACATCATTTTCTCACTGGGGATAACTATAAAATTTACACACACTTTGGTGCCTTTTGTTTGTTTATACACTAATTAGTTTTCACACAAATAATTAAAGTAATTATTTTAGAAATTACATGGGGAGGGTAGCTGAGATTCCTGTCTGTACATGCATCACTAACACACACAAGATACACGTGTAACACACATACAATCGAGCAGGTGTTCCTTGCCTGTCGAAACAGGTTAATTTCTCCCCTAATATAACAATGAAATATTTTTACAATCTCAGACCTGTCCATTTACCCCTAACTTATAATAATTCTACAAATTTTATATTTATTTAAATCAATGCCCAATACAGCATATGGCTGTATCGTTGCAATATATATATATATTGGAATGATACGTTTAGCATAAGTATATGTATCAACCCCTGACTGAGGTATGATAACATACGAACGCACGTATGAGATGTATAAGATGTAAATAATAAAAAATAATTTAATAATTAAGTGTTAGGTGTAAGAGATAATAAAAGAAAAAACATAGTAATTAATTTTAAATAAATAAATATTTGTAAGTGAGCCTGCATATGGAATTAAAAGCTTAGTTGGTTTTTAAACGAAGTGAAGGGGAGAAAGAGACACGTGCCAACCGGCAAGGGTGACATCATAGCGACAGGCCGCCGCGTGTGTATCAGTCTGCGTGTGTGTGTTAGTGGTAGTGTGTAAATTGAAGAACCAGTTGAATTATGCATACGAGGGTGGAAATTTTTACACAGTTTTTTAAGTACTGAATGAAAACCAGAAGTCACACGAATCAGCGACATATGTAAAAACATAGCTGGCACCTGGCGCTACAATTGAAGATTAAGTAGTCACTGATCGTGGGAACCGTTCAGCCACCGTGTGAAATTTTGCCATAACTTCCATAGTTTACACACCTTAAGGTTCATAATTTGCATAAACAAAGTTTAATAATGTACCTAACGATTTGTAAAATAATATTTATAAAAAAGTGTGTGCTTCATAGAAAGAAGCGTAGGTTGTAATTAGCAATTAAATCGATGCGCGGACCTGTTCAATTTTGTCCAAACAGTTTCCAACAGGAATGGAACGACGGGAGCAGTATAAAACCCCAGCGAGCGACACATGCTTTCTCAGATCATTAACAGACACTACGTGAAATCCACGCATCTCGCAACCGCGAATTTTACAAAGTTAAGTAATGTTTTTAAACTGTATTACATAACTTGAAGTGCGATGGAACCGGCACTACATCGGTGAAAGTAGTAGTGAAACACGATTTATTTAAAAATACTATAATATCGTAATCTACGAGGAGTTGTAACGTCGATGAACTTCAAGAAGTCAACGGAGAACTTCGAGACATCCACGAGGGACAAGACAAGACAAGAAGAGGAGAGGAATCAGAGCAAAATACTAGAAGACGCAGGGACAGCCACATGCAGCTACATCCAGCCGTACATCATCACGACCAGAGGTCCACGTCAGAACTCAGCATCCAGTAGGCAGAGAGAGTAATTTCAACGACGCAGAGACAGAGAAGGTGATACCGAAGAGGATCCAAACTCGAGAGTCTGGATGACGGTAATGACACAGTTAAATGGTTGCAGAAATATGCAGGTGAAGTCAAGACATTTATTTAATATTATAAATGACCCTGAGGTCTATCAAAAGAAGGCTCTAGATTCCATATACAAGTTTACAAAAACATTATTATATTTTTATTTTTCATAATGAATAATCAATAAATGTTCAAAGAATAATAACTGATTGCAGAGAATATAAATTTATAAATCTCATAAATAAATGGTCAGTGTAAGAACCATATTTTATTATATTTTATTAGATAATTAAATTCAAGTATGAGAGTTACTTAAATTGAAGATTGTTTAATTAATTGAGACATGAGTAATATAATTAATTAAAGTAATAGAATGGTCTCTATTAGTATTTTCAATAAATGTTTAATTAATTAATTTTTTTATTAAGTGGTACATAATGAAAACCACACTTGCTAAGACAAGATGAATATTCAATTTCATACGTGTTAATCACGTATTATAATAATAGATGTGTTATGTATTATATGTCTGTGTAAATATTCCAGGTCATATATGTCTTATGTTTGTGTATAATATGTCTTAGAATATAAGAGATAAGATTTTAAAAACGTTATAATTATATTATATTCGTATCGAATAAAAGGGTTCAAATAGTAATTAACCCACACAATAATTAATAATGATAATTTGAATTTTCTAAATAATAAACAAAATGAATATGATTTTATTAACACAGTCGTACTAATTTCACAACCACGTTTCAAAGAGAAATGTCAATTATCAATGAAGTTATTAAATAAAATGTGGATCACAAGCGCACCCGCACACTTATGCACAAATATATGCATATTTTGACATAACATATGTTTTTAAACATATCTTGATTCAAAACTCATGACTAGTTTACAAAGAAAAGAACAACATCAATTTATAACATGTCTATGTGTTACAGCATTAGTATTCCTATTATATGAAACTTAAATCCTGTTCTGTTGCAGAATTATCCCCTCCACATATAAAAAAAATTAGTTTACATGCTTATAATTTTTTTTTAACATAAAACAAATAATACTTCACTTCAAAAAATATAAACAAGAAACAAAACCAAATAAATAAATACTCTTCCCAAAACTAAATTACTTCAACACTGTTTTGACAGTGGCAGAACGAAATAAACATTTCCACGTGGTCAGATTTCTGAATACTATGCCCTCACAAGTTAAGCCATACTAACATTTGATGACGTCATATCTCCTTATTTTATACATCCCAAACATTTATACAGCCCTCGGGTGAGCCTGTAACCCCTAGAGGGCGCGTCCCCAGGTGGCGGATAGGGGAATGCCTGAAGTATGTTCAGTATTTATATATTATGTTAATATTGATTTTACGTGTGAAGGTTAACCAGGATATCGTTTAGTGTACTTGGCAGAGAATAATAGGCAAATACAAATAAACAAATACATATTCATAAAATTAAAATAAAATATTATTTTATTTTCTTTAACATGACATTCTCTCTTTTTACTGAATCTATTGTTATAATCCCCTTCTTTCATCGAATTACGTAATACACAGTAATGGGTTTTGCACCTCGCAACTCCCACTAATACATCCAATACATTTTACATCTTATAAAATCTTAATTACTAAATTATATATTCTATAATCGTAAGATGAACCAATTCTTTGTAATTACACACACCACTCACATTCCAATTACCCCATTCTAGATTTTGTTCAAAATGAGTTTAATTTTGAAATTTATTTTCTTTAGAGATTAATTATCTTTAGGCTTTTATATAAGATGTTGGGTACTCATCCTTTCGTAGGTCCTACATTGTTACGCTACCACGTGTCGCGCACTGTTTTCACTATAGTTTGTTCATTTATAAATTTAGCTGTCCACTACTCATTATGATTGGTTTCTTGGTCACATTTAGTTTTTAGTTTAGTTTCAACACATTTTACTTATAATTCGGTTCGAATTACTCAGATGACTTACACACACGACCGGCCGGTCCTGAGACTGGGTGTAAAGTGACGCCTCGCCACAATGGCCTTGTCCACTAGATGTTGGTGGAAATACGATGATGTCTAAGCTCCTTACTGTGACGTTTCGACAGTTCATTGGTTCTTTCGCCCGTCAAAAATATTCTGTGGCGATACCACAGGCCGAGGTTCACCATTTCCTTCGTCTTCACAGACACACGGTGCAAATATGTTGTCTCACGCCATTTTTTGTTACGGCGTCCTTTTTAATCGTTCGGCGCCCATGCGTGTGGACTCACATTCTGTATGTGACAATTCTCGAATTTTGTACCACGCAGAACGTTCCACACTAATGTACGTTTAAAAAGCTCTGCTGTGGTTCTTTGTTCAAGCTGTCATGGGAATTCGCAATGTCAATTTTAATACAGAAATTAATAAAACAAACCTCCCCATTTTGTCCTATTACATGCACTAACCGATCTGGTTCTTGCTAGATCGGTGGGTAGGAGGGAAATAAAATACCTCCCGCGGACCAACAGGCGGGGTAAGTAGAGCTCCTCAGCCACAGAGAAGGCAACCTACCTCAGAGAAGGAGACTCTGAAATCAAACCCTGGTCCTCCAGGATGGGGGTTGAGTCGTTAGGCTAGCAACCTACACTTGTAAAAGCCATAAGATGCTAACAAACCCAACAAAAACAAGCCTCGGATGGTGGACAGGGATTTTGGTAGACGAACACAGCAACGGAAATGGACTTTGAGTTTGGCTATATGGAATATTCAAGGCATCAGAAATAAACAGCAAGAAATACTACAAGAATGCCTGAAACGGAAAATATATATTATTGTCCTTTCAGAAACAAAGAAAAAAGGAAATGGGAATGAAAATCTAAAAGAATACATACACTTCTTTTCGGATGTAAAGAAAGATCAAAGAGCTCATGCAGGGGTATCCATATTTATTTATAAAAAATACCAGAATCGGGTAAACTCATGGGAGCCCATTAATGAAAGGTTTTTAAAAATGCCAATTCAGCTAAGAGGGAGAATTATTATAATAATTGGCATATATGCTTTAACTGAGGATGCCACAGTTCAAACCAAAGACAATTTTGAAGAAGCTCTGAGAGAAATCATAGAGGACATCCCAGTCACGAAATAATCCTTGCAGGAGATCTTAATGCAAGAGTCGGAAAACAAAGAAACAATAAAGTAGTTGGCACACATGGAGAAGAGACAGTTAATAACAATGGTGAGAGATTAATCGATTTATGTGAACAATATGAATTTAAAATAATGAATATCTTCTATGCTCACAAAGACATCCATAAGTATACGTGGTACCAGAACACAAGAGGTCTAAGATCTATAATAGATTATGTAATACTGAGACAAAGATCTGTTTTGAGAGTGCGGGATGTGAGAGTGCACAGGGGAGCTGAATGTGGGTCAGATCACAGATTGTTTGTTGCTAAACTGTATATTCCCTTCATAGGAGCTCATGTAGAAAGAGCAGAAAATGTTGGCCCGAAAATTGTGTAACGTGTCTAAATTGGGTCAGGTTATTTCTTACAGTTGTGGGATAATTGCATTTTTATTTATTTCATTTTTTGCGGGATTTTATAAAAAATTATTGTGAAAGTTTTATTATACGGCAACGTTATTTCCATTACAACAGAACACGTGGCAAGTAGAACAGCTGAAACAAAGGCGAGGCGCAATTTCTATTGTGTAACACGGCAAGGAATTCGTACCACCCGCAAATTCTCAGAAATGTGCATAAGTGGGACGACGCCCGCACTTAACATCTCAAGCCAGGGCGCTGAAGTGACGCCGTGAAACTCCAACGTCGATGCAAAAATGGCGCTGGAATGAACAATTTGTAAAACCAACCAACCAGCTACAGGAAATGTATTTAAGCCCCGCCCGCTGCTAGTGGCATCAGTATAGCAGAGGCAAATATCGTCCCCGGTGACCACACAAATAACGACTATGTTCCATGCATAGAGTGAATACACCACAGCAATTAAGCATGAACGGCGACGAAAATCTGTTGGCGGTGAATACGAAGTTCCGCCCGCTCAGACAAGCATGCTTCCCAGTTACACTATAGGTGCCGGCCGGCACAGAGCTAAGTAGGCTCTCTACAAAGTTTTTTCTAATTTTTCCAGTAAAAAGTGTAACAACAGTATAATTTCATGTGACCGCGGTCCACCCATCAAGTGGAACCGAATCAAATGTTTTCGGACAATAAAAAACAAGTAATTTACAGAAACGATGAGTGCGCGCGCGAACACGTGGCCGGCGGTTTAAGTGTAAGGGCTGGGGGGTTTATTTAAAATGTTAAGGGGTGTGTTTGAGTGAGTGTTCAAAATATGCAGGCTGGGCTCTGTCTGTATGTCTGTATGAGTATAAGGTAAGATGTTAGAATAAGTTCATAATTATATTGTTGTGATCAGGGAGTGGATCACCGAAAAGTATTAGGCATGTATTTCAAAGTTTTAATTTTGGAGAAGGAATCTTTTTAATGTTAACAAAGGTCAAAAATAAAAATTAAATTTTAATTCTCTTCAAAAATGAGTTGTGTCAGTGCTTTGTTTAACCTGTAAACCATGTTTGTATCTAACGTACTTGTGATTGGATCCTGGCCCGAACCCGAGTCTTGGCAGGTAGGTGGAAAAATTATTATAGTTTGGTAATTAATAAATTTAATTCATTATAGAATATAACAATTGGCGCCCGAACAGGGACGAATTATAATTAATTATAATTAATTAAATTCCACATCTACAATAAAGATACAAACATGTGTTTTAGGTTAGCACAGCAAAATAGAAATGCGTTATGTACGCAAAGCTATACCGAAAGTAATATAGAAAGCACATTACAAAAATTAATTAAGTAGATTATTAATATTTTGAATATCAATTAGAAAAATGTCAGATAACGAAAATAAAGCAAATGAAAACAGTGTCGAAAATTTTGACGACTCAAACATGAGCAATTTTGAAACACATTCGACTCCAAGTGCGAGTCAGAATGAAACAGAAATAAGTGAAACAGAATCAAGAATTATGGATGAAGGAATTCATTCAACGCCAATTCAGAATAAAAACTCAGATAACAATAATATGATGAAATATTTATGTAGCATGGTGTGTAGTATGAAAGAGAGTTCAGACAAGCAGCAGGCGATGTTAGAGTTAAAATTCAGTGAACTGAAGAGTGATTCTGACGCTAAATTCAATTTATTAAAAAATCAGAATAATGAATTGAAAAATGATATTAATGAGATTAATAGACATTGTGAAAATACCAGAGTAGAATTTACTAATAGAATTAACCAAGTAGAAACCAAGTTAGAGAATTCAATACAGAAGACAGATGTTAAATTTAATGAAATAGATAGTCAGATAGATAGAGTTGAGAAGCAGATAAATGAGAGTAATGAAATATTAATAAATTCAATGAATGAGTATAACAATGACATAGAATCTAAAATTAATAAATGTAATACTGAAACTGAATGTAAGTTGAGTAGCGTAGTAATGACAGTTGAAAAAATTAGTCAGAATATTGATGAACACCAAAATAAGATAGACTCTAAAATAAATGAAATTGAAAGTAATTATAAGACAGAAATACAAGCAGTAAATGAATCTATTGAAGTAATATCAAAAAATAATGTACAGTCTGAATATAGTAATGACAAAAAATTATATTCACTTGAACAAAACATTAGTAGTATGAGAGACGAATTAAGTTTAGTAAAAAATCAAAATTTAAACAATGTTACTGAACGCATATTTATGACACGAGACACAAATAATGAAATAGAATTAGAAACTTTTAGTAGTGAAAATAGGAGAGTGCATCCAATGCAATTTTTGAATCGAGTGCGGGAATTTGACAGATTTAATGGTAGTAGTTGGGAGGTTAAACTTATAAAAATTTTGAAATGTTTTAAGGGCAATTCGGAGATATGGGCGGAGACACATCGAAACGAATGGGAGAGGTATGAAGATTTTGAAAAAGCCTTTCGAAGTAAGTACTGGTCGGAGGAGGAGCAGGAGATACTACGAAGCCAAATAATGGGAACCGGGAGCTTTGGAAGAAACAACCGGAATATTACCGTGTATACCATGAAGCTATACAACGAAGCGAAGTACTTAGAACCACCGTTGCCATTCCAGTCGTTTGTACGCCACATCAGTAAGCACCTACCGAGGGAAGTACAGATCACGTTGATGACCAGAGAGGTAAGCGATATCAGTGAGTTAGAAAAAATATTGGATGTTTTTCAGAATATTAAGGACCAGGAAGACAGCAGACGCATACAACAAACGAATATGCACAATGCAGGGAACTATACACAGAATTTTCATAGAGGAGCGCGGGGAGGAAGTTTCGATAATAGGGATGAGAGTTGGAGGTGTAGAGAATGTGAAACCGACAATTATGCTAATAGAACAAATTGTTTCAGATGTCATCGAAACAGGGAGTGCGCCAGGAACGAGAGAACGAACCCACCACCAAATCAACAGTCGAGGGGAGGAGAATTTTATAGAGGAGCGCCCAGAGGAGGAGGACATTATAATAGAGGAAGAGGGGGAAATCATCCAGCTGTAGCAGGCCCATCCACAGGAAACTAAGGAAGACAATGGAGAAGCGGGCCCAACCACTGTCAACGGAGAACCGGGTCCAAGTAGTCAACGAATACGCGAACAACGTTATCAAGATGGACATGGCGAAAGAATTGTTAGAAGAAGAGGAGAACAAGGTGATGGAACGCAGAACAGGATTGACTGAGGTGACAATTAAAATTGAAGGTAAGAATTATAAAACTTTAATTGATACCAGTAGCGAGATCTCAGTGCTTTCGGAAAATGTTATGGGGGAATTAAAAGAGTTAAACAAGAATATACCGTCATTACCAGTTGCGGGGGTTACAGTAGTGGGGGTAACTGGGGTAAGAAGTAAGCGAATAACCAGACAAGTGCAATTAAATATTTTAATAAATGAAGTTGAGTTTGAAAACACTTTCCTAGTAGTTAAGGGGTTGAGTCTAGATGTAATATTGGGAAATTGATTTTTTGGAAAGAAACGGAGCAGTAATAGATTTCAATAAACAAATAGTAAAATTTGAAAAGGGGAATAAACCAGTCAGAATAGAGTTTAAAAAAGTAGTAAATGAAAGTAAAGTCACGGGAATAAAAATGTTACATAAGCAGATAGGCGATAGAGAGATAGAGACCAAAATAAATATATGTCTAGAGAGTGATAGCCTAGAGAATGAGGAGGGAGAAATGCATGAGAGTAATGAGAGTGTGTGGGCAGATAGAGCCAACAAATTTTTTAATGAAGATACAGTTGTAGGAAATACTCAGCGAGAGGAGCTGTGGGCAGTTGTGGAGCGGTTCAGAGAGGTGTTTGATGAATCACCAGGGAAAGCGAAGGACTACATCTGTGAGCTGAAAGTTCGCGACCACGCACCATACATGCAGAGGAGCTACCCGGTGCCATTTTTGAAGAGGAGGGCTGTACAGGAGGAATTAGACCGGATGATGCTGGGAGACATAATTGAACGCTCAGTATCACCCTACTCAAACCCTTTGGTTGTAGTGATAAAAAAGGATGGAAAGGTAAGGTTGTGTTTAGATGCCAGAAAAATTAATCAAATTATTATACCTGACAGGGAATCTCCAGAACCCATAAATGAGATTTTACAGAAGTTCAGCGGAGTTAGATACATGACGTCATTAGACCTGACGGCTGGATACTGGCAGGTGCCATTAGCAACAGAGAGCAGGAAATACACAGCTTTTCTTTTTAACGGTAAGAATTACCAGTTCAAACGCTTACCTTTTGGATTAAACACCAGTGTTGCCAGTTTTATTAAATGTTTAGATAATATTTTACAACCTAAGGATTTAGACTTTTTAACCGTATATGTCGATATCTTGATAGCTTCTAGAACATTCACTGAACATTTAGAACACATAGAATACGTATTAGATAAGCTATATAAAGGGGGTTTAACAGTGAATTGGGACAAGTCTAAATTTCTGCAGACAGAAATACATTTCTTAGGGTTTGTTATTACACAGGAGGGGATATTAGCCAACCCTGACAAAGTGGAAGCCATAATGCGATTCCCCGAACCTAAAAACATTAAGCAATTACAGAGTTTCTTAGGCCTGTGCAATTTTTACAGGAAATTTTAGGAGAACTACGCACACACAACATCCAAACTGAGTGCTGTGCTGCAGAAGAATAAACAGTGGAGATGGGGCGATATGGAACGGAATGCGTTCAACGAGATTAAGAGAAAGTTTAGTCACATGATCATGATGAATCATCCCGATTTTAATAAAACTTTTTATTTGCAGACCGACGCCAGCAATGTAGCGCTAGGGGCGGAGTTATACCAGGAGGGTTGCGACAAGGAACATCTGACGATCGCCTTCGCCAGTAGATCGCTGCTGTCGGCTGAGAAAAATTATACGACGACAGAAAAGGAACTCTTGAGTATCATGTTCGCCGTGGGTAAATTCCGGACCTACATCCTAGGTAATACCACGATAATCCGGACGGACCACAAGGCATTATCATTTCTTAATTCATGTAAGCTGACACATAGCAGATTAACCAGGTGGGTATTAGCCTTACAAGAATATAACTTTTCATGGGAGTATATAAAGGGGTCAGATAATAAGGTGCCCGATACACTTTCTAGAGTAGATGTTGTAATTAATGCTTGATACCTTTACTTGGTGAAAATCCATTGTAAATTATAGTAAAAAATAAAACCATAAAATAGTTTTTGTGATTTCCACTCGTCAATTTATTAAAAATATAAAAACCATGACAGCTGTTTCGGCAGCACAGTGCCTTCATCAGATGGTGTAAGCTGACTAATTTTCGTACAAACAATACAGAATATAAAATATAATACAAGTGCTGTTGTATAGAGAGCGATAGTAATCTCGTGTCAATAAGATTTATACACATTACACAAACATATAACATAACATATACCAAGTCTATTTATACAAATTAAGCAGAGGCGAGCTATTTAGATCTAACTGATCATTTAATAATACATTTAAATATTTGTGTTTATTAATTTCAAGGGTTTCTAATAAATCAAGCTTTGGACCTTTATCAGGTAAATGTAAAATTTCAAAATTGTCATTATAACTATGGTCTTTTTCTAACAAGTGATTTGCATAATTTGATTTGCCATCATTATATCTAAAACTATAATTGTGACCATACATTCTTTTTTCGAAAGATCTACCTGTCTGTCCGATATACACTTTATTACAAGACCCACAGGATAATTTGTATACACCAGACTTTTGCAGTTTATCTGTTTTACTCTTGTTATTTTTAATATATTTTCCCAAAGAAGACTGCGTCTTAAAAGCTATATTTACATTCCTTTGTGCAAAATATTTACCAATATTATCAGAAGCAGAACCTATGTAAGTGAGAGTGTGATATCTTTTAATCTGTGTTGAGGGAGGGTAAACTAGTTTTAAAGCTTGTGAATAAAATTTTTTGTTTAACAAGTGATCTATGAGGCTAGGTTGGTAACCATTGTTGACAGCTATTTGTTTAATAATGTTAAGTTCTGATTGGAAATTTGAGTCTGATAACGGAATACTAACTAGTCTGTGAATAAAACTGTGAAAAGCAGCCAATTTATGTGAGTATGGATGTGTGGAAGTAATGTGTATTGTCATATCTGTATGTGTAGGCTTATGAAAAATACCGAAGTCTAATTTATTATTGCATTTTGTTATTGCAAGGTCTAAAAAATTGATACTATTGTTATCTTCTAATTCTAAGGTAAAGCTAATATTTTTGTGTAAATTGTTAATGAAATTAAGAAAGATCTGTAATTGTCTACGTGTACCTATAAAAATTGCTAAAATATCGTCCACATATCTATACCAAAAAATAAAGAATTTGAAATAAGGGTGTGCTCTAATTTTAGTTTCTATGTAGTCCATAAAGATTTCAGCTGCCAAAGGGCTAAGTGGATTTCCCATTGCAAGCCCTTCTTTGCCAATATAGATCTTTCCATTAAATTCAAAGTAGTTTTGATTAAGGCAAACCTTCAGTAAATTCAAGATATCCTCTCTCATAAAGGGGTTATTACAATTTTCAATTAATAATTTTTCTACAATATCTATTACATCAGTCGGTGGAATACTCGGAAACAAATTTCTCACATCAAATGATAATAAAACAGCTTTGTCTGGGATATGTGAATCTTTAATTCTGTTAATTAAGTCTAGTGAATTTTTAATACTATGTGTTGATTGAAATTTGCATTGTGTTTGTATAATCTTAATTAGTCTTTTAGATAATTTAACAGAAGGAGCAGTTACATATGATACCACTGGTCTAATTGGATGGTTATCCTTATGCAATTTAATTAAAGAGTAAAGCTTTGGTGGCTGAGGATTCATTACTGATAAAAAATCCAAATCTCGATTATCAAAGAAAGAACAATTCTTTATAGCCTGTTTAACATCTATTTGAAATTTAAAAGTCGGGTTAATATCAATGGGTTCAAAAGAGTTCAAACATTCAAGTGTCTTGTTTACATATTCGCCTTTGTCGATAGCAATAACAGTATTGCCCTTGTCAGCGCGGGTAAATATTATATTATTAACTACAGATTTTCTCTTAATTGAATTAATAGTTAGTCTATTTTTATTGTTAAATGGTAGAGTCTTAATTTGTTTAGCATAAAGAGAAGTTAATTTATCCGCTACAATGTATTTGTTCAATGGTATTGATTCGGAATTTTCATGAAATTTATTGTACTTATTACAAGCTAACTCACAATCCACACCTAAAATTTCAAACTCCTTATTATAATTTGACGGTTGTATATTATATTTGAAACCCTTTTCGATCAGTTTAGTTTCAAAACTATTAAAAGTTACGTTGGTCAAATTCATAAAACGTTGATAAAATATATGGTTAGAAAATTTGTTATTATGTCCGCATTGTCTATTATTATAATAATTACCGCTATTACTACATGAGTTTGAAGACGAACAACAAAAGTTTATCAGCGATAAAAGGGGTTGAAGCTGGCATTAGAAAATGGCTGTTATACGACATGAAGATTCAATACAATAAAAGAGACGTTTGTAATATTTACCTTAAGTTATACATACAGAATTATTACGTAGATTGCATAATATAGAATTTAACTTGCTAGACCGTAAAGTGCGAAATGATGTTCAAAGAATTATTCATAATAAATACTTAAATCAGTTACGTAAGTTAAACAAGTTGAAAATGTTTAAGGTTAGTAATAGCGGTAATTATTATAATAATAGACAATGCGGCCATAATAACAAATTTTCTAACCATATATTTTATCAACGTTTTATGAATTTGACCAACGTAACTTTTAATAGTTTTGAAACTAAACTGATCGAAAAGGGTTTCAAATATAATATACAACCGTCAAATTATAATAAGGAGTTTGAAATTTTAGGTGTGGATTGTGAGTTAGCTTGTAATAAGTACAATAAATTTCATGAAAATTCCGAATCAATACCATTGAACAAATACATTGTAGCGGATAAATTAACTTCTCTTTATGCTAAACAAATTAAGACTCTACCATTTAACAATAAAAATAGACTAACTATTAATTCAATTAAGAGAAAATCTGTAGTTAATAATATAATATTTACCCGCGCTGACAAGGGCAATACTGTTATTGCTATCGACAAAGGCGAATATGTAAACAAGACACTTGAATGTTTGAACTCTTTTGAACCCATTGATATTAACCCGACTTTTAAATTTCAAATAGATGTTAAACAGGCTATAAAGAATTGTTCTTTCTTTGATAATCGAGATTTGGATTTTTTATCAGTAATGAATCCTCAGCCACCAAAGCTTTACTCTTTAATTAAATTGCATAAGGATAACCATCCAATTAGACCAGTGGTATCATATGTAACTGCTCCTTCTGTTAAATTATCTAAAAGACTAATTAAGATTATACAAACACAATGCAAATTTCAATCAACACATAGTATTAAAAATTCACTAGACTTAATTAACAGAATTAAAGATTCACATATCCCAGACAAAGCTGTTTTATTATCATTTGATGTGAGAAATTTGTTTCCGAGTATTCCACCGACTGATGTAATAGATATTGTAGAAAAATTATTAATTGAAAATTGTAATAACCCCTTTATGAGAGAGGATATCTTGAATTTACTGAAGGTTTGCCTTAATCAAAACTACTTTGAATTTAATGGAAAGATCTATATTGGCAAAGAAGGGCTTGCAATGGGAAATCCACTTAGCCCTTTGGCAGCTGAAATCTTTATGGACTACATAGAAACTAAAATTAGAGCACACCCTTATTTCAAATTCTTTATTTTTTGGTATAGATATGTGGACGATATTTTAGCAATTTTTATAGGTACACGTAGACAATTACAGATCTTTCTTAATTTCATTAACAATTTACACAAAAATATTAGCTTTACCTTAGAATTAGAAGATAACAATAGTATCAATTTTTTAGACCTTACAATAACAAAATGCAATAATAAATTAGACTTCGGTATTTTTCATAAGCCTACACATACAGATATGACAATACACATTACTTCCACACATCCATACTCACATAAATTGGCTGCTTTTCACAGTTTTATTCACAGACTAGTTAGTATTCCGTTATCAGACTCAAATTTCCAATCAGAACTTAACATTATTAAACAAATAGCTGTCAACAATGGTTACCAACCTAGCCTCATAGATCACTTGTTAAACAAAAAATTTTATTCACAAGCTTTAAAACTAGTTTACCCTCCCTCAACACAGATTAAAAGATATCACACTCTCACTTACATAGGTTCTGCTTCTGATAATATTGGTAAATATTTTGCACAAAGGAATGTAAATATAGCTTTTAAGACGCAGTCTTCTTTGGGAAAATATATTAAAAATAACAAGAGTAAAACAGATAAACTGCAAAAGTCTGGTGTATACAAATTATCCTGTGGGTCTTGTAATAAAGTGTATATCGGACAGACAGGTAGATCTTTCGAAAAAAGAATGTATGGTCACAATTATAGTTTTAGATATAATGATGGCAAATCAAATTATGCAAATCACTTGTTAGAAAAAGACCATAGTTATAATGACAATTTTGAAATTTTACATTTACCTGATAAAGGTCCAAAGCTTGATTTATTAGAAACCCTTGAAATTAATAAACACAAATATTTAAATGTATTATTAAATGATCAGTTAGATCTAAATAGCTCGCCTCTGCTTAATTTGTATAAATAGACTTGGTATATGTTATGTTATATGTTTGTGTAATGTGTATAAATCTTATTGACACGAGATTACTATCGCTCTCTATACAACAGCACTTGTATTATATTTTATATTCTGTATTGTTTGTACGAAAATTAGTCAGCTTACACCATCTGATGAAGGCACTGTGCTGCCGAAACAGCTGTCATGGTTTTTATATTTTTAATAAATTGACGAGTGGAAATCACAAAAACTATTTTATGGTTTTATTTTTTACTATAATTTGTAGATGTTGTAGACAATAAAACTTTTAGGGATCTTAAAGAAATAGAAATTTTTAGATTAACTAGAGAAGATAGAATTTTTGGTGAAGAATTAAGTGATATTAAAAACATGCAAAGATCTAATAGTAAACTGGGTAAAGTAATTGTTAGTTTAGAAACAGAGGTAGAGGGCTCTGAATATAAGGAGCGGTTTCAAGTATATCAAGGTATTTTGTTTGAAAAAGTAGATAGTGGCGAGCGTGATTGGAGGTTAGTTATACCCGAGGGATTAATAGATAAAATTGTTTGGGATTGTCATATAAGGTATGGTCATTTTGGGGCGAGAAAGTGTGCAAATGTTTTGAAAGAATCATGTATATTTAAGAATATGGAGAAGAGAGTTAGAAAAGTGTTGAGAGTGTGTGATTTATGTCAAAAATCGAAAGTAGTGAATTATAAAGTAGAAGGGGAGATGAATTACATAAAAGTTGAGAGACCGTTTGATCTAGTTGCGGTTGATTTATATGGACCATTACCCAGAGGTAGAGGGGGTGTGTTATATGTATTTGCAGTTCTAGACACTTTTTCAAAATTTGTAAAGTTATATAGCATTAAGAGAGCGACAAGTAAAGTACTCAGTGAGAAAATAGTAAAAGACTACATGCTTAATGTTGGAAAACCGAAAATTATATTATCTGACCATGGTCCACAGTTTATAAGCGGCAAGTGGCGGCAGACGCTTGGATGGGAAGGCATTATACCCAAGCATACGGCAGTGTATCATCCTCAGTCGAACCAAGCAGAACGGGTGATGAGAGAGATCGGTAGGATATTTCGGGCGTACTGTCACGCCAAACACACAGAATGGCCATCCTACGTGAAGAAAGTAGAGGAGTGGCTGAATTGTACCACCCATGAATCCACTGGATTTACGCCGCATGAGTTGATCAGGGGAACAAGGCCGCCCAGGATATTGGAACAACTTTTCGAATACCCACCAGAAGGTCAAGTTGTGGACAGGAACATGAAAATTAGATTGGCAAACGAGAATTTACTCACGAGAGGAGAGCGAAGAAAACAGAAACATGATGCCAAGGGTAAATGGACCAAGTATGAGGTAGGTCAGTTAGTGTTAGTAAAAAGGCATGATTTGTCCAGTGCTCAAGATAGAGAAATAAAGAAGTTTTTCTTGTTGTATGAAGGACCCTATGAAATTGTAGAAATAAAAATGCAGAATGCGTATGTGCTGAGGAACCCAGCGACGCAGGAAATAGTAGGTACTCAAAATGCGACGAATTTAAAATTATATCGGTCATTTTAATTATGGTATGTTTATAAATAGGATTTAAAATATTGTTGTATGATTACAGTATGGGATCCTCCCCCATTTTCGGGCGGTCACGATCTTACCAGTCCTGGCCGTGGAATTCGGAACTCGGAGGCGGGCCATGGTTGGCGGATCTTCCTTCGGGCGGTGAAAGCAACGATGGTCCGGCTCCACCAAAATTGGTACAAAGTAGAAATTTAGCTACACATTTGAACGGGGAGGGGGACCCCAACAGGTACGTGACACGAATTAATTTTTTAATACACTCCAGGTACAGCGGTCTCGGTGTACCTGTCACGTGCCTGCACTGCCTTAGAGTGTTGTACATAATGGAGGCTGCACTTAAATAAAAGGCAGTGCGTACAAATTTAAAAGTTTCAGAACCAATGGCAAAATTAAAATTAACCATTGGTTATAGTTCTGTGTAGTCTGAAAAGACGAATTTTGGGGCAAGAGGGGTTGGAGCAAGGTAGAAGGCGGGTTAGAAAAAAATGGTAGGAGAGGGGGAGTAGTGTGTTTCAGAGGGGGGACGTGAATTCACGTAGTATATCTACCTAGTTCCGATTCTTTTTGCGGCGAAACCCGACTTTTCGGGCGATTTACTGTCTTACCAACATTAGTCGTGATTAAGGAATGTTAGTCAGCCTTCAATGTAAATAGGAATTTTGAAAAAAAAAAAAAAAAAACCAAAGTAATTTTGGATGTGCATAATTTTAAATTTAAATAAATTTTAGAATTAAGTGACCAAATATAATTGTCAAGTTTTAGTATCAGTGAGCATGGGAACGTTTAAAAGATGTGTAATAAAATAAAAACTTGTTATCAATACAAGAAGTGGGGATGATTTTGGGGGGTAGATTGGTGCTCAATGAAGTGATAGAACAGTGGAGTGTGGAACTGCAAAGGTTGAAAGTTTTAGTTTATCAATGTTAATTAGTTAGCTATTAAGTTGCTATTGCGGGGGTGGCCTGTGCTCCCGTAGATAGCGAAATGGGTTGGGGGTAACAGAGAGTGTTACCTCCATCGGAGGCGAAAATGGCGAAAATGTGCGACACACCTTTTCGTGTAAATTAAATTTACACACTGATAGACGATCGTGTCGCACATAACTAGAACGATGTAGAACAGGCAGTGAAATGAAGTTAGATTTCCCCGACTTTTCGGGCGATTACTGCCTTACCAGCACTAATCGTGGATTTGGCTAGCGGCCAGCTATGGTCATACCAAGTCCCTTGACCATAGCTGACTTGAAATTGGTATATAGTAGAAATTAAATGGGGGGTGAATTTTAGGGGAAATCCCGGTACTATGGAACAGCGGCTGCCACTCTGCCCGCTTGGGGGCAGCAAAGCCAGGTGGTAGACCCGCATTAAGGGCGTGTAACTATATAACAAAGGTATGTTGATATCTGAACCTTTTAAAATGTAATAGCGGAAGCAAAGACACGGAGAGGTCAAACTACTCCAAAATATGCCGTCTTTGTGAAAGCAAAAAGGGCGATACAGTCCTCCGTAATTTGCAATAGAGTGTGTGGCCGGGAGGTGGCTCAGATGAGTCACGAATTTAAATTTTACAACATAAAAAATTTTTGCTAATTCAAATTTTGATCCAATAAAACTGCTTGTGCTCTGTTAAATAACTAGCTGCTCAGACACTCAATATAAGGTGTTCATTCCATAATTTTAAATGTATTATTTTATTGTTGTACGTTAGATATAGGTATTGATAGAAATATGTGTCTTCATTATGTGTGTATTTTAAACTAAGCAGATAATTAAACTGACTGGCAGGCAGTTAACGTAATAGAAGTGAGTATTGATAAATATATATTTCATGTAATTTGTTCAATTTTGAAATGCGTTTTCATTGTGTTAGGAGGATCAGCTGATCAGCAATAAAATGTCACTGGTATAATGGTTGTAAATGTTCCAAGTAATTAATGTTCAATGTAGTGTTTTAATCTATTACAGATGCTATTTAAAGTAATGATAAAAAATAATTTGATAAAGTGGAAGTAAAGTAATAATTTATGCAAGTTAACAAGAGGTAGTTTTTGGGTGATGAGTATTTTAGGGGACATATAGATCTGTCCAAGTTGAAAGTCAAGTTGAAATAGTAGAAATGAAGAATGTAATGTTGTTTTGAATTAATGTATATTATAGAGTTTTGAGAAGTATTGATGTTGACACAGTAGTAGTGGAGAATTTATGTGGAGTTTTGAGTGATATATTGATGTTTATAATTAATGATGTTATTTTGTTGTAGTTGTAGTAAGGTAATGAGATTGAGATTTTGGGGATGGCAATTTTGTAGTAGGGGGTAGTGTAATGTGGGAGTCCGCAACATAATGATAAGTTGGGACGGGATTGGTACCGATTTTAGTGACAAGGGGCCGCCTTAGGTGGAATCCAGGGGCCAGATAAGGGAATTGAGTTTTTTTTGGGGGGGGAACACGTATCCTATGTACAAAGGGTTAGAGAGTATTTTTTTTTTATATATATAGAGAGAAGGTGGCGATTTGAGTTTAATGATAAGTTGGGGTTAGAGAGTGTTTTGGGATAGATGTTTTGATAGAGATGGGTGTCATGTTAGTAAAAGTTGTTAGTGGTTAGAATCAAAGGGAGAAAGATTATATATGTATACAGATCAAGTGGTATAGTAAATGAGAATAAAGAAATGTTTAAATCACCCACAGTAATGGAGAATAAGATTGTTAAATAAAGAGAGAGATTTATAATAAAGATATAAAATTTTATTTTGAAACCAGTGACAAAATTTTGATCGAATTTGGAAATCATGTAAAACTAAGAATTGTTTGTTTTGAATAATTTAAAGGTCAATTTGCTTATTATTTATAATAATATTTTGTTATTTTAAATATTTTATTTTATTATGTTTTGTGTTTCAAGTTAGGAGGTTACAGATGTTAAATGTATTGTCAGATAGAACTTATACATAACACATGTAGGTCAAGTTTTTTGGACTTGACCTAGTTTCGATCAGCTGACAGTGAGGTCACACATACTAAGCTTGTTTCATATGGAAGTCAATTCAACTTGTGTTTTTTAACCAATTTAATCAAGTTTTAATTAATGTCTAAATGTAAAGGAAACCTTTTAATAAATTTAAATTTTTTTTTAATTTTAAAATGTTTTTGAAAATATTTTTTTTTGGAAATTATTTTTTGAAAAAAAAAAAAAAAAATCTTGATTTTTCGCCTGCCAGCTAATGAATATTTTAAGTATTGATTATTTTATTATTTGTGTGCTAACCATGTTTATTTTTATTGATTTATTGTATTGAATGGTATTGTTAGACTTTAGGCAATCACCTGTTAGGCTAAGGATGTTTTGTTTGATTTTAAGAAGTGTTCCATTGGTGTAATTTTTGTTGATAACAAGAAAAGAAAACTAAGGAAGAGAATTTTTTTTGATACAATATTTTATTTTGAATTCTGAATTTTTTCTTAAATGAAATAGTAAATTTTAAAGAATTTTTCAATGTATAATATGTAATGTGAGTGTGTGTGAGCCCAGTATCTGCTAAAGGCAGCCCAGCTTGCATAAAAGGGGAAACATACCGGTGGAGGATCTGGCATAAGCTAAGCCAGGGATGGCGGATTTTGGGGGGTAGCATGTTAGACGGCGAGGTGCACTGTGGTACTTGTCTGTTCGATTTTTCGGTGTTGGGATCTCTTACGGAGAAGTCCAGTGATTTCGTTCAGATGCGTCCATAGGTGCCGAGCCAAGGGGGGTCGTGTACCCATGAAGAGTAAGAACAAGAGGGGGTTGTTGGCACCAGTTCCTCACCGGTCCTCTTAGGGGTTTATCAATGAGATTTCTTCTGTTTTGGACAGCAGAATTCTCATTGAGGGGGTATTGTAACGTGTCTAAATTGGGTCAGGTTATTTCTTACAGTTGTGGGATAATTGCATTTTTATTTATTTCATTTTTTGTGGGATTTTATAAAAAATTATTGTGAAAGTTTTATTATACGGCAACGTTATTTCCATTACAACAGAACACGTGGCAAGTAGAACAGTTGAAACAAAGGCGAGGCGCAATTTCTATTGTGTAACACGGCAAGGAATTCGTACCACCCGCAAATTCTCAGAAATGTGCATAAGTGGGACGGCGCCCGCACTAACATCTCAAGCCGGGGCGCTGAAGTGACGCCGTGAAACTCCGTCGATGCAAAAATGGTGCTGGAATGAACAATTTGTAAAACCAACCAGCCAGCTACAGGAAATGTATTTAAGCCCCGCCCGCTGCTAGTGACATCAGTATAGCAGAGGCAAATATCGTCCCCGGTGACCACACAAATAACGACTATGTTCCATGCATAGAGTGAATACACCACAGCAATTAAGCATGAATGGCGACGAAAATCTGTTGGCGGTGAATACGAAGTTCCGCCCGCTCAGACAAGCACGCTTCCCAGTTACACTATAGGTGCCGGCCGGCACGGAGCTAAGTAGGCTCTCTACAAAGTTTTTTCTAATTTTTCCAGTAAAAAGTGTAACAACAGTATAATTTCATGTGACCACGGTCCACCCATCAAGAGGAACCGAATCAAATGTTTTCGGACAATAAAAAACAAGTAATTTACAGAAACGATGAGTGCGCGCGCGAACACGTGGCCAGCGGTTTAAGTGTAAGGGCTGGGGGGTTTATTATAAAATGTTAAGGGGTGTGTTTGAGTGAGTGTTCAAAATATGCAGGCTGGGCTCTGTCTGTATGAGTATAAGGTAAGATGTTAGAATAAGTTCATAATTATATTGTTGTGATCAGGGAGTGGATCACCGAAAAGTATTAGGCATGTATTTCAAAGTTTTAATTTTGGAGAAGGAATCTTTTTAATGTTAACAAAGGTCAAAAATAAAAGTTAAATTTTAATTCTCTTCAAAAATGAGTTGTGTCGTGCTTTGTTTAACCTGTAAACCATGTTTGTATCTAACGTACTTGTGATTGGATCCTGGCCCGAACCCGAGTCTTGGCAGGTAGGTGGAAAAATTATTATAGTTTGGTAATTAATAAATTTAATTCATTATAGAATATAACAATTGAAGACGCAAAATATAATTTGAAGACCTTTTAGCACGGTAGTACAAGAATGCTGTATTCGTGGAGATTAGAACAAAAGTTAATGACAGCAACCAGATCCACTTTAGAAGAATACGGGCATATAAAGAAATGTATTAGAGAAGCGGCTGAGGAAGCTCTAGGAAGACAAGATCGGAAATCAAATAAACCATTCTGGTGGGATAGTGAAATAGAAGAGAAAATCAAAATGAAAAAGGAAACATATTTGAAACTACTACAAACTAAAGATGAAGAGACTAGAGAAGAATATAAAAGAATGAATAGAGAAGTTAAACAACAAATAGTGAAGAAGAAAAATAATGCTTGGGAGAAAAGATGTGAATGGACAGATAATCAGCTGAGAGGTACACAAAGCTCAGAAGCTTGGAAGACAATTAAAGCCATTAAAACTACAAACCGGACACAGATATTTTTGAACAACATACCTGAAAAATAATGGATACAACACTTTATGGAGCTATTGGTTGAAACAAGGAATAAATTCATTCCTAATGACCATGAAATAAAAGTATCTGGAGAAATTGCACTAAGTATTGAAGAAGTTCAAGAGGCAGTAAAAGGTACAACATTGAGAAAATCCCCAGGTCTGGGAGGAATAAACCCAGAATTAGTTAGATATGGGCCCCCCAAGCTGTTTGAAATGCTCAGAAAACTATTCGAAAGATGCATAAATTGAGAAGAATTGCCAGTGGAGTGGCGAACATAGTCTCACCAGTCCATAAGAAGGGTTCAAAGTTGGACCCTAGAAATTACAGAGGAATTGCTGTGATCCCGACCATCGGGAGAATATATTCAAGGATTTTGAAAAACTTAATTGAAGAAGACATCAAGACCAAGCACCCCGAAGAACAATCAGGTTTTAGAGCGGGGCGATCCACGGTAGACAACATCTTTACAATCAAAATAGCAGTTGAAAAGAGAGTACACCATAATAGAGAAGCGCATATAGCTTTAATAGATTTAGAAAAGGCCCAATAGATAGCGTCCCAATCTCACAGTTATGGAAGAAGATGTAACAATTAAACATAAATGCAAATTTGATTGCAGCCGCCAGAAGATACTATCAACAAAACATCACCAGGGTTAAACTGGGAAACAAACTCACTCTCCCATTCAAAACTACAAAAGGTGTAAGACAAGGATGCTGCTTGACCCCTACCCTCTTTAAAATATACTTAGACAGATCTCTAGTAAGATGGACAAATAAGTGTAAAAGCATGGGGCTGAACGTAGGAGATGACAATCTGTTCACTCTATATCTTGCCGATGACCAGATTGTGGTAGCGGAGGATGATGAAGACCTCGAGTATATGGTCAGAAAGTTAAAAGAAGAATATGACGCAGCTAGTTTGACGATGAACATGGCAAAATGTGAATACCTGATAGTGGGCACCGAAGAAGTTATGACTTAAAATTGGATGTGGACAGGATAAGAGGTGTTGAAAAAAGTAAATACTTAGGCGTTATTTTCAACAAACAGGGAAGCAGCAAAGATGAAATTCATGAACGTGTTAACAAGGGGCGAACCGTTATAAGAACGCTGAATTCGCTTCTATGGGAAAGAAGTATAACAAGAAATACAAAGAAACATATATATATATATATATATATATAACAGCATGGTGCAAAGTATAATCCTTTATGGAGCAGAAGTTTGGAACGTTTCAAATGTAAATAAGAAAAAACTGATGGCAGCGGAAATGGACTTCTTCAGGAGGAGTTGTAGAAGATCAAAATTAGACAGGGTTAGAAATGAGACTATTAGAGCCGAGATGAATATTGACAGGACAATAATAGATGAAATAGAAAGAAGACAATTGACTTGGTTTGGGCATGTGAAGAGAATGGAAGATGACAGATGGCCTCGCAAAATACTGGAATTGATACCATTGGTGAGGAGTAAAAGAGGACGTCCACAGAGGAGTTGGCGAGATAACGTAGCAGAGCAATGGTTGCAAGAAATTTAGAAGAACTTACATGCTACGATAGTTTACAATGGAAGTTGGGGACGGAGAAACGGCGACAGTTGTAAGATCTGTTACATATACTGCGACAGTACAGATAAGTGCTGTACTGAGCATTGAATATAAAAATTTAAATATAAATAATAATTTCTAAAATAATTAATAATGTATTAGAAGTAAGCATGTCAGGGATTGCAAGCTTGGCTCAGACAAAAATATGGACACGTGTTTCGACCTGAATAGACTTCTCCACACACACGCACCGATGTAACTGAGAGTGTGTACAATAGTATTTTGAATGTGTGTGTGACGCAGGTCTATGCAGGCGAGTTTGTCACCTCAGTATGAATAATTACGTAATTACTGTTTTCCGTAATTATTCATAAACTATAAATAAAGAGTAAAATCCAAAGACACAATAAAATGTAATAAAATTAACTACATACTGTGTACAAAAACCACGTGAAAGGGACACACCGTACGAGTGTAGTGCGAAATAACTGTGTACAGATCGCAAGGGTTAAGTTACAATGTCCAAAAGTACAGTGAACATGTGTAGTGAAAATAGTTATAAGATGGGTATAAGAGTATACTCACAGGAAACTGCAATTCGTAGAAATATAAGAAATAGCGAAATTGACAAGGAGTGGGGGAACAAAGCCAAGAGACAATTTCAGACATGTCGATTTCGTACAACTGCAGGTGTTAACCAAGATGTCGGTATAAATAGGACACACACGCTACAGTTGTATCTTTTCTGATCACCCACAGTTGCGGCGGGAGCTTCTGTCCATCCGCACGGCGTATTTATTTTTTAGTAAATAGTTTCATTCTTCCAGTTACATACAACTATGTAACTAAGTGGTAAATACAATCACTTTTAAATAGTAACAGAATTACACGAGAAGAAAATCCATATAAGATGATCAACTGACATCCGAAACAGCACGAGAAGAAGTAACATTAAGTTCCAGAGAGCAAGACGATGCTGGAGTCTAGAGGCGACTATGCTGGACAAGAGGAATGGTACTGGAGTCTAGAGCGGCTGTGCTGGACAAGAGGAATGTTACTGAAGTCTGGAAACGACGAAGAGGAATTGATGCTGGAGTTCGAGACGAGGACGATTACAAATGGATCGATTGCGATTGAGTGTGACTGACAACAATAAGGTGATAACTTATTTATCTCTTAGTCGAACAATTAACTCAAAGACAATTAAAGACATTCTTGTTTTACTTTAAAGTTAAGAGCCAATGTTTCTTGTAAATATAGAGTTAAATTGGTAGATATTACTGAAGTAAGATTAACGTAAACAAGACCTCAAATTAGTATTGAAATGAAAAGAATGCAAAGCATTTAAGTAAAAATTAGAGTTTTATAAATCAGTACTGAAAACGAAAGATAAATTCAGTAGCTATTATATTTTGAATTTCGTTACAATATCTAAAAAGATATTTAAGCATTGATATTTAGAAGCACACTAATTGACTGAGTAGTCAGGAAATGATATTTTTAATAAAGTAATTATTAGAATAGAATATTTAGTCAGTAAGGATGTATACAGCGTAAGCCTTATGGCATAGTAACAAAGCAATAATGAATGTTTTTAAGTCGAATCAAGTGCCTTGCACACAATTTCATTATTACTAAATAAATTTGAAATACCGTTACAAGTTACATAGAGTTATTATTACAGATACACCTGATATCCCCTTTAAACTGTGTCACATTAGTTGTTGCAGATAAGTTATCGCTACAAAGTGTGGGTCATCCCAATTTAGCATTACATAAAAATTTAGCAAAACTAATCTGTTGCAGATAAATTGTCGCCCAAAAAAGCGTGGGGCTACGCAAATCAAATTTTATTAAATTTGCGTAAAATAAATAACACGTTCAGGCCAAGTTTTCGCTCTGAACGTGGGTCGAAACGCCTACATTTAAAAAAAATATATATATATAAAATGTATGCTCTATTGTAAATTGTGCTTTAAAAACTAAAATTGTAAATGCTCATATAGCATGTGTAGCTCAATGTTTATGTGTTCATTTTGTTGTGTAATAACACTGCTGGCGCCCACAAATAATATTGTTTGTCTATTAACAGGTGTAACTGTAATGAGTATTAATAATAACTATTAATAAAAATAAAGAAATAAATAAATAAGTAGGGAACGGTTATCAATAATAATTGTTAAAGAATAACGACTAAATATTTAAATAATAAATGATTCAACATGGCAACACCAGGAAGTTTGGAGATAGAAGCACTTCAAACTATGATGCGCGCCTTGGTAGATGAATTAAGCACAAAACAGACAGAAAATTTAAATGCTAAACTTGAGAAACAAACAGAAAGTTTAAAAAATAAATTAGAAGAACAAACTGAAAATTTTAGACAAGACACTGTAAAAATTACGACGAGTTTAGAAGAGTTAAAAATCGATAATTTACAGTTGAAACACGACAACATAGAATTAAAGCAAAGTATAATCGACTGTAATTTACAATTAACAGAAAAGATTGTTGATACAAACTCACGTATTGACGCTCTTGAAAATAATTTTAAACAAGCCTTACATGAACAAGTAGTAAGGATTGAAAATAAGCAAAAAGAATTACGTCTTGAGTGGAGAAGAGATATGAAGGAGGTACAGAAACAAATAGATGTAAGTGTAAATGATAAATTAATTACTATTACGCGAGAACAGGATGAAAAGATTCAAACTGTTAATGATACGTTGCTAGCTGATACTAGTAAAATTAGAGATATCGAAGCGTGTATAGTAGTTATTGAGCACAAGTTTGAAGAGACTGCAAAAGACTGTTCTGGGGAAGTATCACATATGAAGGAAGAAATTGAAGGTGAAATGCAGCAGCTTCGAGAAGAACTTCGTAGACGGCCCATGCAGACAATAATGTTCGCCGCACCACAAAGACAAGTAAAATAACATTTGCTGGAAATAAAGGGGAAAACAGCATGGAATTTTTGGCAAATATTGAGAAAGAGATGGAGAAGATAGGCAGTGCTACTGACGATGACGAGATTGACTTCGTCACTCGGCATTTTAGAGACTCCACAAAACAACGGTATGCTATTATACGAGACAACATAAATATGTATCAACAGTTTCGTGATGCATTTGAAAACTGATATTGGAATATACATGTCCAAAGGCAAGTGCGAGATCAAATCGAATATGGCAGGTACAGTATGTATAATCGTCAGAGTATGGAACAATATACCATATCACAAACTGAAAGAGTTAAACATGTTAAGCCTAACTTCTCTGAATTTGAAATAATCTCCAAGTTGTCTTACCATTTTAATAGTGATATCCAACTAGCTGTGTATACCCAAGGTATTAAAACAATTGAAGAATTTTTAGTGTTAATTACACAAGCGGAAAATATGTCGCACAATAAGCATATGAAAAACAATGCACAATCACCACAAGCGAACTATAATTATGATAATTATAACCGTAATTATAAGCCACAAGCACAACACGCACGACACTTAACTCCACTAAATAAAACAGCTGGAGAGGGTCAGTCACTGGTGTGTAAAACTAACGAATGTCACACGGGGAAGGAGAAACACAAACAGAAATATTTCTCCAAGCCAGACAGCAAAGTAGTTGGTGCACTGAAGGGGAGCGGTAAAAACTCAAAGAATGTGTCGGCAGAAGTGCAGAGTAGTACGTCTAGTTCAACACAATTGTAACGGGACGTTTAGGCCCCTCTAAGAATATTTTTGGGGAAACATAAAGAATAAATGATAAACATAAATTTTATTCATAAATTATAACGACGTAATATGCAGTGAGTGAAATAGTGTCAAGGTCAACTCCAGAATGCAAGGGGAACAGTTATTTTTAGCTACATGACCTGTAAATTATGTAATCAAGAGTCACGCCACATGACGACAGTGACGATCCTTTAAAAATACGTCACTTGGAATGCCGGGCGATGCCAACCAGCTGCGTTGAGAACGAAGGCAGTCCGGCCATGAACATTAACTAATACGGACGTGAGCCGTTCGCTCGCCCACTGGCTGAATAGTTTTTCGTCTCGCCCGCACGTAAAAAATAAAAAATGTGAAATTTTATATTTTATAATCTAAAACAGTGTTTTTGTAAGCAAGGTAAATACAGTGACAAATTTAAGCAAAATGACAGTTCAGCTATAAAGTAAAAGGTGAAAACGAGGAGACAATAAGGTAGTGCGCGTCCACGAGGAAACATCTCATGAGGGTACCTTCAACATGATAAAAGGGAAGTAACTTAAAGTAAAGTCAATAAAATCTTGCAATTTTAACATAAAATAAAATAACATAAAAATGAGCTCTAAGGGAAATAAATTATGTACTGGGTGAGCGTGTGTGAGTGTATGGGCGAGCAGAAATTACGTAATTCAACAGCACTGGTTAGCATTAAGAAAAAATTTAGAATAATGTTTTTCAAAGTCTGTTTTCATTGAGTTTTAATGTATTTTCAATCTTGGTAACTTCATATAGAAGGGAAAATTTTAAATAAAAAATGAAATAAATTAACGTTCACAGCTTAGATGTGTAGAAGAGGGAGAGAAAATACTGTCCGTAATAATTACCAACTAAGTCAATTATGCTTCAGTTGATTATGCAAATCAAAAATACGGTGTTCAATAAAACAAACTCATTTAAAAATAAGTAGATTTGAAGCACTCATTTGAATAACCCATTCTGTTCTCCTGTTCGCTTATAAGAACCCTGGTGTGAACAATTTTTATATGTATAGTTGGCAATAGCAAGATGGCGCCCAGAATTCGAAGGTAAACATGCCTGTTGGTTAGTATGAAAGGTAAGTTTGTTTTTGTTAAAGTAAAGTAAAGAAAAATAAACATCACAATTAACGTCCGAACTGGGGACAAATATATTTATCAAATTACTATAAACATCACAATTGGCTTCCGAACTTAGGGACGTTTATATAAATATAAGCCTACTTGGGAGAACAGAATGGTTGTTTAAGGTAACTAAAAAAAAAAATGTGTACATGTAAGTAGTAATGTTATAATATGATCTGTTTGTATGTACTATAAGAGTCAGATAGTGAAAATGAATACGCATGAAGATAGTAACAAGGAAGTCAGCTTCACTGACAGCCATACTGAAAGTCAAATAAATAGCGACTTAAGTGAGACCGAGTCGAGAATAATGGAAGGCGTAACGAGTCAATCGACGCCTACCCCAGTTAAGAAAGATGATTATAATGATATAATGAGTATTTTACGAACAATATCAAGGGATATTAATGAACAAAAGCGTGATTCTGATGTTAAGTTCAATAAAATAAATAGCCGTTTTGATGTAAACGATACCAAGTTTGATGTACAAAATAAGTTTGATGAAATAAAGAGTAATTTTAATGAAAAGTACGATAAAATAAATAGCCGTTTTGATGAAGTAAACACGAAAATGAATGATCAAATTAATGAGATTAGAAATGAGATAAAACAACAAAATGTCTATATCAATAAAAGTTTACAAGAAGTTTATGAACATTTTAGTGCTATGGTAAAAAAAGTACATATAATAAGGTAAGTGGTTGTAATGGTGTTAATTATAACTATGAAATTATAGTGGGGGTAGAAAAGGGTAAAGTGACCGATCAATTAAACGAAAATAAAGACGATCAGGTAACATATAATAAGGTAAGTAGGGGTGAGAAAAATGATGATATAATTAAAAATGTGGTGTTAGAGAGTAAGGTTGTGAATATTGAGAGTGCTGATGAAGTTTTAGTGGGAGTAGAATGTAATAATGGAATGTTAGTGAGTGTTGATGAGTTAGAGAGAGAGTGGAAAGAGAGTTTACAGCTAGAAGGATTGCAGAGGTTAAATTTTTCCCGTGGTGTTGTTGGGGGTGAAGAAAAAACTTCACGAGTGTATTTGGTAGATGAAAGATCTACAAATAATTGTCCCTTGAGTTTTAGTGGTGTTCCTGGAAGGACCAGGAGGTGTTTTAATCTAGTAGTACCCTCTGCATGCAATGATAAAGAAAGTGTGAAATGGCATTATGATGAGATATTTTGAGAGAGAGTTGTATTTTGATAGGAAGATAGAGTTGTTTGAGGTTAGTAGGAGTTATAAAGAATTGAGAGAGAGAGCTCATGATTATATTGAATACTTACCTTGTGATGTAATTAGTGTAGCAAATGATGATATTGAGTACTTACCTTGTGACGTAACTGGTATAGCAGCAGATGATAATAATGATGAAATTATAATTTACCTAATTGTGACAAATCATACTAAGGGCAACTTGACTATACTCGATGGTGACAAGTTATATGATGTAATAATATGGAATGATCCTGTTGATATTGTGGAAAAGTATGAGAATTTAAATAGTCGTTATATTGATAGAGATAATATAATGAACTTAATAAAAAATGAATTGTGTAGACGTAAGCCAAGATTATTTATTCGATGATGGTGGTTAAACATTTAGTGTCCATGAACATTTAATTATGTGAGTAGTGGTTCTGAAATGGACTGTATTATGAAATGATTTGTGGTAAACAATAACGAATAACAATGTGGATTGTATATACTTTTGTGTTGATGTCAAATGTATTTATGTATTAGATTATGGTGTACTCTGTATTTTATGTAAACAATGTATGTATGTAATAGGAATTGATTTAATAATAATAGTAACCTTTTATCAGACTAAATAAATAATGAGAGTAATTGTGAATTTTATAATCTAATTAAAGTAACTTTGTGCTTTTAAAAACTGACTGAATTGAATAATTGGAGATTAATTAATTAATTAATTTAAAATGTTGTACAGAGGAATTTTGGTGATGAATTTAAATGATTTTCTGAGATTTAGATTTCATAATAAATAGTAAAGGATTAAACATACAATGTGTTTAGATATTGAGTTATATTGTTATTATAAGGTAAGTTATGAATTTTCTAATGTAATTTTCAACGATTAACTTAATGTAAAATGTGGTAAAAGATGTAATTTGGGTGATGATTATTTCAATAAGGCATTGAGTCAGTCAGAGTTAATTTTAAATGGGTGTTAGACAAAATAAGAATTTCTGGAAAAAAGTAATACAGAAATGGGGTAGTAGCAGGGACACAGTAGCAAGAGTGAATGTGTGTAGAGAGAAAGTGGAGAGTAAATAGGTGAGAGCAGGGTACATAAATTTTGTAGTGAGGGTGGAGGTGTAAGGAGTCCTCAACGCAAAGCGTTGTGGCGGGAAGTGAACAGTTTTAAAGAGGGCTGCGGGGTTACCTGGAAGGGCCAGGAACTGATAAGGGAATGAGCTGGTAGTGCGGGTACACACATCCTATGTACAAAAAGGGTATCAGGTGCTTTGTTATAAGAGGAGAATAATTTAAGTGGAGTTAGAGAAATTAGTGGAGGTAAATATTACTGAGAGATCGGTGTCACCCTATGCAAATCCGTTAGTGGTTGTTAGAAGGAAGAAGGTGAGTAAGGTTATATCTAAATGCCCGTTCAATACATCAAATCATTGTGAATGACTGAGAATCACCCGAACCAATTAATGATGAAAATGCTAAATAGAAATTCATAGTTAAAATGTAATAATAAATGTAACAAGTGAAAGATTTAATAGAATTTGAAACTAAAGTAAAGCTGTAAGGTGTGTAATTTTTGGTCAACTTAAATTTGAAATGTTTGTCTTGATGTAATAATAGCAATGTTAATTATGAGTGTTTATTATGTTTATTATATAAGTGTAGGAATCTTAAACATGTATAATATGTTTAAATAGATTCCCCACTTTCGGGCGGTCCCGGCCTTACCAGCCCAGACCGTGGTTTTGGATGACAACTAGCTATGGGCAGACTTATTGTAACCTGACCATGGTTGGTTACCTATGAAATTGGTATAATTTAGAAATTAACAGGGGTTTAATCAGGGGAATCAACATAACTTTGGAACAGTGGCTACCACCGAATGGGATGATAGAACAGTATTAAGGGCATATGAATCATTGTAGTAGGATTACTGGATGATAGAACCGTATTAAGGGCATATGAATCATTGTAGTAGGATTACTGGTGTCCTCGGACATCAGTAATGCCGAATTTTTATATAACGCCGAAGCAAGAACGGTGTAAGCAGCATTTGCACCCTAATAAAATTCAGTTCTTGTGGACGCAAATGGGCGCTACAGTCCAACATCATTAAGCAATAGAGTGTGTGGAAAGGAGCTGGCCGTTACAAGACAGGGGCATAAATACAGCATTTATGCAACAAGGTAAATGCCTTACACGGTTTACCCATGAGGTGATTTACCTAATTGTAACTGGGTAAAGGGGGGATATTAGATAATGATGGAGAAGGAGGTTACTAAACTGTTAGTAATGAATTATTGAATGACGTTGTAATGGGACAATTTTGAGGGACGTAAGTTTTATTTCATTTAATAACAACATTCAGACATGTTTGTTTGGACACCCTTATACAATCCTGTACCGGGCTGTGCCTAGCGCACAAACGATAACAGCGTTGGAATGTAAGCCTATGCGCACATGCGCGTATCGTCCGTTGGGGAGAAGTAACAAAAACGTCGTGACTAACGTCCAACAACATAGGAATGCGGCTGGGAGTGCGCGCTCGTGTGCTGATGTCTATAATCTCAAACTCAAAATCATTGCCAGAAGTACCCACCACGTGAATAATCCACTGGTCACGTGGGTGAAATTAACCAATCAGCAATCGGGCGGACGGAAGTGATGAGGACAGACGCTTGGAGAAAGCGTCTTTGTCGTTCAGCAAACCTGCGAGCCGGCCGGCTCTAGTGTGTGCACGTGTGTCAAGAAAATTATTTTGCTTATAAATGCGCATTTAATAAAACTTAACCAGTAAAAAATGTGATTAATAGAACACGGAACTTAATTGAAATCTTTTAAAAAAGTAAAGCAGTGACAGTTTCTGGACGTAAAGTGTTAAAGAATGCAAGGAGCAACACGTGGCCAATAATGATGACTCTTCAAAACGTAACTGTATCACAAAACCTATGATGTCAATATTAGAATATAGAGCTCTATTTTTTTTTGAAGAAAACAAAATTTTTTAAGAATGTTTGTGTGCGTGAGAGCAGGCTGGGCGGCTTTATTAATTTAATAACTTTTATTAATTCATTTACATGGTTAGGGTATAAGCTTTAGCGTTAAGTATTTTAACAACTTGGGTTTCCTGTACAATGTGAGTAAAATTAAACATATACAATGGGGATTACTTATTAAATTTCAAATTGCTGGCCATGTAACATAAAATAAATTGTTTGATATTATTTAGATGTTGAAGTCAAATATAATAAAACAGTAGTAGTTTCCCATATCAAGATGTATTGGTCATTGCGTTTACCTATTTCTCTCTGCTAATAAGTACACCAGACGAGACCCTGGAAGTTTACGGAAGGTAAGTGTTACAATAAAATTCAATATTTCAATATAAATAATTTTATTAACTCGTAACGTAATAACGTAGAAGGTGTAGTTGATTTTATGATGTAATTAAATGATTTTATGTTGATTTAAGGAGTATTATGAAGATGCTTAAGGATTGTTAAGTAAATAATTTGTTCTGATGTAGCTGATTTAAATGTGTTTTATTCTATATAAGAATTTTATTATTTTGAAATGTGAATTATATAAGGGAAGGTATTTGTAATGTTGTAATGGGGAATGTTTATTTAAATTCTGATGGGAATCAGAGAAATATGTTGAATTTTGGGAATAAGAATTAACAAGAAAAGGGTATATAGAATGCTGGTATTGAAGTTTAAATGATTTATGTCATGTTAAATATGTATCCATGTACATGTTAGAGGTTAAGAGGAAAAAACCAGTGCTTCTTAACGCAAACCAGCACAGCTAAGGGGAACCAGATCAGTTATGAATATGGTATTATACAAGGCCACTATTTGATATTTTTGATTTGATGTTTCAGTGTCTGGTGATGCTGTGGCGGTGGTCCTGTGCTAGCCTGTGCATCAGAACAGGGGCATAAAGTGCCTCTCTGGCCTTGCGGTATTGGGATCTCGAGAGAGAAGTCCAGTAAGGTCATTCAGGTCCGGTCACAGTCACTGGACCAGGGGGTAAGTTAACCACGATTTTTGATAAAACATAAAGGGGGTTGTGGCGACATATCCTGACTGATCCCTTTAGGAAGTATGAGAGTGTCAATGAGAGTTTTTATGCTTCGGCATAAAACCTCTCATTGAGGGGGTATTGTAACAGGACGTTTAGGCCCCTCTTAGAATATTTTTCAGGAAACATAAAGAATAAATGACAAACATAAATTTTATTCATAAATTATAACGACGTAATATGCAGTGAGTGAAATAGTGTCAAGGTCAACTCCAGAACGCAAGGGGAACAGTTATTTTTAGCTACATGACCTGTAAATTATGTAATCAAGAGTCACGCCACATGACGTCAGTGACGATCCTTTACAAATACGTCACTTGAAGTGGAATACAGGGCGATGCTAACCAGCTGCGTTGAGAACAAAGACAGTCGGCCATGAACATCTAACTAATACAGACATGAGCCGTTCGCTCGCCCGCCGGCTGAATAGTTTTTCGTCTTGCCCGCACGTAAAAAATAAAAAATGTGAAATTTTATATTGTATAATCTAAAAGTGTTTTTATAAGCAAGGTAAATACAGTGACAAATTTAAGCAAAATGACAGTTCAGCTATAAAGTAAAAGGTGAAATCGAGGAGACAATAAGGTAGTGCGCGTCCACGAGGAAACATCTCATGAGGGTACCTTCAACACGATAAAAGGGAAGTAACTTACAGTAAAGTCAATAAAATCTTGCAATTTTAAAAAATAAAATAAAATAACATAAAAATGAGCTCTAAGGGAAATAAATTATGTACTGGGTGAGCGTGTGTGAGTGTATGGGTGAGCGGAAATTACGTAATTCAACAGCACTGGTTAGAACAACAAATGGTTGTTCAAGACCTGATGATGTCAGAGATGACGAAAAGCTTTGTCTGAACAAAAAATTGTAGCAGTTTAGCAACTTCATAAAAGAAATAGCACTGGTTAGCATTAAGAAAATATTTAGAATATGTAAAGTTATTTACTTTTACCTACAATTTTACTTTACGTTGTTTACTAATAATCATCCATGTTTTGTGACTATTTCAAGACGCCATCTTTAATGTTTGCCAACTATAAAAAAAAATTTGTTACTGACCAGGAATTCGTACTGGAGAACAGAATTGGTTATTCAAATAAAACAGACTGGTTACCTTCATACATATCTTATTCTTTTTTATTCAATTCAATTCAAATTCATTTTAAATAGACAAAAGAAAAACCCATTTAAATTCTTTTCAATCCCATCATAAATAAAATATTCCTTGTCCCTCTTATTTTTGATACTATCTTTTAACGATACAAAATACAATGATTACGTGCTTGTATATATTGATACTATATTGATTACAATAGAAATATTTAAAAACATAGAAATAGTTAAATTCATTTTTTACACAAACCAGCGCCTCTTACTTTTGTTATATAATTATGACACATGCACACCCACTCTCACACGATACATGTTTTAGATTTCCCCTTTGAGCTCATATTTAATTTTGAAAGGTTTTAATTTTGGATGGTTTATTTTACTCTCCCTGTTTGTTACTTATCTGACATTTTAATCCAAAACTGTTCAGTCTCCTCAGGTATTTCCCATCACTCCGCACATTTCAATTACTGATAACTTGTTTTATATTACGCCGAAACTGTCACTTCATGATTTCTTAATACTATAAAGTTGAATAAATCACATTCTATGAGTTACGGGCGCCCGCGATTTCATTCCGGAACTTTGCGACTGTACAGCGCGAGTTGTTATTGCAGACTAGGGCGAAATTTAATGTCTCAATTTCTGAAGTAGTGACGGAAGTCACATGATGTTAAAATATTGTTCTTTTGAGTTCCGAAGTCGATTTTGACGAGATGATTATTTTAGATCTACATTCCAGCGATGATTTAAAGTTGGGTTTGTCTCAGACATCATATGGCGTGACCGGTGATCTCGTAGGTTACAGGTCATGCGACTAAAAATAACTGTTCTCCATGCGTTTTTGATGTGACCTTGACACAAATTCACTCGCTTGCCTTCTACGTCGTTATAATTCAAGAATAATATTTTACAATTATTATTTATACTTTTATGTTTCCAATAAAATTTACCCTTATTATATATGTATGTTTATGTTTCCCAAAATATTAGGTGTGCTTATATGTACCATTACAATACCCCCTCAATGAGAGGTTTTATGCCAAAGCATAAAAACTCTCATTGACACTCTCATACTTCCTAAAGGGATCAGTCAGGATATGTCGCCACAACCCCCTTTACGTTTCATTAAAAATCATGGTTACCTTACCCCCTGGTCCAGTGACTGTGACCGCACCTGAATGACCTTACTGGACTTCTCTCTCTCTCTCTCTCTCTCTCTCTCTCTCTCTCTCTCTCTCTCTCTCTCTCTCGAGATCCCAACACCGTAAGGCCAGACAGGCACTTGACGTCCCTGCTCTGATGCGCCAGCCAGCACAGGACCGCCGCCACAGCATCACCAGACACTGAAACATCACAGCAAAAATATCAAATAGTGGCCTAGTATAATACCATATCCCTAACTGATCTGGTTCCCCTTAGCTGTGCTGGTTTGCATTAAGAAGCACTAGTTTTGCTCTTAACCTCTAACAATACATATATACATATTTAACATGACATAAAACATTTAAATTTCAATATCTATATTCTGAATGCTCTTCTCTTGTTAATTCTTGTTCCAAAATTCAAAATATTTCCCTGATTCCCATCAGAATTTAAATAAACATTCCCCATTACAATATTACAAATACCTTCCATTATATAATTCACATTACAAAATAATTAAATTCATTAATAAAATTCTTATATATAATAAAACATAGTTAAATCAGCTACATCAGAACAAATTATTTACTTAACAATCCTTAAGCATCTTCATAATACTCCTTAAATCAACATAAAATCATTTAATTACATCATAAAATCAACTACACCTTCTACGTCATTCAATAATTCATTACTAACAGTATAGTAACCTCCTTCTCCATCATTATCTAATATCCCCCCTTTACCCAGTTACAATTAGGTAAATCACCTCATGGGTAAACCGTGTAAGGCATTTACCTTGTTGCATAAATGCTGTATTTATGCCCCTGTCTTGTAATGGCCAGCTCCTTTCCACACACTCTATTGCTTAATGATGTTGGACTGTAGCGCCCATTTGCATCCACAAGAACTGCATTTTATTAGGGTGCAAACGCTGCTTACACCGTTCTTGCTTCGGCGTTATATAAAAATTCGGCATTACTGATGTCCGAGGACACCAGTAATCCTACTACAATGATTCATATGCCCTTAATACGGTTCTATCATCCCATTCGGTGGTAGCCACTGTTCCAAAGTTATGTTGATTCCCCTGATTAAACCCCTGTTAATTTCTAAATTATACCAATTTCATAGGCAACCAACCATGGTCAGGTTACAATAAGTCTGCCCATAGCTAGTTGTCATCCAAAACCACGGTCTGGGCTGGTAAGGCCGGGACCGCCCGAAAGTGGGGAATCTATTTAAACATATTATACATGTTTAAGATTCCTACACTTATATAATAAACATAATAAACACTCATAATTAACATTGCTATTATTACATCAAGACAAACATTTCAAATTTAAGTTGACCAAAAATTACACACCTTACAGCTTTAATGAATTTCTATTTAGCATTTTCATCATTAATTGGTTCGGGTGATTCTCAGTCATTCACAATGATTTGATTTATTGAACGGGCATTTAGATATAACCTTTGTAATGGGACAGTTGTGAGGGATGTATGTTTTTATTTCATTTAATAACAATATTGGAAATGATCTGTTTGGACACCCTTTACGGCCACCGAGACCACTAACACTTGTTTGGACACCCTGTATGCAATTCTGTATCAGTCCGTGCTTAGCACAAAGGTAACAGCGTTGGAATGTCAGCATATGCGCACATGCGTGAATCTTCCGTTGGGGAAAAGTGTAAAAAAACTTTGTAGCCTGCCACCAGTAATGTTTGGAATGTAGCTGTAAGTGTGCACCCGTGGGCATCTACAATACTCTCGACACCAAAGTATATCAGTGGAAGCGACGCAACGTGGCTAATTAACTGGCCACGTGAGCGTCTCGGCCAATCAGAGCGCGAGCTGACGGAAATGAATGTGCGACGCACCTTGGTAGCATCAGGCAGTTCACGACAACACCAGACCACGCGTGGTTCTATCAAAATTTGTTTTTAACTAATTATGGTCGGCCGGCCAAAACTCAGTTTTAATTCGCCATAAAAGTGTAATACAGTGCAAACAATATGAACCGTGAACCAAGGAAGTTATAGAAAACACGATTATAAACTTTTAGCAGCAAGAAAAAGAAGACTCGGTGCGACGCGCCATGCGGTCGGGGAAAAGGCCGCCACACACGTAAAGTTCCAAAATCGAAAATATTATTATTATTTTGCATACAATGGGGTTAAATTGATATGAATGAATGTTGTGAGTGAGTATGGCAAACTGGGCCGTCTTAATAGTTTAATTAAGTTATAGTTGCAGCTAGTTAATAGCGTATTGGTCAGGTAAAAAAATAATCCAGATGTCAGTAATTCATTAAGAAAAATAATCGAGATGCGAAGTAGTGGTTTTGTCACAATTTTAATAACAAAGTAAACAGAAAAAATGTCATGCTAAACAAGTAAAATAACATTTTATTTGTGTTCGCAAAATATGTGTTTGTCATTGCATTACCTGTTGTTTTTCTCTGCCTAAGTACATCAGATGACACCCTGGTAATTCGCGAGGAAGGTAAATGATACCAGTTTAAGTTTTTTCATTTAAAAAAAACAAGCAAAATTTCAGTTGCCGCTTTTAATAGGCACAGATTTCTAGATGTTTACTATTTATTTTAAACTCGTACTGCTTTAGTTGGCGCCCGTAAACAGCGACGTTGTGAATTAAAAATTAAAATAAATTAATTTACAACCTGATTGAAATGGCAGAGAAAAGCAAGAGTGCAAATTTATGTGAAGATATTGTGGAGGGGTCAATTTTAAATGTTACGCAAGACGATTTAATATCGACAAATATTAACGAGAGTGTAGACAAGACAACAGACGAATTAACGAATGAGACGGTAGATGCTAAGAGTAGCAGAATCGACAATGTAGACGTACTTAGTCAGTTAGCATTATTTATGGAAATGATGAGTAATAAATTTGATCGACAAAACACGAATTTGAATGAGTTTAGAACGGAAGTCAAATCAGAAATAAATGTAGTCAATAATAAACTTACAGACTTAAGTAACGAGTTCGTGAACATAAGAAGTGAATTGAGAGCGAGTGAAATAAATATGAATAGCCGCTTGGAAAGTATGAATGAGACTATTGTTGGAGTGAAAGATGAACTGACTATAGACATGAATAAGATACAAACCGAAATGAAAAATGATATAAAAATAATTAACAAGAAACAAAAAGAGAAAATTTTAGAGACAAATAAAAAATTTGACACGTTGACAAGTAAATTTAATGATAAAATTAAAAAGCAAAATGACAAAATTGATAGTAATGTTCAATGTATAATTAATGAGTGTGAACACATCAAACGAGCAAGTGAAATACAAGAAAATATAAATGATGAATTCAGAAGTAACTTTGAACAAGTTGATGCAATTAAGATTAATGTAACTAGTTTAAAAAATAAACAAGCAGAACATGAGCGTGAAATAATTAAAGTCAGAGAAGACTTGAGTGTAACCATTAATCAGAAATTAACTAATGTGAGTGAGAGAGTGAATGTGGAAGTAGAATTAGGGTATTTTAGTAATGAAAGTAGGGGAGTGAACCCCATACAATTTTTGAACTCTATAAAAAGTTTTAATAAATATAGCCAAGAAAGTTGGGAGATTAAATTAGTAAGAATTTTAAAGTACTTTAAAGGGGATGCTAAAATATGGGCGGATGCTCATAACGATAACTGGGTAGATTTTAATGAATTTGAGCAAGCATTTAGAAATAACTACTGGTCAGAAGAGAAACAAGAGGGGTTACGTAGTACCATAATGGGGTGGGGCAATTTTAATATTAAGCACATGATTATTACGTCGTATGTGACGAGACTATATAGTCAGGTTAAATATTTAGAACCACCAACGCCTCTTTCATCTTTTATAAGATACATTAGTAAACATTTACCTAAGGACATACGGTCCACAATCAGAACCCGAGATTTTGCTAATACAGTATTGCCGAATTAGAAAAAATACTAGAAGCATACCAGAGTATGAAAGAGGAAGAAGATAATAAATACCAGTTTAGAATTAATGAATCGAATCAAATAAATACAGAAATAAGACAACCAGACCATTTTATTAGTAATGTGAGTAGATCAGGGGAGGGGGCGTGGTTGTGTCCAAACCCTAGTTGTGGAGCTAGTAATTATAATGGGTCGCGGAATCAATGTTACCAGTGTCAGGGTCCAAGGGAGAGTGCCCGAGGGAGAGTGGAGAATTATAATAGGGGTTTTGATCAGTTTAGAGGGAATCATAGAGGGAGAGGTTTCACCAACAATCGGGGAGTGCCAGGAAACTTTAATCATAGAGGAAGAGGGGGATATGTTAGTAACCCAAACGGAACTCGGGACGTGGAAGCACCAGCTCATAATCAAAACAGTAGGGGGGTTTACAGTGAACCACCACCTCCAATACCGTTAAACTAATCAGGGCGGTTGAAAAAGAAAGCTCCCAGCCGTCTAGTAATCACCTAACAATAGGGTCACTAATTACCAATATACATAATGATCTATCCGACGAAGAAGTGGGAGAGAGTAATAATGCTTTCGGGATGGCAGAATTTGAAGCCGAAGTATTTAATTCTAAATACATTTTTCTAGTAGATTCAGGGAGTGAACTGACTGCTATAGATGATAGAATGTTTGAAAAAATCAAAAATCAGACTACAGAGACAATTCCACAATTACCAGTACTGGGAATTAGTGTTATAGGAGTAACGGGTGTTCGCAGTAAAAAAGTAACTAAACAAATAATATTACAATTAAAAGTAAATGAGAACACAATAAATGTACCTTTCTTAGTTATTCCAGGATTAAATATGGGAGCTATAATAGGTAATGATTTTTTAAATAATTTCAAAGTAGAGTTAAACTATTACACACAGACTATGAAATTAAACAATAATAATAATATAATTGAAATACCTTTCATACAAAAGAAAATTGTAGGAATGAAAGCTTTAAAAATAATTAGTAAGGGAATGTTAATTTCTGACAATGATATAAACGAGTGTAGGCCCTTAATGATAAATTATTGTAACTTGAGAGTAAATAGTAATGAATTATTTGAAAATAAAAATAATTGGGAGGAGAAAATTAATAAAATCCTATATCAAGAGGGGGAATTTAGCTACCAAGACAGAGAAAAAATAGTACTAATAATAAACAAAAATAAATCAGTTTTTTCAGACGAACCCAGTTTAGTAAAGAATTTTAAGGGTAAATTGGTCGTTAAAGAAAAAACACCCTTTGCACCTAAAACCTATCCGGTACCATACTCCAAGAGGGGTTTAGTACAGGAGGAAATAAATAAAATGTTGAGGGAAGGTATAATAGAAAAATCTACCTCACCATATTCCAACCCTTTAGTAGTGGTGACAAAGAAAGATTTATCGATAAGATTATGTTTAGACGCTAGACAAGTAAACAGAATAATTGTTCCCGACAGAGAATCACCGGAACCAGTAAGCGAAATTCTGCAACGTTTTAGTGGGACCAAATACATCACCACCTTAGACTTGACTGCAGGTTACTGGCAGATAGAGCTGGAAGAGGAGTCTCGACAGTATGTGGCCTTTCTATACAACGGTAGGAATAACCAATTCCGCAGGCTACCTTTTGGACTCAACGTAAGTGTTTCAATTTTTATCAAATGCCTGGATTATGTGCTAGGGAGAGAGATTTTAGAATTCACAACCGTTTATGTAGACGATATAGTAATTACATCACCAGACATTGATACACACTGTGAAAGGTTAGATAGGGTACTAAGTAGACTGCATGAATATGGCATAACAGTTAAATTTAAGAAGTCAGAATTTTTGAAAGAACAAGTTAGTTTTTTAGGACATATAATTTCAGCAAGGGGTATCAGTACAGACCCTAAAAAAGTAGAAATAATACAAAATTTTCCGATACCAAAAAATGTTAAACAGTTGCAAAGTTTCTTAGGCTTGTGCAATTATTATAGGCAATTTGTAGACAAATATTCATATTTAACAGTACAATTGGGACATTTATTAAATAAAGACAATCGATGGCAGTGGAATTTAAAAGAGCAAAATATATTCGAGCTGATAAAAAATAAATTCTTAAACACAGTTATATTAGCTCATCCTAATTTTTCACAACCATTTTATATACACACAGACGCATCAGACATGGCATTAGGAGTAGAGTTGTTTCAGTTAGATGGGAGTGGTAACCACAAAGTCGTAGCTTTTGCAAGTAGATCTCTATTAACTAGTGAAAAGAACTATACTACGACGGAGAAGGAGGCGTTATCAATAGTTTTCGCCTGTAGAAAGTTCAGAACGTACTTGTTAGGAAATAAGGTAATCATAAGATCCGACCATCAAGCTTTAACGTTTTTGAAGAACTGTAAATTAACACATGGTAGGTTAGTGCGGTGGATGCTAATATTACAAGAATATGACTTAACGATTGAGTATTGTAAGGGTAAAGAAAATATAGTAGCTGATGTCCTATCCAGAACAGATTTTGATAATAATACCGAAGTAGACATAGCAAATACATATAAAATATTTGTAGTAAAAGAAGTGGGGGAAGTAAATATGAAAAAATTAATAAGTAGCTTAGCAGCAGAACAAGAGAGAGACGCCGAACTCAATAAAATAATATTAGCTTTGAGTCAAATACCCAACGTACCTCACAAGTGGGAGAAACATTTTAGTTTGTTTAATAAATACTTATTTCACCGGGCAAATGAACAAGGAGATGATTGGAAGGTGTGCATCCCTAAAGTTGTAATACCTGAAGTAGTGAGAGATTGCCATCTAAGGTATGGTCATATAGGCCCCAAGAAATGTAGTGACATATTAAAAGAGTCATGTAAATTTAATAATATGGAAAGAACGGTGCGTAAAATATTACAAACATGCGAAATTTGTCAGAAAGCTAAAGTAAACAATCGTAAACAGGAGGGTTTAATGCAGTATGTAATGCCAGACCGTCCTTTAGCATTAGTTGCCGTTGATTTATATGGCCCCTTACCCAAAGGTCGAGGAGGAGTAAATTATTTATTTGTTGTGTTAGATGTTTTTACCAAATTTGTAAAATTGTACCCGATTAAAAAGGCAACCTCATCAGTATTGGCTAGGAAGATAGTGAATGAATACCTTATTGAAGTAGGTAAGCCTAAAATAGTATTATCAGATCATGGTTCGCAGTTCACCAGCAACACCTGGGGGGAAACTTTAGGTTGGGAAAATATTTTAATTAAACATACATCAGTGTATCATCCACAGTCAAATCCAAGTGAACGTGTTATGCGGGAGTTAGGGAGGATGTTTAGGACCTTTTGCCATAAAAAACATTCTTTGTGGGCTACTTTTGTGTGCAAGATAGAGGGATATATTAACAATAGTTTACATGAATCCACTAGTTACAGCCCATGTGAGTTAATGTTTCAGAGAAGGCCGTCACGCATATTAGAAGAGCTAGTAAAATTTCCAACCCGGACGGAAATACCACATGATAGGAAATTGGTAATCGCTAGGGAGCGCCTGCTGAGTAAGGCAGAACAGTGGAAACGGAGACATGACCGGAATTTAACACCCATACAATACGAGGTAGGACAACTAGTATTAATAAGAAATCACGATCAATCATCAGCACTGGACAAAGAAATTAAGAAATTCTTCCTATTGTATGACGGTCCATATGAGGTTAGCCAGGTGAAAATGGAGAATGCTTATGTTTTAGTAGATTTGCAAACTCGAGAAATAAAAGGAACTTATAATGTGACCCAATTAAAAAAGTATTATCTAGCTGAGTGATGATAGATATTTTTGTGATTATTAAAATTTTCATACACAAACAAACATTTTTATATTTTATTATGATAATATTTTATTATTATTTATACACATATTATGGTATTTCAAAAATAGGAGGGATCCTCCCCCATTTTCGGGCGGTCACAGATTCACCACCTCTGATCGTGGTTTTTGGCATTCCGGACGCAGACCATGGTTGACGGTAGCCCCGCAAAGGGCGGAATCAACAATGGTCCGAGTCCACAAATTGGTGTAAACTAGAAATTTAGCATTATCATTGAACGGGGAGGGGGACCCCTAGTTTCGTGGAAAGGTTAAAAAAAAAATTGTAATATTTTCCACGAACTACAGCAGGTTGTTCTAGAAATTGAAATTGGAAAATTTCAAAATGAAACAACCGAAATTAGGTAACTTAAATATTTAACTTTTCAAGAAGTTGTTTTCCTTCAGAAAACAAAGTGTATTGTACTTTTAAGGTAGATCTGTAAGATAATCCATTGTTGTAGTTCCTATTTTGGTCATAGAGAAAAAGTTTGGACTTGCAAAGGTGTCTGTGTAAAAAATGTGTTACATAAAATAAAAACTTGTTATCATACAAGATATGTGGGTAATTTTGGGGGGTAGATTGGTGCTCAAAGAAGTGATATAATAGTGGAGGGTGGAACTGCAATTGTAGAAAGTTTTAAGTTTTATTATTTAGTTATTAAGGCGCTATTGCTGGGGTGGCCTGTGCCCCAGTAGGTAGTGGAATGGGTTGGAGGTAACAGTGAGTGTTACCTCCATCGGAGGCCGAAATGGTGAAAATGTGCGGCACACCTTTTTGTACAATTGTACCATGATAGACTCTCGTGCCGTACATAGTGATGACAAGTAGAGCAGGCATTAAAGTGAAGTTAGATTTCCCCGACTTTTCGGGCGATTACTGCCTTACCAGCACTAATCGTGGATTTGGCTAGCGGTCAGCTATGGCCATATCAAGTCCCTTGACCATAGCTGACTTGAAATTGGTTGATACTAGAAATTAATAGGGGGGTGAAACTAGGGGAAATCCCGGAACTATGGAACAGTGGCTGCCACTCTGTCCGCGTGGGGACAGCATAGCCAGGTGGTAGACCCGTTTTAAGGGCTTTTCAATATAAAACAAGAATATGTCGATATCCACAACCTTTAAAATGTCAAGCCGAAGCAAAGACACGGAGATGTCCAATTCCTCCAACTATGCTGTCTTTGTGAAAGCAAATGGGCGCTACAGTCCTACATAAATTACAATAGTGTGTGTGGATCAGGGGGTTGCTCAGATGAGCAACGTGCTTAAATTCCATAACGTCAAATGATAAATCAAATTTTGCACTAATAAAATGCTTGTACGATGATTTGATAAATAGGTGTTCACATGTTCATTTTACTGTGTTTATTCTGTTTATAAATGTATTATTTTATTGTGTTAGAGATAAGAATTGATAAAAAATGTGTGTCATGTAATTTGTATAATTTTGAAATGTTTGTCGTAAGGTCATTCACCTTGCTGAGAAGATCAGCTGATCAGCTGTAGAATATCACTTATGAATGATTTGCAATTTGTTCAAGCTAGTATAAATAACTGAATCACTCAAACAAATGGAGAATGAGATTAGTAAAGAAAAGAGAGTTATAGTAAAATATAAAATTTTGATTAAAACAAATGACAATTTTAATAGAGTTTGAAAATGTGAAGTTGTAAAAGTGTTTATTTTGAGTAATTTAAATATCAATGTTATGGTAATCATAATAATATTTTGTTATTTTTAAATGTCCTAGTTTATTGTGTTCTTGTGTTTAGAGATAGAATTTTAAAGATGTTCAAGGTATTTTCTAATGTAACTTACGTATAACTTATGTAGGTCAAGGTTCTTGACTTGACTCAGTTTGATCAGCTGACGGGTGATGTTCCATACTAGACCCGTTTTGGCAATAAAGTAAGGCCACTTTTGATGCTTAATGGATTTAAATATTTTTAAATTTTTTCGAAATAAATAAAGAATAAAATTTTAATAAATTAAAAATTTTTTTTTTGAAAAAAAAAATTTGATTTTGTGCCTGCCATCTAATGGATGTTTTTGAATATTGATTATGTTATTGTTGTGTGTATTAATCATGTTTTTTATTGGATTGTATTGTTTAGGGTATATGTATAATCACATGTTAGAATAAGGAGGTTCATGTTTTTAAGCAATGTTCAATTTATTTGTTTTTCGGCTTATTAAGGGTAATGAAGAAAACTCATAGATTCAGATAGAAGATTTGTATTTTGATTTTGAAATTAATGGTAATGTGAAAAGTTGGTTTTAATTTGAATGAAAATAAATTTTGTTGATAGGTATTAACAAGTATATGTATGCGCCCAGTATTGCTGAAGGCGACCCAGTGTGCATGGTAAGGGGGAACATATCGGTTGAGGATCTGGCATGATATAAGCCAGGGATTTGGATTTTTGGGGCGGCATGTTAAAAGGTTAGGTGCGCTGTGGTGCGTATCTGTTCGATTTTTCGGTGTTGGGATCTCGCACAGAGAAGTCCAGTGATCTCGTTCAGATGCGTCCATAGTCGCCGAGCCAGGGGGGTCGTTTACCCATGAAGTGTAAGAACAAGAGGGGGTTGTTGGCACCAGTTCCTCACCGGTCCTCTTAGGGGTTTTAGCAATGAGATTTCTTCTGTTTCGACAGAAGACCTCTCATTGGGGGGGTATTGTAATGGGACAGTTGTGAGGGATGTATGTTTTTATTTCATTTAATAACAATATTGGAAATGATCTGTTTGGACACCCTTTACGGCCACCGAGACCACTAACACTTGTTTGGACACCCTGTATGCAATTCCGTATCAGTCCGTGCTTAGCACAAAGATAACAGCGTTGGAATGTCAGCATATGCGCACATGCGTGAATCTTCCGTTGGGGAAAAGTGTAAAAAAACTTTGTAGCCTGCCACCAGTAATGTTTGGAATGCAGCTATAAGTGTGCGCCTGTGGGCATCTACAATACTCTCGACACCAAAGTATATCAGCAGAAGCGACGCAACGTGGCTAATTAACTGGCCACGTGAGCGTCTCGGCCAATCACAGCGCGAGCTGACAGAAATGAATGTGCGACGCACTTGGTAGCATCAGGCAGTTCACGACAACACCAGACCACGCATGGTTCTATCAAAATTTGTTTTTAACTAATTACGGTCGGTCGGCCAAAACTCAGTTTTAATTCGCCATAAAAGTGTAATACAGTGCAAACAATATGAACCGTGAACCAAGGAAGCTATAGAAAACACGATTATAAACTTTTAGCAGCAAGAAAAAGAAGACTCGGTGCGACGCGCCATGCGGTCGGGGAAAAGGCCGCCACACACGTAAAGTTCCAAAATCGAAAATATTATTATTATTTTGCAGACAATGGGGTTAAATTGATATGAATGAATGTTGTGAGTGAGTATGGCAAACTGGGCCGTCTTAATAGTATAATTAAGTTATAGCTGCAACTAGTTAATAGCGTATTGGTCAGGTAAAAAATTAATCCAGATGTCAGTAATTCGTTAAGAAAAATAATCGAGATGCGAAGTAGTGGTTTTGTCACAATTTTAATAACAAAGTAAACAGAAAAAATGTCATGCTAAACAAATAAAATAACATTTTATTTGTGTTCGCAAAATATGTGTTTGTCATTGCATTACCTGTTGTTTTTCTCTGCCTAAGTACATCACACGACACCCTGGTAATTCGCGAGGAAGGTAAGTGATACCAGTTTAAGTTTTTTCATTTTAAAAAACAAGCAAAATTTCAGTTGCCGCTTTTAATAGGCACAGATTTCTAGATGTTTACTATTTATTTTAAACTCGTACTGCTTTACCTTACTCACCTTCTTCCTTCTAACAACCACTAACGGATTTGCATAGGGTGACACCGATCTCTCAGTAATATTTACCTCCACTAATTTCTCTAATTCCACTTAAATCATTCTCCTCTTATAACAAAGCACCTGATACCCTTTTTGTACATAGGATGTGTGTTCCCGCATTACCAGCTCATTCCCTTATCAGTTGCTGGCCCTTCCAGGTAACCGCGCAACCCTCTTTAAAACTGTTCACCTCCCACCATAATGCTTTGCGTTGAGGACTCCTTACACCTCCACCCTCACTACAAAATTTATGTACCCTGTTCTCACCCATTTACTCTCCACTTTCATCACTCCCTTTCTCTCTACACACATTCACTCTCGCTACTGTGTCCCTACTACTACTCCGTTTCTATATTACTTTTATTCCAGGAATTCTTATTTTGTCTAATACCAATTTAAAATTAACTCTGACTGTCTTAATGCCTTATTGAAATAATCATCACCCCTGTTCTATCTTTTGCCACATTTTACATTAAGTTAATCGTTGAAAATTGCATTAGACAATTCATAACCTTATAATAACAATATAACTCAATATCCAAACAAGTTGTATGTTTAATCATTTACTATTTATTATAAAATCTAAATCTCAGAAAAATCATTTAAATCCATCACCAAAATTCCTCTGTACAACATTTTAAATTAATTAATTAATCTCCAATTATTTAATTCAATCAGTTTTTTAAAACACTAAGTTACTTTAATTACATTATAAAATTTCACCATTACTCTCATTTTTTATTTAGTCTGATAAAAGGTTACTATTATTATTAAATCAATTCCTATTACATACATATGAGGGGGGACCCAAAAGTAACGAGAATTTTTCTCTGGCAGTTGGTAGAACGCTAGTTCCGACTTCTCCCGCTAGGTGCCTTCACTAGACACAATTTTGTATCAGTTGCCCTAGCGGCATTGTTGTGAAAACATTAGCGCGGTCAGTGTGACTATTTTTTGTAAGCGCTGTTTCACGTTTTCGGCGATTTGTCAATGGCAGACATTACTGTCGGGGAAAGAAGTATGTAGACTTGAGTTTAAAGTCCTAAATCTCGAGAACGGCTTATCCGATTCTGTTCAAATAAACGTTAAACTAAATCTTGTTTATTTACATTTTTTGTGGTATCATTAAAAAAATTTTATGTCTCGTCGAAAAATATCTATGAAGTAAAATGTAGAAAAAGTACCGGTTTTTTCACAGTTTCCAACTAAAAGTAAAGTTCAAACAGTTGTTGTAAACAAACGGCTCATTCGATTGTTTTCAAATTTTTACATAGTACAGGTAGGACCTTTGTAAATATAATCCTAAATTTTCAGAATTTTATTTTGTTTATTTTATTAGTTGCTGTTAATTTTCAAAACCCTTACAAAAATGGTAATTTGGGGTGGAAAAATTCCGTTCAAAGCACCTATAGCACCGTTAATATGTAAATATTAAAATTGTCTTATTGCTTTTAACATGTGCAGGTTTAGTAATTTTAAACTAATTTATATTTGTAAAGGATTTTTATTCCCGCAGTAAGCGGATACTTCGCAGGCCAACCTCTCATTAGGAGGGTAGCTTTCTCTTTCTTGCCGCCCGACATCGCCAAACTATGCACTGACTCACGCTGACCTTTGTCTGTTCCTTGTTTACACAGCAAGGGTTGTTGTTTTGTGGGATACACTTAGTCATTCTCTACCTAGAAAAATGAGTAATTTTGGAGCATGGGCTAGTGATATCGGTTATTCCTTCTTGTCGCTTTGTACAGTGAACATTGTCAGGATGCCTCCGCGGCAGAATTTTTCCGATGGTGAAATACAAATGATAGTGCGATATGTTTTTTTTCGGTCAGAAAAAGAAAAATGTGATGATAAGCGCTATCCGGTGTACGATTTCGTGTCCAAATGTTTGAATGTCGGTTTAAGCACTGTGAAGAAGTATGCAGCTGAGTGTGAAGAAAATATCACCAATGGAACACAACCAGCGAAGAAGGCTCGAGTTTCTTCAGGGTGCCCGAAGATTAAACTGGACCAGTTTACCGTAGGTGTCATCCGTAGATCTATTCATGGTTTTTTCATAGATAAAATGTTTCCGACTATTGATTTATTGAGAGAGAAACTTGAAGACAGCATTCCAGATTTTCCCCCTATGACGACCATAACACTGCGAAATATTGTAAATAGTATTGGATTCCGTTTTAAAAAATTGAACAAGAAACCTGTCCTATTGGAGTCTGTTTCTATAGCTGCTTCAAGAAATGAGTTTTTGAGAAAGATACGGTCTTTGCGTTCTGAAGGCTATAAAATCTTTTATACTGACGAAACATGGTGCGGACAAAATCATACAATGAGCTATTCCTGGCAGGAAAAAGTAGTTGAAGCTCTGAATTTAGATTTCACTTCCTACGACCACTACCGAGGAGCACTTAAAGAAGTCAATGGCTGGCGAGGAGGATTCAAAACTCCAACCGGTGCTGGAAAAAGAGTTATAATTTTACATATCGGAAGTGACGATGGCTTTCTACCAGGAGGCGAGTTGTGTTTCGTTGGAAAGAAGGGGACTTCCAATTATCACAACGAAATGAATTCCAAACAATTTCAAGAATGGTTCCGACGTACTTTAAGTATCCTTCCACAAAAATCTGCAATAGTAATTGACCAAGCCCCCTACCACACTATGACAGATCCCGAAACAAGAAACCCGACAATGTCATGGCTAAAAAACGATATAATCGCATGGATTGAAAAGAGAAATATTAATCTACCACCACACGCTACAGACTACGCACAACTGACCAAGTTGCTAAACCTCATTTTGGAGTTCCAGAAAAAATATTACAACAAATAATAAATGAGACTCGTTCAGATGTAAAACTAATTTGGCTTCCGGTTGCTCATTGTGAGTTTAACGCAATCGAGCTCATTTGGGTGTTTGTGAAAAACAAAGTAGCCAAGATTAACAGGAGTAATGCTACCGAAAAAGGAAACAGCATAAATGTAACAAAAGACCTATGCAAAGAAGTTCTAGAGACTGTTACACCTGACCTGTGGAAAAAGTGTATCGAACATGTGCAAAAAATCGAAAATGATTACTGGGAAAAAGACAATCTAGCAGAACTTCCAGTTGTGCAACCAATAATTATAGACCTACAAAATGATTCAGATTCTGAAAGTGATATTGAATTCGATTTTGATGGAGACCTGTCCGATATGGATGATTAAAGATAAAAAAATTATAAAATATAAAATAATAAAAATAAAAAAAATTTGTAAAGCTGCCTTCGAAGGTCCAAAGCCCTCATGAGAAAAAGCTGATGGGAAATGGTAAAATTAGATCTGGCTGTTTTCTGTAAAGTCTGTCAGCTGTTCGAAGACGGCGCTAAATAGATGTGGCAACATCGCAGTCTCCCCATTAGAACGAGCGTTGGCTCTGCAGCGCCATTCTACTGCCAATGGTAGGGACAAATACTTTTGTACAAATAAAATTTTGTTTACGTGTACTAAATGTATACAAATATTTGGCTTTATTCCATTCATTCTCTTCATGTCTTTAAGATGTTAGTATCGCTTTGAACGGATTTTTTCCACTTCAAATTACGTTTTTTGTAAGGGTTTTGAAAATTAATAGCAACTAATAAAATAAAAAAAATTAAATTCTAAAAATTTAGGATTATATTTACAAAGGTCCTATCTGTACTGTGTAAAAATTTGAAAACAATCGAATGAGCCGTTTTTTTACAACAACTGTTTGAACTTCACTTTTAGTTGCAAACTGTGAAAAAACTGGTACTTTTTCTACATTTTACTTCACAGATATTTTTTGACGACACATACAATTTTTTTAACGATACCACAAAAAATATAAATAACCAAGGTTTAGTTTAACATTTATTTGAACAGAATCGGATAACCCATTCTCGAGATTTAGGACTTTGAACTCGAGTCTACATACTTTTTCCCCGACAGTAAATACCAACGTGCTAACATCAGGTTCTGTTTCCTGTTAGGGAAATTAGCAGCAGAAACTGTCGCAATGCTTCAGACGGCTTATAGGGAGGAAGCTTAGAGCCAGGAAAGGATTTACGAGTGGTTTTCTCGTTTTAAAAGTGGTCAAATGTCAATTGAAGACGAACCACGACCGGTACGTCCATCGACTTCCAAAACGGACGAAAAAATTTAAAAAATCCTTGTTGCGATCATGTTTGATCATCGTAGAACAATCGATGAATTGGAGGAAATGACTGGAATATCCTGGAGTTCATGCCAACGAATTTTGACTGAAGGTCTGAAGATGAAACGTGTTGCAGCAAAATTCGTTCCGCGTGTGCTTTCTTGTCGGCTCAAAATCCTTGCCTGGCTCAAAGCTTCCTCCCCATAAGCCGTCCGAAGCATTGCGACAGTTTCTGCTGCTGATTTCCCTAACAGGAAACAGAACCTGATGTTAGCACGATGGTATTTAATGTCTGCCATTGACAAATCGCCGATAACGTGAAACAGCGCTTACAAAAAATAGTCACACTGACCGCGCTAATGTTTCCACAACAATGCCGCTAGGGCAACTGATACAAAATGGTGTCTAGTGAAGGCACCTAGTGGGAGAAGTCGGAACTAGCGCCAACTGCCAGAGAAAAATTCTCGTTACTTTTAGGTCCCCCCTCATACATTGTTTACATAAAATACAGAGTACACCATAACCTATTACACAAATACATTTGACATCAACACAAAAGTATATACAATCCACATTATTATCTGTTATTGTTTACCACAAATCATTTTATAATACAGTCCAATCCAGAACCCCCTACTCACATAATTAAATGTTCATGAACACTACATGTTTAACCACCATCATCGAATAATAGTCTGGTCTTATGTTTACACAATTCATTTTTTATTAAATACATTATATTATCTCTATCAATATAACGACTATTTAAATTCTCATATTTTTCCACAGTACCATAATAATCAACAGGATTATTCCATATTGTTACATCATATAACTTGTCACCATCGAGTATAGTCAAGTTGCCCTTAGTATGATTTGTCACAATAAGGTAAGTTGTAATTTCATCATTATTATCATCTGCTGCTATATCAGTTTCATCATAAGGTAAGTACTCAATATCATCAACCTTATCATCATTTGCTGCACTAATTACGTCACAATGTAAGTATTCAATATAATCATCAGCTCTCTCTCTCTCTCTCTCTCTCTCTCTCAATTCTTTATAACTCCTACTAACCTCAAACAACTCTATCTCCCCTTCAAAATACAACTCTCTCTCACAATACCTCTCATCATAACACCATTTCACACATTCTTTATCATTCCATGCAGAGGGCACTAAATCATAAAAACACCTCCTGGCTTTTCCAGGAACACCAAAAAAATTCAGGGAACAACTTGAAGACACCATTTCTTCCAATAAGGGACTCTCGCCCTTCAACAACAACATTTGTAAACACCTTGGTTCACAATAAACCTGGGGAAAATTTACCCTCTGCCCTATTTCCACAAAATAACTCTCTTCATACTCTCTCTCTAACTTATAAACAATGATTTCTACTCCTTCACAACCCCCTACTCTCATTTATCTCTCACTCTCCCTTACTATCTCTATATTCTCATCACTATTAATTTTCACTGTATCACCTTTAAATACCTCGTTTTCAACTATCTTATCACTACTACTTGTTAACTCATTTTTATAACTATCACTTACCTCGTTAATTATTTCTTCATTATAATTATCATCTATATTCAAATCATCACTTACCTTATTATTTGTACCATTTTCTACCACCACCTTTCTCTTTCTACTTTCGTTTACTTCGTCTTGTACTTGTTTTACCATACCACTAAAATGTTCATCAACTTCTTTTAAATTCTTATTAATATTAAAATTCTGTTGTTTAATTTCATTTCTAATCTCATTAAACTTTTCACTAAAATTATTCTTTATCTCATTATTTTGTTCATTTAATTTATCATTAAAATTACTCTTTATTTCATTAAACTTGCGATCGTTTACATCAAAACGACTATTTATTTTTTCATATTTAACATCAGAATCACTCTTTTGTTCTTTATTTTGTTCTTTCAATTCATTTAGATTACTATTTATATTTTCGGACATTGTTCTCATTAGGTTAAAAATATCGTCCATCGACAACTCTCTTACTCTAGTTGTCATTGGAGTGGACTCTGCTTCTACATTACTCATTTCTACTGATTCAGTAAAACTACTTTCGTTATCTGCCATTTTAATCAATTAATACTTAATCATTACTTATAACATAAATATGAACAAATAATAACCTCCTCAGCACTTTACATTACTACTACCATATCATTCGTACATTTATTTGTATTTTATTCTGTTACCTTAAATAATCATTCTGTTCTTCCATGTAGGTCTACATTTACATAACTTAATTATGTAAAATGTCCCTGTTCGGCGCCAATTGTAAAGTTATTTACTTTTACCTACAATTTTACTTTACGTTTTTTACTAATAATCATCCATGTTTTGCGACTATTTCAAGACGCCATCTTTAATGTTTGCCAACTATAAAAAAAAATTTGTTACTGACAGGAATTCGTACTGGAGAACAGAATTGGTTATTCAAATAAAACAGATTGGTTACCTTCATACATATCTTATTCTTTTTTATTCATCAATTCAATTCAAATTCATTTTAAATAGACAAAAGAAAAACCCGTTTAAATTCTTTTCAATCCCATCATAAATAAAATACTCCTTCTCCCTCTTATTTTTGATACTATCTTTTAACGATAATAAATACAATGATTACGTGCTTGTATATACTGATACTATATTGATTACAATAGAAATATTTAAAAATACAGAAATAGTTAAATTCATTTTTTACACAAACCAGCGCCTCTTACTTTTGTTATATAATTATTACACACGCACACCCACTCACACACGATACATGTTTTAGATTTCCCCTTTGAGCTCATATTTAATTTTGAAAGGTTTTAATTTTGGATGGTTTATTTTACTCTCCCCGTTTGTTACTTATCTGACATTTTAATCGAAAACTTTTCGGTCTCCTCAGGTATTTCCTGTCACTCCGCACATTTCAATTACTGATAACTTGTTTTATATTACGCCGAAACTGTCACTTCATGATTTTTTAATACTATAAATCTGAATAAATCACATTCTATGACGGGCGCCCGCTATTTCATTCCGGAACTTTGCGACTGTACAGCACGAGTTGTTATTGCAGACTGGGGCGAAATTTAATGTCTCAATTTCTGAAGTAGTGACGGAAGTCACGTGATGTTAAACTATTGTTCTTTTGAGTTTCTAAGTCGATTTTGATGAGATGATTATTTTAGATCTACATTCCAGCGACGATTTAAAGTTGGGTTTGTCTCTGACGGCATATGGCATGCCCGGTGATCTCATAGGTCTAAAAATAACTGTTCTCCATGCGTTTTTGATGTGACCTTGACACAAATTCACTCGCTTGCCTGCTACGTCGTTATAATTTAAGAATAATATTTTACAATTATTATTTATACTTTTATGTTTCCAATAAAATTTACCCTTATTATATATGTATGTTTATGTTTCCCAAAATATTAGGTGTGCTTATATGTACCATTACAAATAATGTTTTTCAAAGTCTGTTTTCATTTAATTTTAATGTATTTTCAATCTTGGTAATTTCATAAAGGGAAAATTTTAAATAAAAAATGAAATAAATTAATGTTCATAGCTAAGATGTGTAGAAGAGGGAGAGAAAATATTGTTCGTAAAATTACCAACTAAGTCAATTATGCTTCCGTTGATTATGCAAATCAAAAATAAGGTGTTCAATAAAACAAACTCATTTAAAAATAAGTAGATTTGAAGCATTTATTTGAATAACCCATTCTGTTCTCCTGTTCGCTTATAAGAACCCTGGTGTGAACAATTTTTATATGTATATTTGGCAATAGCAAGATGGCGTCCGGAATTCGAAGGTAAACATGCCTGTTGGTTAGTATGAAAGGTAAGTTTGTTTTGGTTAAAGTAAAGTATAGCAAAATAAACATCACAATTAACGTCCGAACTGGGGACAAATATATATATCAAATTACTATAAACATCACACAATGACCGTCGGAGGGTAAGGAATAATACTACACTCTAAACAATATATACCCGAACGACATCCGTGATGAACTGTTGACTACTGATCAAAATATAAAACAAACCAACAGCAACGTACACTGTCCAGTTATAAAAATGCAAATTAATAATTGCAACATAGAAATGTTAATTGACACTGGAAGCCAACTGTCAGTTTTGAGTGCTGAATGGGTTAAGAAAAATAAAAAATATTTTAAAAATACAGCCATGTTACCAATTAATAACATGAATATTACAACTTAACTTACAAGGAAAGGAAAGAAATGGATGTGCGAGAAGCAACACCAGGATGCCTTCGACTAAGTAAAAATATTATTTGTAGAGAATATTATGCTACACCATCCTCGAAGAGAAGGTAAATTTGTAATATACTCTGATGCTAGTGACTACGCCGTAGGGAGTGTACTCTATCAACAAGATGCTACAGGAGAACATCGAGTCATTGCCTGCGCCACCAGAATCTTCAAAGGAGCAGAGAAACACTACTCCACATCAGAGAAAGAAATACTTGCAATAGTATATGCACTGAAACAATTCAGGTATTATGTATATGGTACTCATTTAGAAATACACACCGATCACCAAGCATTGTCTTTTCTATTAAAATGCAAGATAATGAATGCACGATTGTTACGAAGGATTTTAGCCATTGGAGAGTACTTGTTCACCATTAAATACTGAAAAGGTAAGGACAATGTTATAGCGGATACGCTAAGCCGTTACATCACCGAAGAATGTGAAGAAGTGTATGAGAAAACCAATACCGAAGTTCAGTTATTAGTAATCAAATATAAAGTTGATAATGAAACGAAACAAATGCTAAAAGATTTAGCACAACAACAAAACTTAGATGTTACCTTAAGAGAAATGAAAGAGCGAGACCAGCTACCAGATCACTACAAGGTACATAATGGACTTCTTTTTAAATTAATAAAACAAGATTGGAAGATAGTATTAACAAACGAAGTGTTGCATAAATTGATCCGACCAGCACATGCAGTAGCTTTGAAATGCTATTTGAGTCTGCGAGAAGATTTCACAATTAATAATATGTTTAGAAAAATCAAGAATGAGGTGAAGCGATGTTACGAGTGTCAAACAGCTAAAAGACCAAATCTACACACGTATGTGGAGATGCAAAGTATACACAAAGAAAACAAGAGGGAGCTAATTGCAGTAGACTTTTTGGGACTGCTTCCACGATCAAGTCGGGGAGTAAAGCACATATTGGTATGTATCGATGTGTTTTCCAAAGAAGTTCGACTGTATCCAATTATGCGACCCACAACTAAGGTTGTTCTTAAGATACTGTTGCAGAAGTATATCCCAACGTATGGAAAGATGAAGAAGATACTCAGTGACCAGGGTGTACAATTCCAAAGTGAAATGTGGGAGAAAACTTTGAAAGAAAATGGAATACAGCCTGTCCTTACATCCATTCAACATCCTCAAGGAAATCTTGCAGAAAGAGTACACAAAGAATTAGGTAAATATTTAAGAATATACCATAACCAACATAATAAATGGGCAGAATATTTACCATTCGTTGAAAAAGCGATCAATGAAAATTATAGAGAAGCAACCAGCTATACTCCAATAGAGTTGGACGAAGATAGAATGCCACCCAGATTCTGGAACAATTACATTAATAAGCCTACAAATTTTAACATTCCTGTACCATTAAGTGTGAAAGTTGAGTATGCGAAACAACAAATAATTGCTAGATGTAACAAACGAATAGAAAGATTTAATCTAACTCACAAACTACAACAATTTAATGTAGGAGAGAGTGTACTACTCAAAGCAAATCCTGTTGGGAAAAGAAGCGAGAATACGGTGAAGAAATTCTTCAGACTTTATAATGGACCATATACGTTAAGACAGCGAGTAGGATGACACACTTTCATTGTATATGATGAGGTAAAGAAGAAAGAAATTGGTAAATTCCAAGCAACGTCATTTAGGAAGTTCTACACATAAAAGTAATGAGGTCAATGAAACAAGTCAGATCAGCTGTTGTTGAAGCCACCCTACAAGGTCACGAGCAGTGAGCGTGTGAAGAGGGGAGGGAAGACGTAATTGTGTACACTCCAATTAAGGGTGAAATGACGAATACTATTCTTTATTATTTGTTATATTTTTTTTACAAACAATTGTAAAAATAAAAAATAAACAAAAATAAAAAAATAAAATGTAATAAATAAATTTATTAAATTTTTTGTTCCCAAGCAGAGGAATAATGCGACAGTACAGATAAGTGCTGTACTGAGCACTGAATATAAAAATTTAAATATACATAATAATTTGTAAAATAATTAATAATGTATCAGAAGTAAGCATGTCAGGGATTGCAAGCTTGGCTCAGACAAAAATATGGACAGGTGTTTCGACCTGAATCGACTTGTCCACACACACACAGATGTAACTGAGAGTGTGTACAATAGTATTTTGAATGTGTGTGTAACGCAGGTCTATGCAGGTGAGTTTGTCACCCCAGTATGAATAATTACGTAATTACTGTTTTCCGTAATTATTCATAAACTATAAATAAAGAGTAAAATCCAAAGACACAATAAAATGTAATAAAATTAACTACATACTGTGTACGAAAACCACGTGAAAGGGACACACCGTACGAGTGTAGTGCGAAATAACTGTGTACAGATCATAACGGTTAAGTTACAATGTCCAAAAGTACAGTGAACATGTGTAGTGAAAATAGTTATAAGAACATGTGTAGTGAAAATAGTTATAAGATGGGTATAAGAGTATACTCACAGGAAACTGCAATTCGTAGAAATATAAGAAATAGCGAAATTGACAAGGAGTGGGAGAACAAAGCCCAAAGACAATTTCAGACATGTCGATTTCGTACAACTGCAGGTGTTAACCAGACGTGGGTATAAATAGGACACACACGCTACAGTTGTATCTTTTTTGATCACCCACAGTTGCGGCGGGAGCTTCTGTCCATCCGCACGGCGTATTTATTTTTTTGTAAATAGTTTCATTCTTCCAGTTACATACAACTATGTAACTAAGTGGTAAACACAATCACTTTTAAATAGTAACAGAATTACACGAGAAGAAAATCCATATAAGATGATCAACTGACGTCCGAAACAGCACGAGAAGAAGTAACATGAAGTTCCAGAGAGCAAGACGACGCTGGAGTCTAGAGGCGACTACGCTGGACAAGAGGAATGGTACTGGAGTCTAGAGCGGCTGCGCTGGACAATAGGAACGTTACTGAAGTCTGGAAACGACGCTGGACAAGAGGAATTGATGCTGGAGTTCGAGACGAGGACGATTACAGATGGATTGATTGCGATTGAGTATGATTGACAACAATAAGGTGATAAACAACTTATGTATCTCTTAGTCGAACAATTAACTCAAAGACAATTAAAGACATTCTTGTTTTACTTTAAAGTTAAGAGCCAATGTTTCTTGTAAATATAGAGTTAAAATGGTAGATATTATTGAAGTAAGATTAACGTAAACAAGACCTCAAATTAGTATTGAAATGAAAAGAATGCAAAGCATTTAAGTAAAAATTAGAGTTTTATAAATCAGTACTGAAAAAGAAAGATAAATTCAGTAGCTATTAATATTTTGAATTTCGTTACAATATCGCTACAAAGTGTGGGTCATCCCAATTTAGCATTACATAAAAATTTAGCAAAACTAATCTGTCGCATTTATACATCCAACATCGCACTTCACATACTTAAATACATTTATTTTTTATACATTTTGTTTAAATACAGTCATACATCATTTTCCCTGATATACATGAACAATTTATTCTTTAACATAATATTTGCGTAATGATGATGCATGGAATTTACCAATAGTACGGTTAGTTATATGATTAGTAACAATGTAAGTATTTTTACCAACTTGCTCAGATAATAAGAAAGGTCCATTATATAACCTGAAGAATTTAGCAGCTGTGTTATCTTTACTACGACGAATGTTCAACGACTTCAGAAAAACCATCTTACCTACATTGAATGTTAGAAGTTTATGTTCCGCATTAAACTTTTCTGTGCATTTCTCTGCACTCTTTTTAATATGTCTTTTAGCTTCTAAACACTTAACTTCGTTTGGAACAGGTAAGTTTTGTGTAACAACTCGCTTTACATACTCATCCCATACGCGCCCCGGAGTGAAGTTCCTTAGGAGTGTACCCAGTCGTATTGTTGTAATTCCCGTTGATCTTGCTTGAAAAACTCAAGCTCTTCTGGGCATTTACTCTGACTGGTATTACAGTACATCCTGAATAGTCTTCCAAATCCCCTATTTACCTCTCCGCAAGATTACCTTAAGGTCTCCGGATCGCCGTCAATACTGCCTGTATGTGATGCTTTTCAAGCTCAGATTCCCATTTCTTATTCTGAAATTGCTTACCTTGATCCAATAATATCTTTTTCACATGCCCATATCTGGGAACATATTTCTCAAGAATTACCTTAAGAACTGCCTCAGTTGTTGGTCGGCCAATAGAATATAAACATATAGCATATAGCAAATAAACTCACATGCTTGGAGAAAGTGTCTGTACACACTACAAGATTCCTCATTCCCCTGGCTGCACATGGTAGTGGTCCTAGAAAACCAATACACAGCAATTCATTTTTATTACGAGTTACAATATTACCCATTTCAACGTAGGTATGCTGGTTGGCATACTTTGATGTTTGACCAGTATGGCAGGTTCGTAGTATGGATTTCAATTTCCTGGACATGTTCATCCAGATGAAGTCTTCTCTAAGTGTTATATAATGTATTATTTACAATTTGGTATTTTGGATTCTCCCTATCTTTAATTTCTTGACAAATTTTTTTTAACCTTTCATCTTGTTGTTGTTCAATACTAATGTTTTTAAGTTGGGCTTTTAAATTATCACGTAAAACATACTTAATTGCTAAAATTTGTATTTCATTTTTAGTTGCAGAATAGTTTTCTTGCACAACGGCATTATCCTCCTGTTGTATGGGAGTCAGTTTGTCAAAGTTATTATTGTTATTGTTTACATTAGATATTACGGTAGTATGAGGTTTGGTTATGTAACGGTACAATCCGGTACCTAGGGTGTTTTGGGGAAATAACCAAGATAAATTTTATTGTGAAATCAAAATCATAAATATATAATGGTAAAGTTTTATAAAGTTTGTAACGACGTAGTAATCTCAGAGCAGGAACTGTAGCAAGGTCAACGGTGTACGTCCAAAACGACAGCTATTTTAGCCAAACGAACTTGTCAACAAGCCAATCCTGTAAATACGTCACATAAGGAATGCAGTACGTAATTGCCGAGCCTTAAAAACTACGTCATAGTTTGAAAACAAAAGGACTTGGTGACGTGACACCCTCCCCACCTTGGAATTGATTGAAGCCGTTCGTCTCACCAGTCGGCAAATAACATCTCAAGACAACGGACGCGAGCCGTTCGAGCGTCCGCTGGCTGAACACAGTTTTTGTCTCAACTCGAACAAAAATGTAAAATATTACGTAAAATCGGAACAAAGCTATAAATTAAAACTTCTTAACAGTTATCATATAATGTATCATTTCAAAAGTGCGTGCGAACAACAAATAGCAGGAATGTGCAGAATAAGACTGGACACACATGTAACCAGATAAGTACAGCAACGAACAGCAGACACCTTTTGTTCGACAAAATTATTCAATCAGACAAGTTCAAACACTTAAAATGCTAGTAAAGAAATATACATTAAAATGAGCTCAATTTGGTGAAAATAGAACATATATAGCATGAATGAGTGCGTAATTGCATGAATGGAAAAAATCTAAATTTAAGAGGTGCTGGGTTGTGTCATTATATATATATATATATATTTATATCACTACCAACCCGGCATCCAATCATTGAAAAATTGCATTGAATGTGGCTTCCACCGCATCATGGCATCCATATACGGAAGTCAGATTACAATCCCCTTGTTTGACCGCCATCTTGTTTCAAAGATCCATTGGAGTGTTTTCAATTTTTTTGTCAGAAGTCAGAATGGAGGTGGAATGAATGTGTCACGAATATTAGTAGTTGAACCAAATTGCCACTAGGTGCGCTCTAAACGTGGAGTATATCAGACGTGGAGTATATTTCCATACTTTCGCGTAAGTGACTTCCGTGAGATCTGGCAGCACTGCGGGGAGTACGTTCGGTTGCCTGCCTATTGTTACGTTCCTAGCACGTCGCTATGTGTAAAATGTAAATTTGACTGTATTTTGTTTTGACTGATCGTCGTCGTTTACAATGATTGGTAACATCAAACAAAGAACCCGTTTGATGGTTAAAGCTGCAATAGAAAAATGCTCTTCTAATAAAGGTAAGCATATTTACACTATTTCTTCTATTGTTATAAGTAATATTATTTATAAATTATCCTTGTCAATTAAACTTTTTCTGCCTTACTGACTTTCCCCGTGTAAGAAAAGATAAAGTCATATTCTGTAAATCATTAAAATTCAACAGGTCAATTAAAACAAAAGGTGTTGAAAGAAAAATAAATTTTACTTTTCTTACGTGTGCTAGGCGGCGGCGGTCAGAAACATTTTACGTAATTGATAAGCCAGTGAGTAACAGCCAGTTCCTGATGAAAAACAGGCAAATTTCCTTCGAACAGTTTCAACTGTTTATTCCCATCTGCTGCCTTTCCGTAACTTTAAAGAATGTCGTTTCGGGAAGTTGTGAGCATGTTCCAAAATTTTGGTATAATTGACCATTATATTGTAAAGGTGGAGCGGTCATGGCGTAGTGGCTAGCGTGTGGCGCTATTACGCTGTCGGCGCGGGTTTGATTATCGCCGGGGCCATCTGATTTACATACGACCGTTCCCCCTCGCGAGACGATGGCAAACCAGCGAGAGGTATCCCGCCTAGTATAAGCCCTCCCCAACTATGCCGTTCGGATCCGGCGTTAAACTGTAGGTCCCATATACCTGTGAGAGACTCCGTAACTCACGCACCGCGGGTATATGCGGGGAGGGTTCAAAATAGTAGAAAGACTGAAGGACACAATAATAACAATAATTGTAAACATAAAAATCTTAGTAATACAATTTGCTTCTATACAAATGTACCTATTTAAAGACATTCTGTTTTTTTATTTAAATGTAAAATGTTTAAAACTATTCTTTAGGTGCCAACACGTATAAAATCCGAAGTCAGATATTATTTATAAATATTGACAGGTGTACCTTTAATTTTTGTCTCTAAAGTTTTGGTAAATAATAGCTGCTGTGATGTAGTTAGAGAGGTCCGTTTAATTTTATATTTCCATTCCGAATGCTAGTAGAACCTACGTGCTTGTCTTTAGCCGAAGAACTTTAATCATGAACCTATTTTGATTAGTGTCGCGAAGCTACTTTGTGCCTGAAGCCAAATCCCACACCCCATCTATTCCGGAATTCTTGTATACAGTAACATTAAAAGTTAACAACATGTGCGCAGATCAGAGTTTATCACGGACAAGTGTATTCTAAAATGTTAAATGATAAGAGGAATTACTCAGTGTCATGCAGATTATACCAACATAAGTGCGTCGATATACTTTCATTGCTAGTTAACTTGTTACTTGTGCTTTTGATATTATCTTACTCTAGCGCAATCGATTCCATTATTAATTGTATACTTATTTTAACTATGTACGTTTTGTATATTTATATCTAAATACTTTTTAATGTTTATTTAATTTTTTAGTTAATAATTCCTGTCTATTCTTATTTTAATTTTTGTGGTTATGTTTAAAATAAGTAATACAATATTGTCTTGGTAGAAGTAGACATTGTACAGTTAAAATGACTTATTTCCCACTGAATGCTCAATTACGAAGGGTAGAAATATTTTCCCTAGTGTGTAACGGAAAATAACGTTAAGTGTTTTAGAATTTAGGAAAATGAAGCAGCTAAAGAATCAAAATTCCAGTAAACTTGTTTTGAAAGTGTTTCCGCGGTAGCTGGAATATCGAGCCGAACACTATCGTCTATCGCGGAAGAGGGAGAAGAATTAAAGAGAAATTTAATAGGGCAAAATAAACGAGTTCCTAGCTTAGTTTAAACATAAAGCCGCGTCCACCACCGGCCGCGCCATACCGTGCAACTTCGAGCACTAACAAACGCGATTCAGACAGTGTCGGTACATCAAAGGCAACTATTTGTTCGTGCGCGTTCTGTTTGGACAATGTTTCTCGTTTACTGAATCTGAGGGGTACTGACTGCTTTTAGTTGACTGTGATGTTAGTATATTCATCTTGATTTAAGTTAAAAATGAGTTTCGAGTGGAGCCATCAAGAGATTGAAAAGTAATTGATCTGTACCGAGAGAAACCGGAATTGGGGGATCCAAAAGTAAATAATTATTACATAAAAAAATAAAAAAACATGTTTATAAAAATCATAAAAGCAGATGTTGAAAGTCTTCCGACGACATACGACAAAAATTTTCAAACTGTCCATTATTGACAGTAAGCAATTCACTGAAAAATTATTTTCACTATATAATTCCCGACTTTTCAGTACGTGTCACCCAATGTAACACAATGTTTTCTAGAAATTTTTCTTTGTTTGTCGTTCAAGAGTAGATAAATAACTATGAAAGTAGCTCTTGCAAATTTTAAATTTTCACGCTTCATATTCAATTGTCCACGCGCTCACAGTGGAACCTGCTGCTCTTCCACAAACACCAAGCTCCGTTCTGCACTGCTCTGCGCAGTTTTGCATGATTCTGCACCGAGCTGTGCCGAGCATTGTTACGCGACCCAAAGCTGCGCGGTTGGTGTGGATATCGGTGTGAAAAATTATCCCTTTGCAGAATTAAATACGTGTTTAATGAAACATCAAGGTAATCGCAAGAAAGACAAAGCGGCAGTTACAAATCCAGGCCTTACAAGGACGAACTTTTGAAAGAAAAAGTATAAAAAGGAGCCAGAAAACAAAATAAAAAGAAAAATACAAGCTCAAGGAAGCCAAAGTATGATATCAACAAGAATAAAACCTAAACCCAAAAAAGGGAGAATTTCATATATCTAACAAACCTCCTGTCAGTTCTAAGCGGAAGCTTTTTGTGGAGGACCCTGAGAAAGATGAAGATAATGGCTCAGATTGCTTTTATTGTAGTGTACTGTATTAAAAATGACAGTCGAACGACGAATGGAAACAATGCCTGAATGCCTTAAGTGGCACACGAAGAGTGTTGGCTGCGACGAAGAAGATGATTTTTGTGTGTTAACACTGTTGTCAATAATCTGGTTTTTGTAATTCCTTGTGAAAACTGTACAGAATATTTTTTTTTGTATTTATACCTATTATTTTCTAAGAAATAGTGAAATTAGAAGTTATAATTTTATAATATCTGTAACACATTTATGAAAAGTAAATCCACAGGACATTATTAAAATTTGTATTTGTATTTTGTTGACCGTTTACCAGTGTTAGGTAGGTTAAAGTTGCCATTATTTATGACATTTTGTAAAAATTGATTAGAAAGTATTAAGTTGAGCTGGTGCAAAAATAATATTTTTACATGTTTTAGATTTAAATATAGATTAATTAAAAATATTTAAATGATTTTTTCATATTATACACTAAGAGTAAAAAACAATTTTTGTAAAAGTAAAAGTAAAAAATACTAAAATCACAGTCAACTAAAAACAGTTTCTACAGCTCAGATTCAGTAAATGAGAAACACTGTCCAAATAGAATGGTCACGAACGAACAGTTTCCATTGATGTACCGACACTATCTGGATCGCTTTCGTTGGTGCTCGAAGTTGCGTCAGAACAGGCCGCGCCGCCCCAATTTGTTTGGTTCGGCGCAGCGCAGCGCGGCCGGTGTGGACGCGGTTTAAGGGTAGACGCCTTTGGCAAGCTTGTGACTAATTATACTATTAGTGAATTTTACATCAGGCAAAAGAGACATCCAACGCTAAGTTCATTGCTACCCAAAACTCGAGAAACCACAAATGCCATCAGCTAACTAGTTACTTTCGAGTGGTTAAAAACAAAAAATTGTTACACCAGTTTTTCGTAAATTCAGAGAAAGGGTGTAAGTTGGAACCTAGTGGACAGGGCGAAACTTTAAAAAGCAAGGTGTTTATAGAGAATTTCTTTCATAACAATTTTTTTATAAGACTGCTGTTTAATACAGCCCAAGTGTTCTAGGAAGTAGAGCAAACAGCCATTGTTTACAATGTACAGTAATTAATGACGTACATCAATGAGATGCATAATCTCTGCACTCCATTGTGATAAAAGGCTGCAGTGTGAGACAGTGAGTCAACAGGATCAAGATAAAACATAGATATTCGAGTAGTCGCCTCAGTAAAACAGCAGACAGCGTCATTTAAAGGAAACATTATCAGTCTCAATTTCTGCAGTCTTATTTTTGTTATCACAGCTTTCCTCTTAAGCGCGCCCGTACCAGCTTGATGGGATTTAAATTACAACGGTAGGGGGGGCATCATGACATCATGTCCCTACTTTAGTCCAATTTCATCAATAAGGAATACTCTTCTAGTATTAGAATCTTTAATAACTTGCAGTAAGTCTGGAGAGAGAGTAAGAGAGAGAGTGTGTGAGAGAGGGGGGAGAGACAGACAGACAGAGATTGTGCATGTGAGTGCGTGTGTGTGTGTGTGTGTGTGTGTGTGTGTGTGCGCGTCAGTTTTTTAAAATAATGACTTTCCCGCGCAAATATTTTATTATATGATAATTACGTTATTCCACAAATTGCACGAAAATCACACAAATCACTTAGTCAGAAGCAGTTGATGTTTAGTACAATACGCGCGCGCGTGTGTGTGTGAAAATCCTTTCCTATGCGTAACGTTTTAAAACATCTTTCATTAATTACTTTAACTATATGATTCTTTTAGGTATAGTCTGCTATCCATTATATTGTCAAAACCTTCCCTTTTCCGTTTAATAATTCTAACGTAAACAACAACATGTGAAAACACCTTTCCGTCCAATCCTATCACCGACTATGGTCGCGGTCACGCATAAGGAATGTTTTTGAAATAAGGATTATGAACTGAAAAGAGTGAGTGCCCGTGCCCATAGACGGTGATAGGTCTTCATGAGAGGGTGTTTATATATCTTATTGTTTGTGTTATAATTATTGAAAGAAAGAAAGGGAAGGTTTTGAAAATACAATGCATACGAAACTACGCCGAAAAGGATTGTATAATTAAAAGGAATGAATGAAAGAGGTTTTAAAACGTTACGTATAAGAAACGATGCACACACACACACACACACACACACACACACACACACACACACACACCACAAAACTCGTTCAGTCAGAATGTTAGCCTAATATTCGAAAACATTTGATGTCACAATGTGCTCTTAATTGTGTACCAGTTTTCGAACCTGCCACTGTGCACTAATCGGATGCCGGCGTTAGTAAGATGAGATTACTGTTTCAAGTCCACAGTTATTATCAATCAATCGCAACTTATCGGTTTCAATGGAACGGACCAATCTATATGCAGAAACATCTCAACAACGTAACTCAACAATTTTATACACTGATGCCAGATAAAAAATTATTTACCATAATAACAGTTGCTTTAATGCCCACTTAATTCTTTTTAAATGAGGAGTGTCATAGATGGTACTGACCCGATATTACTGTTAATCATTGTCACATCATTAGAGCCGCCGCTGTCGTTTATGCTGAATGGCAACGCCAACGTTCGTTGACTGTTTTTCAATAAAGATGCCAAGTTCATATCAGCAGACACTTTGAAGTTATATTATGTTTATGAAATTATTGTATGTATTTTATTGTCCTCATTGTCCCACCATTAACAGCGCCTAGCAGTGTCAACATTAACCTTTGATTCGATTTCCAAGAAAATGTAGAGATATTGTTGAGCTACATTTATCTCTATATTGCTTTTTATCTGTTGTCTCTTTATACTTGCCCATAGATCTAGTGAGTATGGTCTACTGCGGACGGGTGGATGAGACTCGTTAGCTCAGTGAAGGCAACTCATCTAAGAGACGGGAACTCTAAACATAAAACCCCTGATCCTCCAGGTTGGGGGTTGGGCGTAGGGTTAACAACCCACCCCATAAAAAAATATTGTTATGAAACCAAGAGAAAAAGGAAAAGCCGGACGGATTAATAGAATTGGGACTGGATAGATTGGGGCAAAGATTTTAAACTTGCGACGTGGAGCTTGTGTTCCTTATACATACCTGGAGCCTTGAAGATATTAACAGGAGAGGTTCTCAAATATAAGATAGATGTTTTGGCTATGCAGGAGATGAGGTGGACTGGCGCTGGAATCATGGATCGAAGGGACTACTCGTGTATTACAGCTGTCAGAACCGGGACCATGTGCTTGGAACTGGCTTCTCGGTAAGCCGCAGAATGAAAGAAAACATCATTGATTTTAAACCCCTTACACCTAGAATGTGTAAAATAAGACTTAGGGGAATCTTCTTTAATTATACTATAATAAACGTACATGCCCCAACTGATGATAAGCCTGAGGAGGAGAAAGATGATTTTTATGACTTGCTGGAGAATGCGTATGCCAGAAGCCCTAGACATGACATAAAAATAATCATAGGTGACTTAAATGCCAATGTGGGAAGCAGCCATGCTTGCAGTAATATAGGAAAGTATAGTCTACACTCTGAACACTCAGACAATGGTTTCAGACTGTTGAACTTAGCAGTTGGTCAAAATATGATCATAGGAGGGACTTTCTTCGATCACAAAGACATACATAAGGGCACATATATCTCTCCAGACGGGAGAACAGTCAATCAAATAGATCATGTTCTATTGGATGGCCGCCATAAGTCAGACTTACAAGATGTTAGAGTTTACAAGAGTGCCAACATGGATAGCGATCACTATCTCGTAGTTGCAAAACTGAGAGCTAGAATCAATCTCCAATAATAGATATGAAAAAGGAGTAAAGACTGTTAGATACAATACAGAAATACTAAAGGAAGAAGAAATAAAACGGAGGTTCGAGGTAGTTACTAATGAGAAAATTAGACAGTGGAGAATTAAATGCCGAGAGGAACAAGATACAGAAAACCACTGGCTTAGTCTAAAAAACATATTAGTGACCACGGGAGAAGAAATCGTTGGTTTGAAGAAGAGAGATGGGCGAGATGAGTGTTTGATAAGGAGTGTGAAGAGGCAACTGAATTCAAAAACAAGACATACAAATTAATGATCCAAAGGAAATGCACTAGGGCTGTTCAAGAGGAATACAGGAAGGCCAGGCGGATGGAAAAGAAGATTCATAGATGTTAAGGTATGGGTAAAAATAATTAATAATCTGAGTACAGGAGCAAACACACGCTTTATTTAAGAAACAGTTTAGTAGCACGTATACATAAAACGGACACACGAAATACACATTACAAGTGTACATTTAAAACTGAACTGAACTGGTCGAGTGCATCTCTGTTTATATAGAAAAAAGCTTCTAGATCTTTCCTTTTATTTAAAACTTCCAGAACATTACTTTTCTAGACTCTCACATGTGTGCGGGCTGAGGCCCCGCCCAGGTAGCTAGACCTCCCACCGCACAATACAAACTTTCACTACTAATGACAGGTACACTTACTTAAGAATCAATGTAGAGTTTTCCAGTATATTCTCAACACCCTCCCTAAAACTCTACATTCTCACAATCACATTAATTTAAAAAAAAATTCATTTTTACTCTTAAGTCCAAGTTTAGATCTTAAATAAACAAATTTTGGTTTTGACAAAGCTTTCGTAAGTATATCAGCGACTTGTTCATCACTTTTAACATAATGTACATCAATTTCTCCATTTTGAAAACAATCACGTACATAATTATATTTCACATCAATATGTTTTGTCCTTTGATGGAATTCAGGATTACTTATAAGTTTTAATGCACTCATATTATCTATATATAAATCATATTTATCAGTCTTACAATCGCATTCATTAAATAACTTCTTTAACCACATTATTTCAGTTGTTGCTAATGCTGCACTTACAAATTCTGACTCGGTTGTTGATAATGATACAGATTGTTGCTTCTTACTTTGCCAAATAATTGCAGCATTTGCATACATACAAGCTACGCCAGAAGTTGATTTACGTGTAACTGTATCGCTGGCATAATCAGCATCACTATAAGCTTTAAAGTTGCCATCCTAACAATATAGTAATCCAAAATCAATCGTACCTTTTAGATAACGTAAAATTCGTTTAACAATTGACCAATGAGCTACACTTGGTTTGTCTAAAACTCTAGATACAACATTTACAGCAAAACTTATGTCCGGACGACTTACAGTTTGCAAAAACATCAAATTGCCGACAGCTTCATGATAAGGTACATTACTTACAATAGTTTTTGATAAATATTCATCATGATTACAATCAATTGGCGTGGATACAATATTAGCTTCTGACATATTAAACTTTTCTAAGATTTTGTTAATATAAGTACTTTGATGAATGAAAACAGACCCATCATTCAATCTACAAATTTCCATTCCAAGATAATTAGTAACTTCTTTAGTACTAGTAATTTTAAATTTTTTACTCAAATCATTCAACAATTTATCAATCAAACTTTCATTTGAAGCTGCAATAAGTCCATCATCAACATAAATTGCTAACAAGATCTTATTATTATTATTGTTATATATATATATAAACATGGGTCACCCGTACTTTGACAAAAATCTAAATTTACAAGAAAATTAGTGAAGTGCTCAGTCCAGCATCTTGGTGCTTGTTTTAAGCCGTATAAACTTTTCATTAATTTACATACGCGTGAGCTTCCATCATCAAAACCTTCAGGTTGTTTCATATATATATCTTCCTTTAAGTCACCGTATAAAAAAGCCGTTTTTATATCAAATTTACCGATATGTAAATTTTCACGAGCAGAAATACTAAGTATCAATCTTATTGTATCAAAGCGAACAACCGGACTAAAAGTTTCTTTATAATCTATATCTTTCTGTTGCGAATAACCTTTAATAACCAACAGCGCTTTATAACATTCTGTACCATCTGGATTGAGCTTCTTCACAAAAACCCAACGATTGTTAATCACCTTTTTATCTTTTGGCTTTTCCACTAATACCCATGTCTTATTTTCATACAAAGAGTTCATTTCGTCCTGCATTGCAGCTTGCCAACTATCTTTTTCTTTACTTGTAATTGCTTCGTTATAATTAGATGGTAACTTTTCAGCAATAAACGTGATCGGACATCCATAATATTCTGTAGGTTTTAATTTTGTTCTATCGCGCAATTGTCGTCCAGTTTGATTGTTATCGCTATTTGAAGATTGTAAAGGTTCTCTTTCTTCAAACTCATTTGATTCATTTTTAAGTAAAAGTTCATTATTTTTAGGAGTTATAATTTCATTTTCTTCAGTTTCTTTATTATTATTGTTCAAAGAATTCAAAATAATTGAATCAGCTAATACTCTTTCAGGTTTAAAAAGTACATCTCTACTTATAATGACATCTCGCACTTCCGGAACATATACACGATAACCTTTACAATCCTCATGATATCCGACCAGATAACCTCTCATCGATTTTTTATCAAGTTTCTTACGCTTTTCTTTTGATATATGTACATAACACATGGTTCCAAATATTTTAAATCTATCAACAGTAGCTGTTTTTCCATTCCATAACTCATAAGGAGTTTTATTATTTTGTTTTGTTGGGCCTGTTCTATTAATTACATGTACAGCAGTATTCATTGCTTCTGCCCATAAGAATAGAGGTAAGTTTGAATTTGAATATAACATTGATCGAGCAGCCTCTACAATGATTCGGTTATCGCGCTCTGCAATTGAATTTTGTTCGGGCGTATATGGAACATTAATCGAATATTTTATACCTTTACTATTTAAAAAAGAGATCACAGCTTTATTATCGTATTCTTTACCACCATCAAAATGAATTTCTTTAATATTTGTTGCAAATTGATTCTCAACCCCGATACAAAATGATTTTAGTTTTTCTATTACTTCAGATTTTTCTCGAATAAAATGAATTTCTCTATAACTTGAAAAATCGCCTTTAAAAGAAACAAAATATAACTTTCTACCGAGAGACTCTACTTCCATAGGACCACAAACGTCAGTATAAATTATTTCGCGAGTTTTAGTGGCACGATCGATCTTTTTGTGAAAAGGGAATCTATGATTTTTGCCATAAGCGCAACCTTCACAAAAGAAATTTTCATCCGTAAATTTTATATTTAGATTTTTCAAAAAATTCTTCACATGTTTTACATTTTGATGGCAAAGTCTTTCGTGCCATAATTGTAAAACATTACCGTTGGAAATGCTCGATCTACTCTTTTGTTCTACCACGTTACATTCTTTTGGAATTAAAGTTTGAATGTCTAATTTTAGCAAACTACCAGGCTCATATTCGGAACCAGTTACAAGAATTTCATTACCATGCTTTAAAGTACATCTCGTAGCATTATGTGTTATTTCATAATCTATACCCCTTTTACCCGCATATTTAACAGAAAACAGATTATACATTGAATCAGGAACATATAATACATTATAGATAGTACCTTCTACTCGTTCACTATTTTTATAAGTTTCAAAGTCAATATTACCTTTACCATATGCAGACATTGTCATACTGTTGCCCATTCTTACACTGACTGGTGTTGTATATTCTTCGAACGTTGAAAACCATTCTCGATGCTTCGACATATGATCCGTCGCACCCGAATCCACAATCCAGAGATCATCCCGATTGCCACAGCTGCCTTTGTCACCTATTAGTGCTATCCTCAATGTTGATTTCTTCTGTCCAGAAGACGAGTTACTTCTTTCTTGATTATTCGACCATCTTCGCTGTCCATTATTCTTATTCATGAAGCAATTGTTACTTTTATGACCTTTTCTTTTGCACGTATAACACCTGAAGCAGTCCCTTTTTAAATGACCTTGTCTTCCACAATTATAACACTGCTCTTGTTTCAAATCATTCTTCTCATATTTATAAGAGTCATTCTTCTGTTCTTTATGACCGATTTTCAGATTAGCTAGCAACGCTGTCGTCTCTTCGTGTACTTCCTTTTGCTCTTGTAATCTAAATTCTTCTGCCATCAAGCGCTCAGTCAAATTTTCGAATTCTTCTTATCGTCAGATACCGAATCCCAAGCACTGTGAAAATGATTAAACTTTTGTGGCAAAGATGTTAAAACACGAGTCATCACCATAGTCTTTTCAATTTTTCCCCCGAGATTTTTCATTTTTCTAGCCAACTGTTCTATTTTTGAAATATTATAAGTAACACTTTCACTCTCTGTCCACTTAAACTCAAAAAATTGTTTTTGAATCATCGACAGATTTTCATCAGATTTTAGATCATATGCTGTATTCAATTTGTCCCACATCTCCTTGGCAGTAGAACAACCCATTATAAGTTCGAGAGGCTTTCTCTCCACTGTTGTAACAATTAACTTTGTGGCAATTTTGTCCGCCTTCTTGAACTTTTCCAACAACGCGTCACGATCTTCTGCACCTGCAGCTGGCTCGGCTAATCTTCCTTCGCAAACATCCAGCACATCATCATCCTCTTCCATCAATGTGCGTACTACGAAGCACCATTGATTCCAATTATCTTTGTCTCGAAGTTTTTCAATTTTTATATTTGGTTCCATTTTTGCACAAATATTTTATACTTGCACTCCAATTACACACTGCACTCCGATTTTAAAATGCCACTGGGCCCATAACCTGTTAAGGTATGGGTAAAAATAATTAATAATTTGAGTACAGGAGCAAACACACGCTTTATTTAAGAAACAGTTTAGTAGCAAGTATACATAAAACGGACACACGAAATACACATTACAAGTGTACATTTAAAACTGATCTGAACTGGTCGAGTGCATCTCTGTTTATATAGAAAAAAGCTTCTAGATATTTCCTTTTATTTAAAACTTCCAGAACATTACTTTTCTAGACTCTCACAGTAAACACGCATGTGTGCGGGCTGAGGCCCCGCCCAGGTAGCTAGACCTCCCACCGCACAATACAAACTTTCACTACTAATGACAGGTACACTTACTTAAGAATGAATGTAGAGTTTTCCAGTATATTCTCAACTATAGAGGAAAAAAGAGGGAGTATATGATGAGACAGATGAAAAAGATAGAGGAATATAAGAGTAAAAGGCAGAGCCGAGATATGTATAGGAATGTGAATGATATGAGACAGGAATTTCAGCCTAGAACAAATGCCTGTAGGGATAATAATAGTGGCCTTGTGAGTGATACTGCTGGTGTAATCAGGAGATGGACAGAACACTTCGAAGAGTTGCTAGGCTCAGTTGGGGAGGCTTCGATGGAGGCACCTGAGGATGAAGAGGAAGCAGGAGAATTCGAGGATGATAGAGAGGAGTTGGTGGCATTCTATGACGAGGTATATGAAGCTCTAGAAAAGCTTAAAAATAACAAGGCAGCAGGTTCCGATGGTTTACCAGGGGAACTATTAAAGAGCACAGGAGGAGATTTCATAAAGGAATTTGCCCATCTCATAGAGCGAATATGGCTGGAGGAGGTAATGCCTGATGAGTGGAACAATGGGGTGGTGTGTTTAATACATAAAAAGGGTGATCCGCTCATATGTAAAAATTATAGGCGCATCTCTCTACTTAATACAGCATATAAGGTATTGTCCAAAATCATATTTTCTAGGCTGGTTCCCTACTCTGAGGAAAACATAAAAGAACAACAACGTGGATTCACTAGGAATAGGTCAACAACAGACCAAATATTTACACTAAGGCAAATCCTGGAAAATACGTTGAAATATGAAGTGGCCACTCACCATCTCTTTGTGGATTTCCAGTCGGCATATGATTCAATGTCAAGATGTGAGAGGTGTTTAGGCCAAACGACCTTTGATAACTTTTTGGTAGGTGAAAATGTATAGTAATAGGTACAGGTTATGTCAATATTTTTGAGTGTATCTTTTTGTAATGAATAAAGGTGTGTTAGTCGTTATAATCACAAACAGAAATAACACTATAGAAACTCTACACAACCTACATCAAGCTTCACAGCTTATACTCAAATCGGAAATACACAATAATGAAATGACACATCTTTCAAACCCAACAAACCGAGCAGGGCCTACTCGTTTTCGCAAACAGCTTAAAGGTAAATGCTCTGTCTGGTTATTAAGCAACTGGTGGGTTCAGTCAACCGTGTCAGTATTTTCACTTCTGTCCTAGTACAATGTGTGTGTGTGTGTGTGTGTGTGTGTGTGTGTGTGTGTGTGTGTGTGTGTGTGTGTGTGTGTGTGTGTGTGTGTGTGTGTGTGTGTGTGTGTGTGTGTGTGTGTGTGTGTGTGTGTGAAAATTCTTTCCTATATGTAACGTTTTAAAATCTCTTTCAATCTTTACTTTAACTATAGGATGCTTTTAGGCATAATTTTCTATGTATTATGATGTCAAAACCTTCCCCTTTCGGTTTAATAATTCTAACGTTATGTGAAAACACCCTTTCATCCAGTCCTAACATCGACTATTGTCAAGGTCACGCACAAGGAATGTTTTTGAAATAAGGGTAATGAACTGAGAAGGGTGAGTGCGCGTGTCCATAGACAGTGATAGGTCTTGATGAGAGGGTGTTTGTATATGTTATTTTTGTGTTATAATTACTGAAAGAAAGAGGGAAGGTTTTTGAAAATACAATACATTGAAAACTACGCCGAAAAGATTATATAGTTAAATGGAACGAACGAAAGAATGTTTAAAACGTTACTCATAAAAAACGATGTAGATACACACAAACACACGCACGCGCACGCACACACAACTCGTTCAGTCAGAATGTTAGCCTAATATTCGGAAGCATTTGACGTCACAATGAGCTCTTAATTGTGTAGCAGTTTTCGAACCTGACACTGTGCACTAATCGGTTCCGGCGTTAGTAAGATGAGATTACTGTTTCAAGTCCACAGTAAGTTAGTATCCATCAATCGCAACTTATCGGTTTCAGTGGAACGGATCAATTGATGTGCAGAAACTTCGTAACAGTGTGACTACACAAATGCCAGAAAAAATTTATTTTCCATAATAACAGTTGTTTTAATGCCTACTGTCATTCTTTTTAAACGGGGAGTATCATAGACGATACTGACCCTGTATTACTCTTAATCTTTGTCATATCATGAGAGCCGCCGCTGTCGTTTATGCTGAATGGGAATGCCAACGCTCGTTGACTATTCGTCAATAAAGATGCCAAGTTCATATCAGCAGGCATTTTGAAGTTATATAATGTTTATAAAATTATTATATGTATTTTATTGTCGGCATTGTCACACCACTATCAGGGCTTAGCAGTGCCAAAATTAGTTTTTGTTTCGATTTCCAAGATAATGTAGAGATATTGTTGAGCTACAATGTAGAGATATTGTTGAGCTACATTTATCTTTACAGTTGCTTTTTATCTGTTGTCTCTTTATACTTGCAAACCTTCCCGATAAGAAATTTTTATTTATATTTTGTTCCGACAAACAACTGCGGCTATCAGCTTGTGATCACAACATTAGTAACAGCAATGGTCTATCACATTCAGTTGATCAATCTCTCCTTCGCTTTCCTCAAGTGCTTATCATAAACGTCCAGCCCGGATTTCCCTCTAGGCACACTAGCCACGTGCCTAGGGTTGGCAGGCTCAGGGGGGCGGCACGAGGTGAACAATTATTTGTTAAAATTTCATGTTTTCGGTTTTTAATTCAGTATTTGTATTGGACACTAGCATTATGGCCAAATTGAAGAAAATGTTTTTGAAATAACCTTTAATTATATCATTGAATAACACGGTATTGACACTGGGCCTATGAATAGCGGTGGTCGGAGCGTAGCACGGTCGTGTATACAGGTCTGGACACTCCATTGAAATTCTTGTCCTAAAGTGTACACGTAAATAAATGTTAATGAAAGTTAATAAAATGTAGTCTTTTTCTAAAAGGTAAAATTTACCTTTTAGATTTAAGATCAAATGGGATATTTGCAATAGAGATAGTTGAAATGACTATTTTCAGCAGTCAAGGAGAATTGAATATATAAAAGTTACTTCTTGGGGGGGGGGGGGGCTAACAATAGTGCCTAGGGGCGGCAAGACACCTAAATCCGGGCCTCTAAATGTCTCAGTGTACAGGAAACGTGTCGTTTTTTGCACATTAGGTCGTCCATTTTTTGACTTGGTCTGTCTGGTTTCACGCGTTTGACATTTTGCCTTGAGAATACCAAAAAGAAAGTAAGTTGTGCCTCTTTTAAAAATAAACTGGATATTGTAAAGTCTTCAGCTGGACAAATTGTAATAAAATGGACAAATCCGCTCGTCTTTTAGGTAAGCGGTACGGCAAATGAATCTTCATCATTTCAGACACAAATAAGAATTCCGAGTCGTTGATGCAATTTGCATACAATGTAGACAGTAGGCACAGTGGGGACGAAAGTGCATATCGAAAAATTACTCTTTCGTCAACAATTTCGCAGAAATTCTTAAAAACAGATAGATACGATTTAGACCTTGTGTTCAATGGGGACGAAGCGGGTATTGTTTAGGAACTTTGTACCATCTAACACGTTGGCATCTGAACGAATATTTGGCCACAGAGTATAAAATGAATAAGGAACGGATCACTCTGGTAATTTATCATAATGCAGGCGGAAGTCATAAAATCCCGATGCTCCTATTTGGTACGTCAACAAATCCTACGTATTTAAAAATGTTAAGAACTTTAACAGATTTGGCTGTGACATAGTTTTTGTAAGTGTTCTTTTTCTCTCATGTCACAAAAATGGAGCTTAGTAATATTAAACAGCGTTATGCAATCAAATTTTGTTTAAGACTCCAAGATAGTCCAACAGAAACATTTAAAAAGTCATACCAAGCTTACAGAGATGAAGCCATGTCCTGGGCTTAGATTTTTAGGTGGCAGAAAGCATTTTTGGATGGCCATGAAACACCCTTCTGGACAACCAAGCACAACACGAACTGACGAAAATGTGTTGAAAGTGAGAGATCTCATCAAGTCTGATCGTCGTTTGATGGTGAGAATGATTGCTTATAAACTAAATTTAAATCACCAGACAGTTCAGGAAATTCTGACGGATGATTTCAAAATGCGCAAAATCTGCGCAAAAATGGTTCCAAAAAATCTCACTCTGGAACAGAAGGACAACCGAAAAAATGTGTGTGTTGACCTTTTTGGGGCATTGAAAGTGACACAGATTTTTTTTAATGTCATAACACGTGATGAATCGTGGATTTTTTAGTATAATCGAGAAACAAAACGGTAAAGTGAAACGTGACACTCGAAAGGCTCGCCACTCGCCACGCCCAAAAAAAGCTAGAAAGACCAAATCCAAGATCAAGTCAATGCTCATTACTTTTTCAACATTCAAGGTATTGTGCATAAGGAATTTCTTTCTTACGGATAGAGAGTCAACCAAACTTACTATCGTCAGATTCTTGAGAGAGGCTCAGAAAAAAGGCCATTCATGTCCGGCCGGAGATTGTTGACTCTTGGATGCTTCATCATGATAACGCTCCATGTCACACCGCACTTTCTGTGAACGATTATTTGGTCAAGAAGGGCATTACTGGTGGTACTCTTGCCCCTTACTTCTCTGATCTTAGTCCATGTGATTATTTCCTATTTCCAAAAATCAAAGTTTAAATCCGAGGCCGCCATTTTGGAAGTGTGGAGAACATGCATAAAATTTTGACAGACCAGCTAAAGGAATTAACAGTTTAAGGCTTCCATCACTGTTTCAATCAATGGGAACAACCTATCCGTAAGTGTGTGGCTTCCAAAAAAAATACTTTGAAGGAAATAAAACTGTTTATTGCATCTGTTAACTTTCCGTAACTAAATCAATTAAAAAGATGTAATTATAGCATCAATGTAATATTACGGTTTAGAGAATAGTCTACAAAATTTTTCTGTTGTATTATTGGCACTTAGAAAATTTAAGGAGACCGTTTACAGGAAAGTTGTTTATAAGACTTTAAAGAATGTCGTTTCGGGAAGTTGTGACCAGGATCTGAAAGTTTTGGTATAATTGACTATTATATTGTAAACGTACAAGTGTTAAGTAATAGAATTTGCTTCCATACAGATCCATCCATGGAAAACTATGCTATTTTTTTATTTTAATGTAATTTGTTTAAAACTATTCTTTAGGTGCCCATTAGTATAAAATCCGAAGTCAGAAATTGTATCTTTAATTTTTGTCTTTAAAGTTTCGGTAAATAATAGCTGTTGTGGTGATGTTAGAGAGGTCTGTTTAATAAGTTAGCTGGGAACCATGTAGCCTTCGTTGCGCCACTGGTCACTGTGGTGTTGTAAAATATAGGAATTGAATTATAAGGGACAAACTTTTACAACTGTTTCAAAGTAGCCACTCTTCATTTCTCCTCCAAATTACTGTTAGTTGTTAACCAACATTTTACATATTTCCATTCCGAATGTTAATAGGAACTTTATGCTTGTCTTTAGCCGAAGAATTTTAGTCACGAACCTATTTCGATTAGTGTCGCAAAACTACTTTGTGCCTGAAGTCAAATCCCACACCCCATATATTCCGGAATTCTTGTGTACAGTAACATTAACAGTTAACAATATGTGCGCAGATCAGAGTTTATCACAGACAAGTGCATTCTAAAATTTAAATGATAAGGAATTATTCAGTGTCATGCACATCATGCCAATATAAGTGTATCGATTTACTTTCGTTGCTAGTTAACTTGTTACTTGTGCTTTTGATATTATTATCTTACTCTAGTGCATTCGATTCCATTATTAATTGTATACTTATTTTAACTATGTACGTTTTGCATATTTATATCTAAATACATTTTAATGTTTATTTAATTTTGTAGTTTGTATTTAATAATTCATGTTTATTGTTATTTAAATTTTTGTGGTTACCTTTAAAATTAGTAATACAATGTTATCTTGATACACTTAGACATTTATACGGTTAAAATGACTTATTTCCCATTGAAAGCTCAGTTACGAAAGGTAGAAATATTTTTCCTAATATGCAACGGAAAATAACGTGAAGTGTTTTAGAATTTAGGAAAATGAAGCTAAAAATCTAAATTCCAGTAAACTTGTTTTGAAAGATTTTCCGTGGTAGCTGGAATATCGACCCGAACACTATCGTCTATCGCAAAAGAGGGAGAAGAATGAGAGAGAAGTTTAAGATGGCAAAATGAACGAGTTCCTAGCTTAGTTTAAACATAAGAGTGGACGCCTTGGCAAGCTTGTGACTACTTATACTATTAGTGAATTTTACATCAGGCAAAAGAGACTCCCAACGCTAATCTCATTGCTACCCGAAACTCGAGAAACCACAAATGCCATCAGCTAACTAGTTACTTTCGAGTGGTTCAAAACAAAAAATTGTTACACCAGTTTTTCGTAAATTCTGAGAATAGGTGTAAGTTAGAACCTAGTGGACAGGACGAAACTTTAAAAAGCAAGATGTTTATAGAGAATTTCATTCAGGAGGCCTATAGATGAATTTCATTCATAACAATTTCTTTATAAGACTGCTGTTTAATACAGCCTAAGTGTTCTAGGAAGTAAAGCAAACAGCCATTGTTTACAATGTACAGTAATTAATGGCGTACATCAATGAGATGCATAATCTCTGCACTCCATTGTGATAAAAGGCTGCAGTGTGAGACAGTGAGTCAACAGGATCAAGATATTCGAGTAGTCGCCTCGGTAAAACAGTGGACAGCGGCATTCAAAGGAAAAGTGATAAGTCTCATTTTCTGCAGTCTTATTTTTGTCATCTCAACTTTCCTTTTAAGCGAGCCCGTACCAGCTTGATAGGCTTTATATTAAAAAGGTTGGGGGGGGCTTAATCTTAATCATAAGAGTTCATGTCCCTACTTTCGTGCAATTTTATCAATAAGGAATACTCTTTCACATCTCTTACGTTTTGTCAGCGCTGATTCACAATCGCTTGATCAGTATCAATTAGATGGTGTGGGTTTTCATTTGGTTTTCAAACCATTTAAATCCTGTTGTACGATCGTGTATCGAGGGGAGTTTTTTGTTGTTGGTGGTGCGAGTCCGTTCTCGATGAAGTTCTTTCAACAAAAGAGTTTATTTTACAAATTGTCAATATACTGAATACAATGATTGTAATCACCTTTTACTTTTTTAGTGATGCTTAATAATACACAATACTTTGAGTCTGATAATTAAATAATACTGGTCGGGCAGCCTAACGAGACTGATAATTTACGAGCTTGACAGTTGCGGTTTTTTACATAGATGGAAGAAAGAAATTGTGACCTTTAGGTTGTCTTGATGGACATTGTTTTGCTTTCGGCGTACTTGTGGAAAGTATACTATTTACTATTTACAGTTCAAATGGAAAGTGCCTTATTTACCATTTACAATTCATGCTTGTTCTATTCTACTTAGTTCTGGTCATCCAAATATTCCACTTTCTGAAGAACGGAAACTTTCAATGTTTAATAAGGTCACAATACCTCCCCCCTACATGAAATGATTTGGCTTACAAACCATTAACAATTTATTCTAGGTTTATAATTCTTTTAATTTACGCTATAATTTTCATTAACCTAAGTCTTCGTCTTCTGTTTGGAGTTTCGGTTTTTGAGGAGGCCGCTGTCAATTCAATACCTTCCTCATTTTGATCTGCTTCAATTGCTAATTCTACTTGACACGTTTAGTTAATTTAGACAGTTCTTATTTAATTTAGTTTTTACATATTTAAAGGTGCCACATTTTAACACCGATTACAATGACTATGAATACTACTAACAACAGATTTTCTGTATGTATGCTGTTGTCACTATTTGTACCAAAATTTGTAGGTTCATAATTTTCCATAATTTGCCTTAGTTTAATTATTCTTAAGCTAGCTTATTTAAATCATTCATTTGGTGAGTTATATGATTCAATAGTAAGTTTGAATGCAATTTTGAGAGATTATCAAAATCATTAATAAGTGTCTTATCTAATCCACTAGGGGTCATATATAAATTTGGAATAATTAAATCAAAGTCGTGGTCATTAGATACTTCCTTTCGTTGGTTGTCTCTACTTAATAAAGTACACATGGATCCTACTACTATAGGCGGATCATACAGTCTGCTTCGTAAGCTTTATGTTATTTGTTAATCTTACATCTTGCACAAAAGTCATGCCACCTCTATTGTTTTGCAGTTTATTGTAACTACTACGTTATCGGGTATAGCAGCAAAACCCAAGAATTTTTATATGGCATGTGTTCCCAAACTGGATGTATGATTTTACTTATTCGATAATTACAGTTAGGTTTACTTGAATTAAAAACAAATTACTTCACATCTAGCATCTTCACGTCTATTCATCTTGGTTTACAGGAAATTCAATAGGCATATGTTTCCATATTACTACGGAAGGTTTCGTACATTTTTGTAACTCATTTTCTTTAGGAGTAGCCAAATATTAAAAATTTGCTGAATAGCCTGTGCTATGTAATCAGTGGTTTTCTCTAGAAACGTGTTTAGGCCAATTCTGCTCTTTGATTCGCTACCGTATATTAGTTCGGGTATCTGTATAACCTTAAATAAAACACATTTTCGTCCAATAGGCCTATACCGAAATGGTATTTTAATTACGTAACTTAGAATATTATTAGGCTACTCAAATAGACAGTTAACTCTGCAATATCATAATATTTTATTTCTTTTGTAACAACAATCAGTAAACTATTACCAAAGTGAAGATGACTCTTTATATGTTGTAATATATAATACAATCTATCAGGTGTAATGAGATACGAACTAATTTTACCAAATCTAGCTTGACTGGTAGCATCATATAGAATATGTAAATATTCACTAGTTCTTGCAATTAATTCATGTATTACTGACAATTCTTCTATTAACTCTGTTTATTCAGCTTGATTGTTAATTTTTAAAATTTTCTCCATTAGTAAGTACTCATTCATTCAAGATATTGTAAAAATTTAGACAATATCTCTTCATTTTCTTGCATCTATAAAGTATGCCTAAAGTGTGTTTTGAAGAATGTTAGCTGGTCCTTCTCTAACTGATATATTCGTTTGTTATCCAATGCAGTTCTGTTTATCTTCTCGTCAAAATATTCCTCATCACCCGCGTCAATATTTCCGGTTATTATTTTTACGACTCTACCAAGTTTATTGAATAATCCCCTTCTTTTTCTCTTTGCATGTCCGAGTAACCGGTTAAATTGTATGTAAGTTTAATTTTCGCGTGTTACAACAGTTCACACTTCGGGTTGTTCTAGTAGGCCTATACTAGTGGAAAGTTTGTTTTCATTACATAGAGTTCTTTCCAGATGTCCTCTTTTAATTCCATCCTCTGATCTATTGGTGATAATGGGATATTATATAACACGGTCCAAGTTTTACTGCTGATTGTAAACCAATATTCCGGTACGAAGTACATACCTGGGAAGTCTAGTATTGGTTCTAACTTCACTAATTCCTTTCCTCTGGCGTTTACGAATAGCATTGTTAATGCGAATCCAAAAACAGGTCAGACTCGACTACTCCAACTCATAGTGCGCGTCTCAAACATAATACCAACCATTTTAGGCCAATGTTCGGAGACTGAATGGTTTCAGTCTATTTACATGTGTCACATATCGTTTTCTACCTTTTCGTATACAATAGTTACAATAGTCAGTAACTTTTTCTATTATCTTATGAGGTACTATCCAAGGGCGTTTGAATTTTTTAATATCTGTAATCGGTCCTTTTCTTTACTTACTACATGCTTATAATTTCCAACTTTGTCTCTAAATCATTTAAAACAATAGATTTTATCTGTTCAGGTTCTTCCTTTTCAAATCCCGTAACTCGTTCTGTTTGTACGCTAATTAACGCGACAGAATTGACATTTAATGTTCCAGCTTTATATATTATCTCATAATCGTATCCTTCTAATTTTAGTCGCCATTTGATTAAACGACTCCCTGGGTCTTTTACATTAAATAACCATCACAGTGGTTTATGATTAGTTACAATTTTAAATCTTCGGCCATACAGATATGGTTTAAAGTACTTGTTAGCCCACACAATTGCTAATAATTCTTGTTCCGTGGTCCTATAGTTACACTCAGCTTTATTTAAAGTGCGACTAGCAAAATCAATCGGTCTATCTTGTCCAATGACCTCTTGAGATAAGATTGCACCAATTGCGACTTTACTGGCGTCAGTAGTTAAAAAACTCTCTGGTGAAATCAGGATATTGCAATACGGGTGGTTCCGTTACTATTTTTTCAATTTTTCGAATGTGCGGTTTGTTAGTTATCCCAAATAAATAATAGTCTTTCTTTTCTTCATAAATTGTTTAGTGGTTTTTCTATGACTGCAAAATTTGGTATGAATCGCCGATAGCTCCTACTAGTCCTAAGTAAGACTTAATTTGTTTTGGTTGGTGTAGTGGAAATTTTAATACTACTTTAATTTTATCTGGATCGGGTCTTACTCCATTTTTGTTAATAATATGTCCTAAGTAATTTATAAGTCTGATGAAGAAATTACACTTGTCAGGTTGTAACAGTAACTTATGTTCTCTTAAGCGATTCAACACCTTGGTTAATTTTTGTTAAGTGTTCTTCTACAGCCATACTATGACTCACTATGTGATCTAATTTGACAAAACAAACTTTTCCGATTAAACCTGTTAATACAGCATTAATATTTTTCAAAGTCTTTGAAAAATGGCAGAAGTTCTTTTTAAACCAAAGGGAATTCGGTTAAATTCTAAGTATCCGTGGCTAGTGCTAAAAGCGGTTGGTTGTCGGTCTTCTTCCTTCACTTGTATATGATGATACCCGGATGCTAAATCTAATGTGTAATATTTCGAGTTCCCTAGCTGGTCTAATATTTCCGTGATATTAGACTAGGTAACGGATAAGAGTGTCCAATCGTAACATCATTAATTTTTCTGAAATCACGAAATCAACAGCTAACGCCACTTTCTCTCTCCACCATTGTCTAATTTTTTTTGAAACTACTACTATAGGTGCGCTATAGAGACTTGTACCATGTCTTATAATTTCTTCATCTAGCATTTTCTGTACCTGTCGATCTACCTCTGGTTTTAGAGTTTGTGGAATTCTATACGGTCGTACGTCCATAGGTGGGTGGTATTTTTTAATAGGGGTTATTTTGTGTTTTACTCTAGTGGTCCCGGTTAATTTATCCGCTAGCAAATAAAATATATCTCTACACTCGTCACAAAGATTACTTATTGGTTGTTTTTCTTTCTTCCGCAAGTGATCTATTTTTAAGTGTTTTACTACTTTATTTTGATTGATTAGCTTTACATATTCTTCAATACTTCGCAGGGTGCAATGTTTATCACTTGATCATGAATACCTTGTAATTCTATTAGATGACTATCATCTATGAACGTTTCGTTTTGAAAGCAACTAAGTTTTATATTAAACAAATTTCTTGTCCGGTCCTTAACATCATTGACACCGTTGGTTTTATTGTTTTCTCTACAGCAATCATAGTATATTCATTGTTAGGTGGATTTATTAAGCCGATTTGTATTCGTTTGCTGGCCTGCCTGTACGACTCTCTAAAGGTAGGCGATTGTTGTTTCCTTGTCTAATTTCTTTATCACGTTGGGCAAAGTTAAGTGGTTTTATTTTATTTTAGTTCTACATTCTTTGGGCACGTGGCCCAACTTATTACAAATGAAACATCTTACTATTTGTAATTTAGTGTTTGTGTATTCTAGTATTTGTTACTTTTGGTTTAGTATATAACAGTCTTTAGTTTTTTTTTGTGCTATTTTATTACAGTTAAACCATTTTGGTCTGTCGGTAAAAGTACCTTGATCTCTTAATCCTAATATAGTTTCTACTGTCAAAATCTTGTTAGGCTAACATCTCTTTTTGTAAATTACATGCTATCGCTAATGTTTCTTTCGTTACATTTATACGTTTTTACGGTGAGTAAACCAATTCTTCGCTCCAACAGTTCCATGAAAGGATGTACCTGTGCGTTAAGAGCGACCAACAGTTTCCTTTGCCGACATTTTTGCGAAATTTCTTCACTTCGGGTATGAAGGCGCTGTCATACTAGTCGACAGACACTTCGGTGTTCATCCATGCCTTTCAATAATTTTTGTAATTCAACGAGATTTTAGCATTTTTAAATACGGAGGTTTTGTTGACTTACCAATTAGGAGCATCGGGTTTTTATGTGTTCGGCCGGCATTATGATAAATTATCAGAGTGTCATACAGACAATAAACTTAAAAATAGTGGTATCTGCAAAGCTTCACTCCCTGCTTTGCAAACAAATATTAAAAAGATAACACAATAACATTAGCACTCGATAATGATAACGATAATGAATAAGCAGACGAAATAAAAAGTGTTTGTTTCGTTGGTTTTAGGTGACCCCGATTGGAAGTAAATCTCCAGCAGTTGCAGAAAACACTTCTATAAATTTTGACAAGGATTTTAGCAACCATAGAACCGATGAAGACAGCAGTGATGTATCACAGTTTGCTAATTAGCCTCCCACTTGCTCCAAAGAAAAAAACCAAATGGTGCCGACAGTTACATCTCTATATAGAAACACTGTGGTTGAGGACAGCATCTTAGAAACTCATTCTAAAGATTGTAGAGAACCTCTCGACAAGAACTCCAATTCCGTAGGTAAAAAGCGGAAAATACAAAAGAACTTCTGTATCTACTGCGAGACTGCAGTAACTAATTTTTCTCGACACATCATCCGTAATCATAAACTGGAGATCGATGTACAACAAATATTGTCAAAGCCAAAACTCAGTAATGACCGTAAGCAGCTGCTGACATTGTTACGAAACATAGGTAATTTTTTAGAAAACGTAAATAGATGCACAAAACCAATGAAAATGCTCTCAGGTCCTATTGATTCCGACAAGTATTTGCCCTCCTCTTCATGTTTACGCTTTTACTCGAGGAAGCAGCTGTTGAGGCATCGCAAGAAATGCATTCAGGTAGAAAGTAGTAGAAGTAAGAGTCACCAAGTTGATGGTCAAACTCTGTTATTACGTAACTATCAATATAATCAGCAACTAAAAGAGAAAGTTTTTCCACGGATGAGGGCAGATACCATATCTATCACTGGTAGCCAAAACCGACAGACTCATATGTGCTTATGGTGCCCGGTACTTAAAAATCCACAGAAGAAATCAATTCATCAACGTAACTTCTCGGAAAATGAGAGAACTTGCTAAATTATTACTTACACTTCGAACCTTGAACTCATCCATTACTGATCTCTTTTCAGCTCTACAGCCACAACATTACGACACTATACTTGAAGCTACGTCAAAAATGTGTGTATAAATCTCCAACCTACGCAATGAATATTAGCACTGCGCTAAAGAATTGTTGTGTGATAGCCATCAATTTCGCTCTGTAGAAGAAGGCTATCATTCCCAATCTGCACTCGGAAGAGGTTGAAGCAAACTTAAAGACTTTAATGCATTTTATTGAAACTAACTGGAGATACGATGTATCCAGCCAGGCTGCCGACGATCTCAATGTGAAGACTTGGAACAAGGTCTCTCTAGTGCCACTAGCATCTGATTTAAAGAAACTTAAAACCTATTTGGTCACTACTGGTAACTCAGCAGCTTCTACATTACGTGAAGATCCTGATGATGAGCGCGCTTTCATGAAACTAGTGGAAACTGTGTAATGTAGGATAATATTACTAAACAGGAGACGGCCAGGTGAACTGCAAAGGTTACCTCTGCACGTGTACGAAAGTTGTGGGAACCAGCCACGTGAAGGATACGAAGAAATCTTAGAATCCATTAGTCCGACAGAAAAGATTCTAATGGATCGATTCAAACGCGTAGTAATAAAAGGAAAAAGGAACCGTGGGGTACCCGTGCTGTTCAGCGCAGATATTCAGGATCATATACAACTATTATTACAAGTTCTTTCTTACTTTATTTCAAGTGTAAACGCTTATTTATTTGTGAAGCCGCGATCCAGTATTCCACTGTGTGGCTATAAAGTTGTTCAAAAGTATGCCAAGAAATGTGAAGCTAAAAATCCACAAGCTATCACTTGCACTAGACTCAGAAAACATTTAGCAACATTAACACAGATGTTAAACATGAATAACTCCGATGTAGAGCAGCTCGCTAAATTTATGGGTCACTCCATGCAAATACATTTCGGCTCATACCGACTACCAGACGATGTTTTTCAAACGGATAAAACTTTCGAAACTCCTCGTGTTGATGGAGAGAGGCGAAGCGGGGGAATATAAAGGCAACACTTTAGATGAAATAGTCCTCGATTTAAACGAAGTTATAGAACATCTACCAGACGAAGAGGTCGATGAAGAAACAACGGAACATTACGAAAGTATCACACCCAATACTGAACCTGAACTAATCCCGAACAGTCAACATTATTACACACAAAGCATGGCACCTAAGATGCATCAACCTGCTGTTAAACCATGTGGAAAACGGGTTCCACATTCTCAGCCAGCTGAAAAATCGGGACCTAAACGCGTCCTTACACCGTGGACTGACGAGCAAAAAAATATTGTAAAAACAATTTTTTAAAAACCACATAGCGAACAAAACCACACCGAAGAGATTTGAATGCGAACAATTAATCAGTGCCCATCCTAAAATAATGAATAACAAAGATTGGCTCAAGATAAAAGTTTTCATGCAAAACACTTACACAAAAAAGTAAAGTGTACCGGTGAATATGTAACATTTTTTTATGGTCATTCTAGAGAACCTCTCAAGAAGCCTTCCACTACCATGGGTAAAAAGTGGATAAGACAAAGGAACTTCTGTATCTACTGCGAGACTGCAGTAACTAATTTTTCTCGACACGTCATCCGTAACCATAAACTGGAGATCGATGTACAACAAATATTGTCAAAGCCAAAACTCAGTAATGACCGTAAGAAACTGCTGACATTGTTACGAAACAAAGGTAATTTTTTAGAAAACGTAAATAGATGCCAAAACCAATGAAAATGCTCTCAGGTCCTATTGATTCCGATAGGTATTTGCCCTCCTCTTCATGTTTAGGCTTTTACTCGAGGAAGCAGCTGTTGAGGCATCGCAAGAAATGCGTTCAGGTAGCAAGTAGTAGAAGTAAGAGTGACCAAGTTGATGGTCAAACTCTGTTATTACGTAACTATCAATATGATCAGCAACTAAAAGAGAAAGTTTTTCCACGGATGAGGTTAGATGGCCAAAACCGACAGACTCATATGTGCTTATGGTGCCCGGTACTTAAAAATTCACAGAAGAAATCAATTCATCAACGTAACTTCTCGGAAAATGGGAGAACTTGCTAACTTATTACTTACACTTCGAACCTTGAACTCATCCATTACTGATCTCTTTTCAGCTCTACAGCCACAATATTACGACACTATAGTTGAAGCTACAAAGCTCACAGCTTAGTACGACGTCCAAAAATGTGTGTATAAATCTCCAACCTATGCAGTGAATATTAGCACTGCGCTAAAGAATTGTTGTGTGATAGCCATCAATTTCGGTCTGAAGAAGATGGCTATCATTCCCAATCTGCATTCGGAAGAGGTTGAAGCAAACTTACAGGCTTTAATGCATTTTATTGAAACTAACTGGAGATACGATGTATCCAGCCAGGCTGCCGACGATCTCAATGTGAAGACTTGGAACAAGGTCTCTCTAGTGCCACTAGCATCTGATTTAAAGAAATTTAAAACTTATTTGGTCACTACTGGTAACTCAGCAGCTTCTACATTACGTGAAGATCCTGATGATGAGCGTGCTTTTAGCGTCATTCGGAACCATGAACCGGAGATCGACTTCCAACAAATACTGTCAAAGCCAAAACTCAGTAATGACCGTAAGAAGCTGCTGACATTGTTACGAAACAAAGGTAATTTTTTAGAAAGCGTATATAGATTTTCAAAACCAATGAAAATCCCCTCATGAGCTATTGATCCCGACAAGTATTTGCCCTGCTCTTCATGTTTAGGCATTTACTCGAGGAAGCAGCTCTGGAGGCATAATAAAGACTGGGTCATAATAATAGTTTACATGCAAAACACTTTCACAAAAAATGTAGAGTGTACCTGTGAATGTATACATTTTTTTTTTAGTTTCAGTTTTTAAAAATATGTATAGAGTGTGTACTTAATTTTAAGGTGTCAGTAACTTCCATTCTGTACCTACTTCGTCAAAAATAATTTATTAGTTACCAAACTCGCAAGCCTATCAATATAACCTTTACCGTAGTCCCTGTAGTCCATAGAATATTATACAACCTTATTTCTTTCTGTAAATGAATGAACTAATTAATAAGTAAGTACTGTGGAGCATAATCAAGTTTTTATCTTTACAACTTTGGAGCCTCTGACATCCTTTGTTGGTCGTAGGTAGATCCTCCAGTAAAGAGTTGTATCTGACTGGTTCACTGCCTGGTGGGAAAATTATTGGCACCAACTGTTAATAATATTAGTTTGTGTTACAAATTTCTCGGTATAGGTTATGTTGTAGACTTATTCATATAGACCTACCCTTCGAATGTCGGGATAACAACTTGTAACTTGGATATTTTATCTTTCTGGCAATCATTATTGGTAAAGTGGTTATTTTGTAAGTGAAATATATTTTGAAAAGAGAAGAATGGAAGGTGATATACTATTATAATTTAATTCTATATATAATTAAAAATCATGACTTGGAATTCAAAACACTAGGTATGAATGAGTTACAGATTTAACCCATTTCTTAACACAAAACCAAATTTTTTTAAAATAAATACAAATTGAGGAAATGAAAATGTTTTATGTTATACAAACAAAAAATTATCAATAGTAACTTGAGCAATTTACAAATTTTATTAATCATTATCATCACCATCACCACTCCAAGGACCTGTTGCGGAACCCATCTTCTCCTCGGTCTACCGACACCTCTCTTCCCAGAAGGGTGATAACCTAAGGGAGCCGCGGGTAGACGGATATCAGGTATGCGGTTCAAGTGTTCACACCATATCCTTCTGTGGTCTTCTATCTTCTGGTGCAACAATACAATGTTTGATTCGCTTCTAATATCCCCGTTCTTTTCTGATCCAGGAGAGAACAACCTTGTGTCCTTCTTAGAAATTTCCTTTCAGCTGTCTGAATCCTCTGTATGTTCCTTTTACGAAGAATTCATATCTCACTGGCATACAGGAATGTGGGGACAGCCACAGATTTGAAAAATTTAATTCGATTATCCTTTCCTGTTTTATTTTCCAGGAACCTATGAATCTTTTCACAGATGCGTCTAAATTTCGTTAGGTTAGAACCCAATCAATATGAGATATCACAACCTATATAGAATCCAGCTGAGTCGGCCTTTGTACAAAAGAAGACTCTCATCAATTGTTATCTCTCCTTAGAGTAACAAAAAGTTGAAATTTTTGAATGGGTATACAACAACAACTGGGTAAATTTTATGTAGTTTTGAGTTTTGATGAATTGTAGCGTCAAATGAAAAATGGCTGTATTTTTTATTGCTAAAAAGCTATTGTAAGAAATTGTTTTGGAGAAGAATCGACTAAATATAAGCGGATTTTTTGTCCAATAGAAATATAAACCAGATTTTTTTTACAATGCTCTTCAAAATAATGAGATATAAGAATACTCTCATTTCATTTACACTTACGAAAAAATCGCGTGGATTTTTTGTCTGCCATAATATTTATTTGTTTCATTTGTGATCAACTGAAGAAGACTGTCATCAAAAATTAATTTTAAAAAGTCTAAAGAAGTGTTTCTACCTTTGTCTATTCCAGAATTTATTTTAGCATTCCCCAATAAATGAGAAGCGTGAAGGTGATAGGGGATGATTTTGTGGATCAACCCTACACCAAACACGGGCATCGCACACGGCAGCATCACCAGTGTCACTCTCTTCACTTGGGCTGTCTACTGACAAACTATATTCAGATGTATCATCCCCACTAACATCAACAGACATATAAGAAATGTCAGAAATATTGAGAGATTCTTTATCACTCACTGGAAATTTAAAAGCTTACGACAACAGATATCAAGCAAGCATAGTAAACAGTAAAAACAGACGTTGAAATCATATAATCACACGCTGAAACACACGTACAAAACACTGTACACTAAAATACAAAGCGTATAGAGTCTGTAGAGTCGTTGACCACAGACATAACTGCACAAAATCATACCACTGCGGTAAAACACACACACACACACACACACACACACACACACACACACACACACACACACACACACACACACACACACACACACACACACACACACACAGTCGCATCGACTTCAAAAAGACCCTGGAATCTGCACATCATAAACATGCCAGACTACTATATATTTACAACAGTAGCAGTGAGAGGCATAACAAGAGAGTACCGTTGCCGCAGGCAATTACCGTTCACCGCAAGGGGCTGGAAATTTTCGGCTACCCACATGGTTCGTAGCAAGTAAGTCTAAGAATTTCTTTCTTTATAATTGACATACTGTAGTAGCCTCTGTGCAACAATAAATCTCTTCCTAGCAGCAATTGGAATAAATTCCTTTCTCATAAGCTTGAACGCGCTAATCGGAAAACATTGCCTATATTGTTGTGCAACAGTGTTATTTCTGTTTGCTATTATAACCACTAACACAGCTTTATTCAATTTATGAACTGTTGAATAAAGTAGAGGGACAATTTCTCAGAAATAATACCAATATGAGAGATGTTATTTCACTAACTGAAAGACTCGCCGTAACTCTAAAATAAGTGGTTTTAAAAATTACTTGGTTGTTTATTCTCCGTTCTTTATTTATCTACAGCACGATTATTTCACAATGTAGTTAAACACAGTAGAGTGCTGAATGTGTCAAATGGAATTATAAACACAATTTTAGAATTTTGAAGACTTACTGACTTACTATCTCATGTGTCCAATCTACTCGCCAAGAATTTTTCTGGCTCAGCAATTTCTACAACTGTATGCGCAGCAAATTTATAAAAGCGTTAAAACTTGAAAGTTTTCATACTACTTATAAAAATATGTTGTTGACATTTGAAATGATCTGAGCTGTCGAAATGACCTGATGATCTCTTTTTGAAAAACTTTTATCGTTATATAAATATGCAATTTTACACGTGATAACTATTCTTAGAAGTTTTTAGGTGTAAAAGTTATTTCTCAGCGATTTTAAGATAATCTGTATTCGATTTTTCTTGCTTGCTTTAAACTTACTTTTAACGTTCATAAATTTCAACGGACATTTGAAATTTTTCTGTTTTCTATTTTATATTGTAGTTTAACTAATTTAAAATTTAAATGAGTTAAAATGACTACATAATTTTGTTATTCACATTTATTATATGAATATCAATATTATCATCAGAGGTAACTTCAAAATTAATTAATTATGAATTCAAAAGTAAGCATACTTTCTTAACTTAATAGAGTATATTCCCTGGTACGCAATACATTAGTGTAGTTATGTAGTAATTTTGTACTTTTATTTTACAGACATAAACTAATTAATAGATAGTATCTATCTCTACTGAAATAATAAACTCTACTGTGTAAAATTATAGTAACACAAGATTATTATTTATGTATACACATTATTTTCAATTTACATAAAGCAATAAAGTCATAAATTTATCTAGGATGATAAATATAACTATCAGATTACATACGACAAATTACAAATTTAGGCCTAATCCTCCTGTTAAATACATAAGTCTAACTCACAGTCAGTAACTGGACTGAGTGTGTAAATGGTCTGAAAGTGGAGATGTCATGGCACCGCGCAGTGCAGTGTGAAAAGCTCCATTTGCGGCAACGGTGGGTTGATATGGGTCGTGGTGCTCAAAAAGTTGTAGTTGAACTTCTGAAAGGTTACATATAAAACAATGTTGAATCAAGAACCACGGTGTCGCACCGGACACGGCGCATTGCGATAAATCGTACCGCCTGAACGAGGCCTAATGTCGGTGGACTGCAGAACTGGAGGTGGGCTTGTAGTTGGTTCCTCTAAACTTTGTGCTTATAACGACAGACTGTCCCATGAGCTACTAGATGTACCAGGTTGTGGTGAATTACACTGAAACTGGGAAGCGAAAAATGCTTGGCCTTCTAATTCTTGCACCACTGTAAATATTCTTCTTTTCGCTAAGTGCTGGTAATAAGGAGGAAGTTTCTTCAGAGTAGGGGACAAACCTTCTAGGAATGCATCTATAGGATGTTTGCCATTTTGATTTTGTTTTTGAATATTTTGTAGTACATATTTCATGAGAGTAGCAGAAGCGCTCTCTGGTATGTTTTTTCTTTTCTTTCTTGGCAGTTCAACTTGGAGGGCGTCATTGTCACTGCTAGTGTTTGCGATTTTTTCGTTGGTCTCATTATCACAATCTGCAATCTGAATATTTACTGTATCGGAACTATTATGAGGTTGTCCTGAGGTTATGTTTGAATAGTTGGTCTTTCATTTATGTGAGGCAACAAAAACTGTAAAACCTCTTCATATTTATATTTTTTTACAGTCGTGTCAGCCTCTTGTCCACTCTTGGTTTTTCGTTTGTTGAGGGACTTTTTAAATTGACCGCGAATGTTTATCCACCGCCTTTTGCACGAAACATCTGTAACAATAATAAAGCTGACTTCAGTAAATTTTCAGATATTGTCTGCGCGCGTTTTTGTAGTTGACATTTTTTTTTTTAACTAGTTGGTCTAACCGTTTAGACACGAAGCACTATAACAGATACAAGATCTGGCAATAGATCTGTTATAGATATAAGACTTGGATGTGCGAATGAAACGTCTTATACTATACTGTGGATTCCAAGTTTAAAAGATGTGCATAACATAGAAATTAGTTGTACATATGAAACTATTAGTAAACCGCTTAGTATTCAAGTAGAACATGTACTTTTTTCAGATACTTGGCAACAGGAGATTCTTTAAAAACTATATCCTATAGTTATAGATTGGGTCACGCAACTGTATTCCAAATAGTACATGAGACATGCCGAGCAATAGTTGAAACGCTCATGAAAGAAGTGATACCGGAACCATCTGAAGAAGAATGGTTGGCTATCGCCGAAAGCTTTTGGAACATTTGGAATTTCCCTAATTGTTTAGGGGCACTAGATGGTAAACACATTAATATCGACGCACCTGCCATCAGTGGCTCTGTGTATTTCAATTAGAAGAGAACTTTCTCTGTTGTATTACTTGAGTTAGTAGATGCTAATTACTATTTCATTATGATTGATGCCGGTTCTATTGGGAGAAGCAGTGATGGTGGTGTATTTTCTCATTCGGCATTGGGAAAACGTTTAGAAAATGGTAGTCTTAACATACCGACAGTAAAGTCTTTACCCGGGACCAATATAGATGTGTCATTTGTTATAATCGCTGATGAAGCCTTGCCTTTAAAAATTTATTTATGAGACCATACCCTGGGCGTCAGTCTAGCGGAAATGAACATATTACAAATTTTAATTATCGGCTATCCCGTGCTCGACATGTCGTAGAAAATACTTTTGGTATTTTGACTAAAAAATTTAGAATTTTTTTAAGACTATCAAGTCGTCTCCTGAAAACGCGGACTACATTTTTACGGCTGCATGTGTATTACATAATTTTATAAAACAAATGAACAGTTCAGCAAACAAAGTTAGTACACGTATTGATGAGGTCTTGAGTACATCCCAAATTTTACTTAGTTTACCGCCTCAAGGAGGAAGAGGAACAGATACTGCCTTTGCCGTCAGAGAAGTATTTAAAGATTATTTCTCTTCACCTGTTGGCAGGATTGTACCTTTAGATATTAACGTGTAAACATATTATACAAAATAAACACTAACAAACTCTATCATTTTATAAAATTCATAAGTTTTGTATATGAATACTATGAAGAATAAATAAAAAGTTTCTACTGACCTGATTCGTTCATTTCATCTGATATTTTCTTCCAAAGTGATGCTTTTGTATTATTATCCAAGTAAGAGATGAATATCTCGTAATCCAAAACACTACGTACACAACTCACCAAGTGTAGCAATGAACTGTGAACTACACGTTGGTTCGTTTATGTCACAACGGGACGTGGCGACAACGTGACTGTGAGGAGGTGACGGGGACAGAAAAATATCGTTAGCGACGGGCGGCCAACGTGTACCTTACGGCACACGTCCCCGTAACATAAATGCCCTCTATGAAATCAGTGAGCTAAAACATCGACGTGTCTTGTACGACACTCGTGCCGTATCCGCCCCGTTGTAGCATAAATAGGCGTTAACTGGAACACGTCGGACAGGTTGGCTACCACTGGTCCATGCACACCTAATACACGTTTTTACTCCATGTTAAATTGGCAACGTCGCAGAGGTCACTTCAGCGATCGAATGTACTTGAATATTCAACTGGAGGCTACATACGCAGTGAAATGTATCTTGATATACGCGCGGAAGTCACTTAACTCAGTATGAATGGATTCTACATTGAAGACAGAGTATACACACTTTGTTGTGAAGTGTATATTTTTAATAAGTATTGGATTTAAACTGTGAGTAGCATTAATTTTTCTGCCTTACAAATAAATGAAATATTCGCAGTTGGATAGGACAAATTATTATTCCTTCAGGGGGATGCCATGATACCACAATCATGTACGGAAGCCGAGTTGATAGCAGGATGTATATATATATATATATAATTTAAAATATGATTAAATATGTTTATTTTAGTGGGAATGCAAAATGCAAAATGGGAAAGAATTTCTAACTTGATTTGAGAAACTACGCCTCATGGCCGAATAGTAGTGTGCACTGTTTCAAAGTAGGATTCGATGTAAATGTATGTTGTAAGTAAAATCAAAGGTAATGTCATTGGTAAATAGCAAAATTAAGAGTAATTTATTTCAAGTAACAAGTTCCGCTATTTCTGGTTCGCTTAAACGAAACTGGCCCAAAGGTAAGCATAATTTAGGTTTCATTGTTGGTAACAAGATGGCGTCCGAAAATGAAGACGAAACCGTGAATAAAATTAAAATTAATTGAGTTGTGAATAGTAATAGACAGTTACAGTTGGCGCCCGAACAGGGACACGACATAAAATTTTATTTTATATGGAGTAGGCCTACTGGAAAGAGCGGAACAGTTATTTGAGGTAATATAAAATTTGATGTACGTAAAAATAGACGTAGAAATAGGGTTATGTTATGATAACATATTGGTGTTGATGTTCTGTAGCGGGTATTGTGAATTAATATGTGTACTTATTAAGTAAAATAAAGGGGTTGTGACGATTTAATTGAAACTGTAATCTTAAATAAATAAAAATTAAATTTGCGAGCGATTAAGTATTTTTAAATCGCACTATTAAACCTAAAGCCCCTGTACTAAATCAGAATGAGAATGAGAAGTGAATGAAAATCAACAGAAGCACTAATAAAAAGTCGAATTGTAAAAAAACTTATTAATATCACAATTAACCCTTTGCTAGTCATCATGCGGTGACCTGTTAGTTCCGGACTCAACGTGTTTATCGAGTCGTCTATAATTTAGGAAGATATAAAAATCATAATGTTTGTAATTAGAAATTTGAAGGCACGAGTAGTAGTTAAAATAATTCACTTAAATTATATATGTATAATTAATGTATTGTTTTTGGTAATAAGAATGTCAATTTAAATAAAAATAGGAACTATATTGTCGCGGAGTACTTGCCCCTCTCCGTTGTTATGTGCCAGTCGAATCTAGTAGAGAGTCACTATGCTGCCGTCAGACCATACAGACGTATGAGCGAGAGCTCCACAAAAATGCATTTGTTTTTTTAATTTAATTTTAAAATGTTAGCTACCACTGCTAAACGTGGTGAGCGTTGTGTAATGTGTGAATGATATAAAGATGTGTTAAGAAGAAAAATGTAATAAGTAAAACAAAAACTTAACTAGTAGTAAACAAGATGACGTCTGCCCTCAAGAGGTAAATACAAGTACAACCTTATACATGAAGATGTGATCTGCATAAACTTCATAAATACACGTATACGATGCATAAGACGCTGACGAGGACCTCCGTGGATCTACACCTACTTTCACAAAAGAAACTTCAATCTCCGCAGTGAACATCCTATCTAGTACTTGCCGAAGACACGACCCAGATGATGATGCCGACTTCAAGAATTCCAAAGAGAGACACCCCAGGACGAGGTTACTACGACCAATTGTAAAGGTGACTCGATAGCTTGCCTCATATTTGTATCATATTTGATACACCACTCACATTAAAAAAGAGACTTTTCAAAGACTATAAATTTTGTTTAAAATTAAAATGAGACAAGCTAAGAGTTTACTGTAAGATTCAATATCGTACGTTGTAACGCCTTAAATGTAAATGTAATTTATAATCACTTTAAGTAATAATACCATTCTTCAAATGGTAAAAGAAGTCTTGCAAGCGTCTAGATGAACTCAAAATACTTAGAAGTCTTTGCTATAAATATACTTAAAGTAAACTCGGATCCGAGGTAAAAGAATACATAATCAGTTTGATCCCTAAGTTTTTATGAAAAGCATTTAAATATTTTAATCTAATTAATGATGTCACGGGATCTTTGAGTAACAGTTGTTAATAAATAGAAGTCATCTTGTTACACATGAAAATGAGTGCATAAATCAGTGAAATACCTTCCCTTGTTTCCTTATAATTATCTTATGTAATTTGTTCTATTAATTTGAGTTTAATAACAGTTCGTTACAACGTAGGCAGCCCATGTAATTGGCAAATGTCAGTTAAGATGGGTTCCCTGGATTTGTAACGTGGCAATACGTTACAGGGTATTATATAATTCATTTTGAACATGGCCGAGGCACAAGTAAACGATATAGATTTCGCGTGGGACGAATGGGAGTACGAATTTAGAAGTATTATGAATAGAATGATGGACGACGAGTGGGGTAATTTGGACGATAATTTGAGACGGATGGAAGAACAAGAAGAGGGAATATTCGCCGAAATTAAAAAACATAGTGAGTATAAAGGTAAGATAGTTGAAGTGATAGGAGTAAAAAAATAAGACAGTGAATAGGCCTAATGATAATAATGATAGTGTAGTGGTGGTAAAAAAGTCAGAGAGACAGACCAATTTAACAAGAAGAAAGACGATCAGGTGGTAGACAATAAGGTAAATAATGATAATATGAGTGAATCTGATTATAAGCATATAATGGAAATGTTGCGAATGATTGATAAAAAATTAGATGAAAGGGTGGAAATGGTGAATAAACGGTTTAAGGAAAGTGAGGAACTGATCAATAAGGGTTTTGATATGATGAATAAACGTTTTGATGAGTTAAACACAATATTAGATGAAAGGAAGGAAATGATGAATAAGGGTTTTGACGAGTTAAAAACATTATCAGATGAAAGGAAGGAAGTGATAGATAAGGGTTTTAATAAACTAAAGGATGTTCTTGATAAACAAGACGAGAAGTGGGAAGGAGATAGATATCGATTAAAGGAGGATACAGGTGAATCAAATAAGGTAAGTGGTTGTAGTGATGTTAATTACAATTATGAGATTATAGTGGGGGTAGAAAGTGGTGAAAAGTCCGATAAAGTAAACGAAAATAAAGACGATCAGTATATGATAAGGTAAGTGGGGTTGAGAATTATGATAATATAAGTAAAAATATGGTGTTAGAGAGCAAGGTTGTGAATATTGAGAGTGCTGATGAAGTTTTAGTGGGAGTAGAATTTAATAAGGGAATGGTAGTGAGTATTGATAAGTTAGAGAGAGAGAGAGAGAGAGAGAGAGAGTTTACAGGTAGAGGGGTTGCAGAGGGTAAAATTTTCCCGTGGTGTTGTGGTTGTGGGTGAAGAAAATGCTTCACGAGTGTATTTGGGAGACGTATGGTCTACAAATAGTTGTCCCTTGATTTTTTGTGCATCTGGTAGATGGTGCAGTAATAAAGTTGTAGTACCTTCTGCATGGGTTAGTAGAAAAAGGGTGAAATGGTATTTTGATGGGAGATATTTGGAAAAAGAGTTGTGTGTTGATGGGGAGATAGAATTATTTAAGGTGGGTAACAATTATACAGAATTGGTAGAAAGGTTAGGTGTAGAGAGAGGGGATAATGATATTGAAATCTTACCTTGTGTTGAAGCTGACATAGCAGCAGTAGAAGACGATGTTATTAATGATGAATTTATAACTTACCTAGTGGTGACAGATTATACCAAAGGCGACATGACTATACTCGATGGTGACAGGTTGTATGATATAATAATCTGGAATAATCCTGTTTGTATTGTGGAAGAATATGAGAATATAAATTATGTTGATAGTAATAATATAATGTATTTAACAAAAAATGATTTGTGTAGTTGTAAGATCAGATTGTTATTCAATGATGGAGGGTAAATGTTTTATTGTTCATGAACATTTAATTATGTGAATAGTGTGGTTTTGACATGGATTGTATTATGAAATGATTTATGGTAAATGATAACAGATAACAATTTGGATTGTATATTCTTTTGTGTGTTAATTTCATTATGTTGATTGTAACAGGGCTATTTTGAACGGTATATTTTTTTATTTTCAATTTATCAATTATTGGGGACTGATCGGTTTGGACACCCTTTACGGTAACTCAGACATGTTTGTTGGACACCCTGTATACGATCCAGTACCGGGCTGTGCCTAGCGCACAACGATAACACCGTTGGAATGCCAGCCCGTGCGCACATGCATGAATCTTCCGTTGGGGAAAAATGTAAAAAAACTTTGTAGCCTGCCACCAGTAATGTTTGGAATGCAGCTGTAAGTGTGCGCCCGTGGGCCTCTACAATACTCTCGACACCAAAGTATATCAGCGGAAGCGACGCAACGTGGCTAATTAACTGGCCACGTGAGCGTCCCGGCCAATCACCGATCATGCTGACGGAAATGATTTGAATGTGCGACGCAACTTGGTAGCAGCGTCAGTCCGCCACAACACGAGACCACGCGTGGTGCTATAAAAATTTGTTTTTAGCTAAATACGGTCGGCCGGCTAAAACACCAGTATTAATGTGAATCAAAGTACAGTCATAATGTAACAGTCAACGCAGTAAGTCATCAAGAGTGCGGGCATAATTTCGAACATCGAAAAAGAGGAATATGTGTTTGATACGCCATGCGGTCGGTGTGAGACTCCACAGAAACAAGTAATAGTATCTCTTTAATAAAGGCCTAAATTTAAGTAAAAGGGGGGTTTTTAAATTAAACAGTATGAGAGGGAGAGAGCGGGCAATCTGGGTCGTCTTAATAGTTTAGTTAATTAGTTTGTCAGTTTTTTAAGTTGCAACTAGTTATTAGTGTATTGGTCATGTAAAAAATAATCCAAGTTTTTGTAATTCCTTAAGAAAAATAATCGAGATGTAGAGTAGTAGTTTGAGTCGAAAATGAATATTAAGTAAAGTAAAAGAAAGTAAACAGAAAAATGTCATGAAACAAATAAAATACCATTTTTATTGTGCTTGCAAAATATGCGTCTGTCATTGCATTGCCCGTTTTTCTCTGCCTAAGTACATCAGACGACACCCTGGTAATTCGCTAAGAAGGTAAGTGGTACAAATTTAAATTTTTTCATTTTAAAAAACAAGTAAAGTTTCAGTTGCCGCTTATTAATAGGCACAGATTTCTAGATTTTTAATATTTATTTAAACTCGTAACGTTTTATGATGTATTTGTGTATTACATTAGGGGGTATTCTTTATTTTAGGTAAACCATGTATGTAGGTAATAGGAATTGATTTAATAATAATTATAACATTTTTTCAGACTAAATAAGTGATGAGAGTAAATGTGAAATTTTGGAATTGTAATTAAAATAACTTAGTGTTTGAAAAAAAAAAGAAACTGATTGAATTAAATAATTTGAGAGTAATTAATTAATGTTGTATAAATGAACTTTAGTGATGAAGTTAAATGATTTTCTGAGATTTAGATTCTATAATGAATAGTAAATGATTAAACATACAATATGTTCAGGTGTTGAGTTATATTGTTATTATGAGGTAAGTTATGAATTTTCTAATGTAAATTTCAATGATCATATTAATGTAAAATGTTGAAAAAGATGGAGTTTGGGTGATGATTATTTCAATAAGGCATTTGAGTTAGTCAGAGTTAATTTTAATGGGTGTTAGGCAAAATAAGAATTCCTGGAATAAAAGTAATACAGAAACGGGTCAGTAGTAGGGACACAGTAGTGGGAGTGCATATATGTAGAGAAAGTGAGAGTAATGTAATATGAGAGTAAATAGGTGATGGTGAAATTTTGTAGTAAGGATGATGGTGTAGGGAGTGATCAACATACGTCGTTGTGGCAGGGTTCGCATGGAGAAGTTTCGAAGAGTATTTGCCGAGATTATGTGGAGGGCAAAAGGGTATGAATGGAATTGCAGGTTTGGGAACACACATCCTAGTTACAAAGAGGGTATCAGATATTTTATTCTAAGAGGGAAGGACTTAAGTGGAATTAGTGTTGAAGGGGGTTATTATTGAGAGATTGGTGTCACCCTATGCAAATCTGTTAGTGGTTGTTAGAAGGAAGAAAGGGAGTAAGGTTATATATAAATGCCAATTCAATAAATCAAATCATTGTGAATGACTGAGAATCACCCAAACCAATTGATGATGATGAAAATGTGAAATAAAAGAAAATTCATAGTTGAAATGTAATAATAAATGAAATGTGATGTAAAATGAATGTTGATAATAAATTTGAATTTTTTGGAGAATTTAATCGTACAATAAATGTTAAATAATTAAAGGCTGATATAAAAGAGTTAATAGAAAGTTCAAGTTGTAATGTTTATAATTTTCTATACAAATTATTTAACCTGTTTCGACAAGCAGTGAACACCTGCTCAATTGTATGTGTGTTACACGTGGTGTATCTTGTGTGTGTTAGGATGCAGGCATAGACAGGAATCTCAGCAACCCGCCCCAAGTAATTAATAAAATAATTATTTTAATTCACTGTGCGAAAACTAATTAGTGTATGATCAAACCAAAGGCACCAAAGTGTGTGTAAAATTTATAGTTATCCCCAGTGAAAAGATGACGTTAATAGAACACGTTATGCGAAGACAGTGCAAAATAAACGTGCCAAAAAATACGCAAATTACCCTAAGATGCTCAAATTAATATAGTGAGTGCTTAATCGAATTAGCTATGATTTGTGCTATCTCGATTCCATGCAAAACATTGCTATTTGCTAATAATTGCAAATAGATGAAAAGGTTCGGGAGTGGGGGCTGTCACGAGATATGCAGGTATCGACAGGACGATTTTGGAGCCGACTGGCGCGGAATCTCGAGAGGGTATAAATTAAGGGTTCGACCAAAAACCTTCTCTTCATTTCAAGACACAGTTGCAGCCGGACATGCTGTCCGTCGGCGAAACCGTTTATTTTTATTCTATTACAAGTCGCAGTATCAAACGAAATAACGTTCGTTAAATTCACGACAATATTACGGAAAAACTAAATACCGCAATAGTAAGTCTCCCAAGAGTATATACGGGAAAGCTTATGTAGAGCGACGCTGGACTCTAGACGCATCCAGGAACATGCTGCCGTAGAATGACGCTGGACTCTAGACGTATCCAGGAACACATGCTGCCGTAGAACGACGCTGGACTCTAGACATATCCAGGACCACGCCAGGACAAGAGGAATGGAAAACTAACTCTGGACAATGCTGGACCCCAGACAACAGTCGTAAGATCATCAGAAATCGAGGTGACATGCGTAATGCATTTTAAATGATTTGTAAAAAAAAAAAATAAGAGCTCATAAAGACGATTTCAAAGAACAGTAAATTAAAACAAAGAAAAGTTTATACTTAGTAATAATATGTTAAAATGTAAATAAACGTTTAGTCGTAAGAATGAGCGATCGCATATATATAAAAGCATTCATAAATGAAAGAGAATTTAAAGTAAAGAGAGTAGAGTTTATTATCAAAACAGATAGTAAAGTGAGTAGATATTTGAAGTATAGAAAGATTAATTTAAAGTTGAATATTAAAACAACGCCAATTGTAACGTGTCAAAATTGGGTCATTTCATTTATTGCGGGTATGGGGTATTTGTATTTTTATTTATTTCATTTTTGGGGTTTTGTAAAAAATATTGTGTAAACGTTATTTCCATTGTAACAGACCACGTGGCAAGAGAACAGTTAGAACAAAGGCAAGGCGTAATATTCTGTTGTGTAACCAGGCGAGGAATTTTTATCACCCTCGAATTCTCAGAACTCTGTATAAGTGTGACGGTGCGCGTACTCAACAGCTCAAGTATGCGCGCCGTGGGGATGCCAAGAAACTTAAACGACGCTAGGAAAAATGGCGTATGAACGAACAGTTTGTGATATCAGCAAGACGACCTACAGGAAATATCGTTAAGTACCGCCCACTGCTAGTGACATCAGACTAGCAGTGCCTAGAGCTCGTCGACACACTTGGCTGATATAACTACTATGCTTCATGCATAAAGTCAATAGAACACAGCAACTCAATGTTAAACGGCGACGAAAATCTGTTGGCCGTGGATACGAACTTCCTATCGCTCAGCAAAGGACGCTTCCCAGTTACTCTATTCGTGTCGGCCGGCACACAGAGCTAAGTTAGGCTCCTAATAAAGTTTCATAATTTTACTGGTAATGAAGTAATGTAACAGTTAAAAATTATGTGACCGCGGTCGGGAAGACAGTGAAGAAAAGACCAAGTTTATTTCGGACACCTCAGTATATACTAAAAGTGAGAGACAAGCGTTCAAGTGATCACCACATGCTCCGGTCGAGAAGGGTATTGGGCTAAAATGGGTTAAAGTTTTTTTTTCTTTCTTTTAAATATGGAGGTATGAATGAGAGAGTGAGCAAAGCTGGGCTATCTTAAAGGTGTAAGTAATAGTATGTAAGTATAGAAAATAAGATGTAAGAGTTGCACAACCTTTGAAAACATGTAAAAAATCTATTTGGAGAACAACTTATAAATTCACCACTTTTGATTAATAAACAAAAAAATAATTTCTCTTCCAAGATGTATTGTATAAGTTATTCACACAACCTTGAAAATTACGCTTGTATCCCAACGTACGTATGAGACCCTGGACCCAAGAGCACACAAGGACGGTAAGTGGAAGTTTTTTTTTTTTATTTATTATTTTCTATGGTATTTTAAATAATGTTAGTAAATTCGTAGCTTAACATTTGGCGCCCGAACAGGGACGAATTTAATAAAAGGAAATTCCATACCTACAAATAAGATACAAGCGCAATTGAGAGGTTAAGTGAAAATATGTAAAGTTACGTAAAATAAGTAAAAAATATTTGTTCAGATAATAAATAAATTACATATTTAAAAATATAATAATGGAAAATATAGAGAACGGAGTCGATTTGTCCGACTCGACTGTGATAAGCGAAACAACTGAATTTGATGAATCAGCTGTTATGAATAGCCTTGAAATACATTCAACACCGAATGTAGGTCAAGACGACAAAATTACAAATGTAATCAAAATGAATGAATCAAATAGTACAGATGATTCGAGGATCCAAACGACCCCAAAATCAAATAGAGAAAGTAAAAATAATAACGAAGTCAGCTTCACTGACGATAAAACAGAAAGTCAGTTAACGCCAGTCCAAAGCAGAAAATCTGATACAGAGGAGATGTTAACACGGTTATATAGCATGATAAAAGCTAGACTTGATATTAGTGACAATAAAATGAATGACAAATTGGATAGACAAAGTAGCGATTTTAATGTAAAGTTTGAAGTTCAGAACAGAAAATTCGATGAACAAAAGAATAGTTTTGATGAGTTAAAAAATCAGAATAATGAGTTGAAACATGAGATTCAAGAAATTAATAGACGTAAAAATACCCATGAAACAATAAAAAACAGTTTGAGTAAATTAGAACAGAGTGTGGAGAGAATGGAAGTAGTTGTAATGAATCCAAAGAAAAATAAAACAAATGAAAATTGTAATGACAAGTGTGAAAATATGATATCAGATAAAGAGTTAAAAAATGATAACAATAATGTTGAAAATAATGAGAATAATAATATTGAGTATAGTAATGTGTTTGAAGAATTGGTATCAGAAAGTGATACGGTGAAACTAAATAATGAAAGGACTGATGAGTTGGTGGAATGCGATTATGAAATGTTAATGTGTGTGCAGGAGTTAGAGAGAGTGTGGAAAAATAATGTTGTGGTAGAGTGGGGACAGAGGGTAAATTTTCCCCTTATTGTTTATAATGTTTATGATGATTTAATGAGTTCACAAGTGCTGTTGTTGAAGGGCAAGAGTCCCGTATTGGTAGATGAATTGAGGTGTTTATTTTTGTTGTGTAATTTTGTACCCTCTGTCTGGAATATTGTGAGAGTGTGATGTGGTGTGGTGATGAGAGAGAGTTAAACAGAGAATTGTATGTGGAGAAAGTAACAGAATTGTATAATTTGAATAGAAAGTATGACGAATGGAAAGAAAGTTTAGAAGTATATTTGAATAATAATGACTATAATGATTTGACAAAAGTAATTAACCCGATAATGAATGAATTTACTGACGGAGACGTAACAAAAATACCTAACGTTGACTGGTTTGATGAGTGTTTTGGTAAGATGAATGAAGTTAGTTTGTATGGTTATAACACACGAAACAGTAATTTGTGTGTGAATGAGATTGAACGATGCTACATAAAACAAAGACTAATCTATGATGATGGAGGCTAAATTATAAAACAATAAAAGACAGTTATAAACATTTTGTTTTGTGGTTTTGACATGGCAGATTTGGACATTGAAGTGCGGGAAAACTGAACAGTTAATAACAAAAGTTTGTAAATAAAAATGTAGTAAATTTATTTGTGTGCATTGTAGAATGTTAAGTAAATAATGTGTGTACGTAAGATGATTGTTGCAATAATAATATAAATATTTTGCAATTTAAATAAATGAACAGAATGAATTTTGAAAACAGTAATTGACTAATTGTAATTGTTTTGATAGCTATATAATTTGTATTTTTCAGTAATTAATTCAATTAAAACAAATTGATATGTTTTAAATATTTGGATTGATTATTTAAATGTTATATAATTAAATTTTCTGAGAAATTTAAATTATTTTACGAGATGAATTTGGTAATGAAATGATCAATTGGTTGATTTAAACTAATATTTGTGTTAAATGTTTCAGAGGTGAGGTGAAAGTAATGTGGTATGGTGAATATGTTTTGTGTATATCATGTTAAATGGACTGTAAGTATAGAACTTTTACAATATGAATCATGTATAATAAAAATCTTTGCAGGTGTAACTAAGATTTTAATTCAATAGTGAGATTATTTGAAATAATTGTGTTCAATAAAAATGATAATTAAAAAATTTAATAATAACTGAAAAATGATATATACTAATTATTAATAATAAATTTGGAAAATTTTAAGAAAGTCCAATGGTAGAAAGTTATGAATGAGTTAAATGATTATCGATGAAAATATTATATTAGAATGTATATAAAAATGTAATTAGTTAGTTATTAAGTTGCTATTGCGGGGGTGGCCTGTGCTCTCGTAGATAGTGAAATGGGTTGGGGTAACAGAGAGTGTTACCTCCATCGGAGGCCAAAATGGCGAAAATGTGCAACACACCCTTTTCGTGCAAATTAAATTTGCACACTGATAGACTCTCGTGTCGCACATACTAATGATGAAGTAGAGCAGGCACTGAAATGCAAGTTAGATTTCCCCGACTTTTCGGGCGATTACTGCCTTACCAGCACTAATCGTGGATTTGGCTAGCGGTTAGCTATGGTCATACCAAGTCCCTTGACCATAGCTGACTTGAAATTGGTATATAGTAGAAATTAAATGGGGGTGACATTAGGGGAAATCCAGGCACTATGGAACAGCGGCTACCACTCTGTTCGAGTAGGAACAGCAAGGCCAGGTGGTAGACCCGTTTAAGGGCGTGTGATTATAGACAAGAATATGTTGATATTCAGACGTTAAATGTAACTGCCGAAGCAAAGACACGGAGAGGTCAAACTACTCCAAAAATATGCCTTCTTTGTGAAAGCGAAAAGCCGCCACAGCCTTACATAATTTGCAATAGAGTGTGTGGATGGGAGGTGACTCAGAGGAGCCACGAATTTAAATTTTACAACATAAAAAATTTGCTAATTCAAATTTTGATCCAATAAAAATGCTTGTGTTCTGTTTAAATGACTAGATGCTCATACATTCACTACAAGGTGTTCATTCCATAATTTTAAATGTATTATTTTATTGCTGTACGTTAGATATAGGTATTGATAAAAATATGTGTTTTCATTATGTGTGTATTTTTTAAACTAAGCAGATAATTAAACCGTCTGGCAGGTGGTTAACACAAAGTATCAGAATCAGAGAGAGGGGAAACAATGAGGGTAGAAGTAAGTACTGATAAATATATATATTTCATGTAATTTGTTCAATTTTGAAATGTGTTTTCATTGTGTTAAGGATATCAGCTGATCAGCAATAAAATGTCACTGGTATATTGGTTGTAAATGTTCCAGGTAATTGATGTTTAATGTAATGTTTTAATGTATTACAGATGCTATTTTAAAGTAATGAGAAAAGTAATTTAATAAAGTTAGAAATAAAGTAACAATTTGTGAAAGCTAATAAGAGATAGTTTTGGGTGATGATTAGTTTGTGGGACATGTAGATCTGTCCAAGTTGAAGTCAAAGTTAAAGAAATAGTAGAGATGAAAATAATGTAATGTTGTTTTGAGTTAATGTATGTTATAGAATTTTGAGAAGTATTGATGTTGACACAGTAGTAATGGAGAATAATTGTAGAGTTTTGAGTGATATATTGTTGTTTATAATTAATGATGTGATTTTGTTGTATTTGAAGTGAGGTAATAAGGTTGAGATTTTGGGGATGGCAATTTTGTAGTAGGGGGTAGTGTAATGTAGGAGTCCGCAACATAATGATAAGTTGGGACGGGATGGGATCGATTTAGTGGGGAAGGGGTCGCCTCAGGTAGAATCCAGGGACCAGATAATGGGAAATGAGTTTTTGGGGGGGGAACACGTATCCCAAGTACAAAGGGTTAGAGAGTATTTTTTTTATGTATCGAGAGAAGGTGGCGATTTGAGTTTAATGATAAGTTGGGGTTAGAGAGTGTTTTGAGAGATTTTGATAGAGATGGGTGTCATGTAAGTTACAGTTTTTAGAAGTTAGAGTCAGAGGGAGAAAGATTATATATGTATACAGATCAAGTAGTAAATTAAATGAGAATAAATAATTTAAATCACCCACAGTAATGGAGAATCAGATTGTCAAGTAAAGAAAGAGATTTGTAGTAAGAATGTATAAAACTTTTATTTTGAAACCAGTGACAAAATTTTGATAGAATTTGAAGAGGTAAACTTAGAGAGTGTTTATTTTAAATAATTTGAATGTCAATTTGATTATTATTTATAGTAATGTTTTGTTATTTTAAAGGTTTTATTTTATTATGTTTTGTGTTTCAAGAGAGAATATTACAGATGTTAAATTATTTTCAGATAGAACTTATACATAACACATGTAGGTCAAGGGTTTTGGACTTGACCTAGTTTTGATCAGCTGACAGTGAGGTCATATACATACTAAGCTTGTGTAGTAAGGAAGTCAATTCAACTTTTGTTTTTTGATCAATTCAAACAAATTTTAAATAATTTCTGTATGTAAAGGAAACATTTTAATAAATTTAAATTTTTCTTTGAATTTTAAAATTTTTTTTGAAAAAAAAAATGTGATTTTGCGCCTGCCAGCTAATGAATATTTTTAAGCTTTGATTATTTAATTGTTTGTGTACTAACCATGTTTATTTTATTGATTTATTGTATTGACTTGTATTGTTAGACTCTAAGTATTCACATGTTAGGTTAAGGATGTTCTTAACTATAAGAAATGTTTAAATCAATTTATTTTAAATATAAACAGAAACCAGTGAAGAGAATAATTTAAAATTTATACAAAATTTATGAATTTAAAATGTTACATGAAAACAACCAATGGGTTGCAATTTAAATAACTTTTGAAAAATTTTTCAATTTTATAATATGTAATGTCAGTAGGTAATGTGAGTGTGTGTGAGCCCAGTATCTGCTAAAGGCAGCCCAGCTTGCATACAAGGGGAAACATATCGGTGGAGGATCTGGCGTAATCTAAGCCAGGGTGTTGGATTTTTTGGGGGTAGCATGTTAGAAGGCGAGGTGTGCTGTGGTACTTGTCTGTTCGATTTTTTGGTGTTGGGATCTCTTATGGAGAAGTCCAGTGATCTCGTTCAGATGCGTCCATAGTCGCCGAGCCAGGGGGGTCGTGTACCCATGCAGATTAAGAACAAGGGGGTTGTGGGCACCAGTTCCTCACCGGTCCTCTTAGGGGTTTTATCAATGAGATTTCTTCTGTTCTGGACAGCAGAATTCTCATTGGGGGGGGTATTGTAACGTGTCAAAATTGGGTCATTTCATTTATTGCGGGTATGGGGTATTTGTATTTTTATTTATTTCATTTTTGGGGTTTTGTAAAAAATATTGTGTAAACGTTATTTCCATTGTAACAGACCACGTGGCAAGAGAACAGTTAGAACAAAGGCAAGGCGTAATATTCTGTTGTGTAACCAGGCGAGGAATTTTTATCACAATATAATAGATATTTACCATATATCCGTCGTGCGACTTCGTTTTTCTCGTCTTATTTTGACGCGTTTCGGCAATGAATTGCCATCTTCAGAATCTTAATCACTCATATGAGATCGTTAAAAAATTTAAAAACACTAAAATCATTACGGTAAAAGTGCACTTTTACGATATTGGAAACTCACAGACGCGAACATGAAAGTTTATGTTTCTCGAGTGGACTATATCGATCGACTGCTTTCGCGTGGACAATATCGATCAACTGATTCACTGTTTATATAGCCACTGATAAACCTGTTTTGCTTAATAGCCCATATGTACTGTGACATTTCATTTACTGGCGCCCGTGTGCAAGTATTGCCGTGTCGTACAACATGTTATGTGAAAATGTAAGTTTATCATTCAAGACATAATCACTGTTGATTTTGACGGCTTTATATATTTCGTATTCCTCAAGCGCGTCCATGTATTTTCCTTTCCTGCAGCAATGCAAAGGCTGGAAATTTGTCTCAAAATCACTGTAGTTATGATTACATAGTATCAGGTGCCTGGCAAAATTAGATGTTGTTTTATGTAATTCCCTTCTGGGAAGATGTTCGTTATATCTTTCTTCAAATGGTCTGCCTGTTTGGCCTATGTAGAACATGTCGCATGAGCTGCAATTCATCTTGTATACGCCGGTTCTTTTTCTTTCTGGTATACTGTTTTTTCGGCTAAGAAGTCTCTGAATGTTGTTATTTGTACGAAAGGTTACAATTACATGGTGTTTCTTGAGTTCGTTAACTAGAATATTTGGTAAAATGTTTGTGTAATCTGCAGATATGTATTTATTAACCGGAAGTGTGTTATCATTGTTCGACTTTTTTAATTTCTTCTCTTTGTGTTTACTTATTAATTTATCCACTAATGAACTTTTATATCCGTTAGCCGCTGCTATGTGCTTGATGGTATTAACCTCTTCAATGTAGTCTTTTTCACTTAACGGTATAGTTAGCAATCTATGCACAAAACTATTGTAAGCTGCCATTTTATGCGAGGTGGGATGATATGAATCGGCATGAATCGTGACGTCCGTTGTTGTGGCCTTTCTATAGATTTTAAATTGAAGTTTTCCTTCGTTTTTTAAAATGGTTAAATCTAAGAAATTTAATTGATTTTCTTCTTCTATTTCAGATGTGAATTTAATCTTATGGTGTATGCTGTTTATGTGACTATTTAAGTTTTGTATTTGCCTTTTTGTTCCATTAAATATCATAAATGTATCGTCAACGTATCTACAATAAAAAATGATTTTATTCTTGTATAATTTATTCGATATTATGTTCATATTCTCATAATAATTTAAATATATATCAGCTAATAGTCCTGACAGTGGCGAACCCATAGCCAGACCGTCATCTTGTGTAAAAAACCCGTTGTCAAATGTAAAGTAATTTTGTTCCAAGACGACTGTAAGTAGTTTTATAAGTTCATTGATTTTTTGCATGCTAAGTTGAGCTACTTCCTTTAAATTGTTATTTACAATTTCTATAGTTTCCCTCACGGGGATATTAGTGTACAAATTAGTTACGTCTAACGATACTAATTTATATTGTGGTAGTATTTCCATCTTTTTAAGTTTTTCAACAAACTCATAACTGTTCTTTATACTGTAATTATTTGCTATCCTGATATTATTCTTAATTAAAGTCACTAACAATTTAGCAGCTTTGTATCCGGGAGCTGTGGTGTAGTTTATTACTGGTCTGATTGGTGTACTTTCCTTGTGGATTTTAGGTAGTCCTGTGAATTTTGGTGCCGTGGCATTAATTGGTTTTAAATATCTGCGTGTTTTCTCATCTAACAAAAAATTACATTGATTAATGGTGTTATTCAAAGTTTTTACATAAGCCTTTGTGGGATCCCGGTCTATTTTCTTAATATTATTATTATTTATGAAATCAAATACCTTTTGAGTATACTCTCTTTTCTGCATGACCACCAATGTGTCACCCTTATCTGCCTTACTTATAATTGCATCATTTTTCTCAAGTTTACTTTTTATGGTTTTAAGATTCATGATATCCTGCTTATATTTACTTTTTAAAAAATTGTTTTGACTTTTACATTTATTACTATTAATTGCGTTATTGAGTTTGTTGTTGATAAAAACCCTTGCTTCATTCTGTGCAACGGAACCATTTAATCTTTTAATAGCAGCTTCAGCATTAACTACCTCATGGACAATTTCGTTTGTCGTATTAAATCTTGGTACATTATATTTCAGACCTTTATTAAGCACGTTTATTTCTTGGTTAGTGAACTCTATGTTGGTTGTATTCGTTACACGTTCATAGAACACATGTTTACAATCTATTGGTCTATTTTCTTTTTTATGCTGAGTAAGATATAGATTTCGTATTTTCTTATTATGGGTTAATACTTTATGATAAAAATAATTGGATATTAAAGCATTAATTTTGGTCATGATAACATCTATAACTGCAGGGTGAATTTCCTTTAACATTTCTAAATGCGCTTTATAAAGATCCGTATTTAACCTGTTTTTCTTTTTGTATAATTGTCTAATTTCTTGCGTTAACCACATTTTTTCTGCTATTTGTTTCGTCTTGAGTGCCGCCGGTGTTCTTGAATTAATATTTATGCGTGCAAATTTTGGTATGATATTCATTTTTATACACATTTTATTAAATTTAATGTTTTGTGCAACTTTTAGCATTTTGATTTTAACATTTTTGTATTTGTAGACAACACTTGCCTGACGGGCTTCAATATTATACATTTTAGGTTAGTTGTCTCCAAGTCGCTTATATTAATATAATAGATATTTACCATATATCCGTCGTGCGACTTCGTTTTTCTCGTCTTATTTTGACGCGTTTCGGCAACGAATTGCCATCTTCAGAATCTTAATCACTCATATGAGATCGTTAAAAAATTTAAAAACACTAAAATCATTACGGTAAAAGTGCACTTTTACGATATTGGAAACTCACAGACGCGAACATGAAAGTTTATGTTTCTCGAGTGGACTATATCGATCGACTGCTTTCGCGTGGACAATATCGATCAACTGATTCACTGTTTATATAGCCACTGATAAACCTGTTTTGCTTAATAGCCCATATGTACTGTGACATTTCATTTACTGGCGCCCGTGTGCAAGTATTGCCGTGTCGTACAACATGTTATGTGAAAATGTAAGTTTATCATTCAAGACATAATCACTGTTGATTTTGACGGCTTTATATATTTCGTATTCCTCAAGCGCGTCCATGTATTTTCCTTTCCTGCAGCAATGCAAAGGCTGGAAATTTGTCTCAAAATCACTGTAGTTATGATTACATAGTATCAGGTGCCTGGCAAAATTAGATGTTGTTTTATGTAATTCCCTTCTGGGAAGATGTTCGTTATATCTTTCTTCAAATGGTCTGCCTGTTTGGCCTATGTAGAACATGTCGCATGAGCTGCAATTCATCTTGTATACGCCGGTTCTTTTTCTTTCTGGTATACTGTTTTTTCGGCTAAGAAGTCTCTGAATGTTGTTATTTGTACGAAAGGTTACAATTACATGGTGTTTCTTGAGTTCGTTAACTAGAATATTTGGTAAAATGTTTGTGTAATCTGCAGATATGTATTTATTAACCGGAAGTGTGTTATCATTGTTCGACTTTTTTAATTTCTTCTCTTTGTGTTTACTTATTAATTTATCCACTAATGAACTTTTATATCCGTTAGCCGCTGCTATGTGCTTGATGGTATTAACCTCTTCAATGTAGTCTTTTTCACTTAACGGTATAGTTAGCAATCTATGCACAAAACTATTGTAAGCTGCCATTTTATGCGAGGTGGGATGATATGAATCGGCATGAATCGTGACGTCCGTTGTTGTGGCCTTTCTATAGATTTTAAATTGAAGTTTTCCTTCGTTTTTTAAAATGGTTAAATCTAAGAAATTTAATTGATTTTCTTCTTCTATTTCAGATGTGAATTTAATCTTATGGTGTATGCTGTTTATGTGACTATTTAAGTTTTGTATTTGCCTTTTTGTTCCATTAAATATCATAAACGTATCGTCAACGTATCTACAATAAAAAATGATTTTATTCTTGTATAATTTATTCGATATTATGTTCATATTCTCATAATAATTTAAATATATATCAGCTAATAGTCCTGACAGTGGCGAACCCATAGCCAGACCGTCATCTTGTGTAAAAAACCCGTTGTCAAATGTAAAGTAATTTTGTTCCAAGACGACTGTAAGTAGTTTTATAAGTTCATTGATTTTTTGCATGCTAAGTTGAGCTACTTCCTTTAAATTGTTATTTACAATTTCTATAGTTTCCCTCACGGGGATATTAGTGTACAAATTAGTTACGTCTAACGATACTAATTTATATTGTGGTAGTATTTCCATCTTTTTAAGTTTTTCAACAAACTCATAACTGTTCTTTATACTGTAATTATTTGCTATCCTGATATTATTCTTAATTAAAGTCACTAACAATTTAGCAGCTTTGTATCCGGGAGCTGTGGTGTAGTTTATTACTGGTCTGATTGGTGTACTTTCCTTGTGGATTTTAGGTAGTCCTGTGAATTTTGGTGCCGTGGCATTAATTGGTTTTAAATATCTGCGTGTTTTCTCATCTAACAAAAAATTACATTGATTAATGGTGTTATTCAAAGTTTTTACATAAGCCTTTGTGGGATCCCGGTCTATTTTCTTAATATTATTATTATTTATGAAATCAAATACCTTTTGAGTATACTCTCTTTTCTGCATGACCACCAATGTGTCACCCTTATCTGCCTTACTTATAATTGCATCATTTTTCTCAAGTTTACTTTTTATGGTTTTAAGATTCATGATATCCTGCTTATATTTACTTTTTAAAAAATTGTTTTGACTTTTACATTTATTACTATTAATTGCGTTATTGAGTTTGTTGTTGATAAAAACCCTTGCTTCATTCTGTGCAACGGAACCATTTAATCTTTTAATAGCAGCTTCAGCATTAACTACCTCATGGACAATTTCGTTTGTCGTATTAAATCTTGGTACATTATATTTCAGACCTTTATTAAGCACGTTTATTTCTTGGTTAGTGAACTCTATGTTGGTTGTATTCGTTACACGTTCATAGAACACATGTTTACAATCTATTGGTCTATTTTCTTTTTTATGCTGAGTAAGATATAGATTTCGTATTTTCTTATTATGGGTTAATACTTTATGATAAAAATAATTGGATATTAAAGCATTAATTTTGGTCATGATAACATCTATAACTGCAGGGTGAATTTCCTTTAACATTTCTAAATGCGCTTTATAAAGATCCGTATTTAACCTGTTTTTCTTTTTGTATAATTGTCTAATTTCTTGCGTTAACCACATTTTTTCTGCTATTTGTTTCGTCTTGAGTGCCGCCGGTGTTCTTGAATTAATATTTATGCGTGCAAATTTTGGTATGATATTCATTTTTATACACATTTTATTAAATTTAATGTTTTGTGCAACTTTTAGCATTTTGATTTTAACATTTTTGTATTTGTAGACAACACTTGCCTGACGGGCTTCAATATTATACATTTTAGGTTAGTTGTCTCCAAGTCGCTTATATTAATATAATAGATATTTACCATATATCCGTCGTGCGACTTCGTTTTTCTCGTCTTATTTTGACGCGTTTCGGCAACGAATTGCCATCTTCAGAATCTTAATCACTCATATGAGATCGTTAAAAAATTTAAAAACACTAAAATCATTACGGTAAAAGTGCACTTTTACGATATTGGAAACTCACAGACGCGAACATGAAAGTTTATGTTTCTCGAGTGGACTATATCGATCGACTGCTTTCGCGTGGACAATATCGATCAACTGATTCACTGTTTATATAGCCACTGATAAACCTGTTTTGCTTAATAGCCCATATGTACTGTGACATTTCATTTACTGGCGCCCGTGTGCAAGTATTGCCGTGTCGTACAACATGTTATGTGAAAATGTAAGTTTATCATTCAAGACATAATCACTGTTGATTTTGACGGCTTTATATATTTCGTATTCCTCAAGCGCGTCCATGTATTTTCCTTTCCTGCAGCAATGCAAAGGCTGGAAATTTGTCTCAAAATCACTGTAGTTATGATTACATAGTATCAGGTGCCTGGCAAAATTAGATGTTGTTTTATGTAATTCCCTTCTGGGAAGATGTTCGTTATATCTTTCTTCAAATGGTCTGCCTGTTTGGCCTATGTAGAACATGTCGCATGAGCTGCAATTCATCTTGTATACGCCGGTTCTTTTTCTTTCTGGTATACTGTTTTTTCGGCTAAGAAGTCTCTGAATGTTGTTATTTGTACGAAAGGTTACAATTACATGGTGTTTCTTGAGTTCGTTAACTAGAATATTTGGTAAAATGTTTGTGTAATCTGCAGATATGTATTTATTAACCGGAAGTGTGTTATCATTGTTCGACTTTTTTAATTTCTTCTCTTTGTGTTTACTTATTAATTTATCCACTAATGAACTTTTATATCCGTTAGCCGCTGCTATGTGCTTGATGGTATTAACCTCTTCAATGTAGTCTTTTTCACTTAACGGTATAGTTAGCAATCTATGCACAAAACTATTGTAAGCTGCCATTTTATGCGAGGTGGGATGATATGAATCGGCATGAATCGTGACGTCCGTTGTTGTGGCCTTTCTATAGATTTTAAATTGAAGTTTTCCTTCGTTTTTTAAAATGGTTAAATCTAAGAAATTTAATTGATTTTCTTCTTCTATTTCAGATGTGAATTTAATCTTATGGTGTATGCTGTTTATGTGACTATTTAAGTTTTGTATTTGCCTTTTTGTTCCATTAAATATCATAAACGTATCGTCAACGTATCTACAATAAAAAATGATTTTATTCTTGTATAATTTATTCGATATTATGTTCATATTCTCATAATAATTTAAATATATATCAGCTAATAGTCCTGACAGTGGCGAACCCATAGCCAGACCGTCATCTTGTGTAAAAAACCCGTTGTCAAATGTAAAGTAATTTTGTTCCAAGACGACTGTAAGTAGTTTTATAAGTTCATTGATTTTTTGCATGCTAAGTTGAGCTACTTCCTTTAAATTGTTATTTACAATTTCTATAGTTTCCCTCACGGGGATATTAGTGTACAAATTAGTTACGTCTAATGATACTAATTTATATTGTGGTAGTATTTCCATCTTTTTAAGTTTTTCAACAAACTCATAACTGTTCTTTATACTGTAATTATTTGCTATCCTGATATTATTCTTAATTAAAGTCACTAACAATTTAGCAGCTTTGTATCCGGGAGCTGTGGTGTAGTTTATTACTGGTCTGATTGGTGTACTTTCCTTGTGGATTTTAGGTAGTCCTGTGAATTTTGGTGCCGTGGCATTAATTGGTTTTAAATATCTGCGTGTTTTCTCATCTAACAAAAAATTACATTGATTAATGGTGTTATTCAAAGTTTTTACATAAGCCTTTGTGGGATCCCGGTCTATTTTCTTAATATTATTATTATTTATGAAATCAAATACCTTTTGAGTATACTCTCTTTTCTGCATGACCACCAATGTGTCACCCTTATCTGCCTTACTTATAATTGCATCATTTTTCTCAAGTTTACTTTTTATGGTTTTAAGATTCATGATATCCTGCTTATATTTACTTTTTAAAAAATTGTTTTGACTTTTACATTTATTACTATTAATTGCGTTATTGAGTTTGTTGTTGATAAAAACCCTTGCTTCATTCTGTGCAACGGAACCATTTAATCTTTTAATAGCAGCTTCAGCATTAACTACCTCATGGACAATTTCGTTTGTCGTATTAAATCTTGGTACATTATATTTCAGACCTTTATTAAGCACGTTTATTTCTTGGTTAGTGAACTCTATGTTGGTTGTATTCGTTACACGTTCATAGAACACATGTTTACAATCTATTGGTCTATTTTCTTTTTTATGCTGAGTAAGATATAGATTTCGTATTTTCTTATTATGGGTTAATACTTTATGATAAAAATAATTGGATATTAAAGCATTAATTTTGGTCATGATAACATCTATAACTGCAGGGTGAATTTCCTTTAACATTTCTAAATGCGCTTTATAAAGATCCGTATTTAACCTGTTTTTCTTTTTGTATAATTGTCTAATTTCTTGCGTTAACCACATTTTTTCTGCTATTTGTTTCGTCTTGAGTGCCGCCGGTGTACTTGAATTAATATTTATGCGTGCAAATTTTGGTATGATATTCATTTTTATACACATTTTATTAAATTTAATGTTTTGTGCAACTTTTAGCATTTTGATTTTAACATTTTTGTATTTGTAGACAACACTTGCCTGACGGGCTTCAATATTATACATTTTAGGTTAGTTGTCTCCAAGTCGCTTATATTAATATAATAGATATTTACCATATATCCGTCGTGCGACTTCGTTTTTCTCGTCTTATTTTGACGCGTTTCGGCAACGAATTGCCATCTTCAGAATCTTAATCACTCATATGAGATCGTTAAAAAATTTAAAAACACTAAAATCATTACGGTAAAAGTGCACTTTTACGATATTGGAAACTCACAGACGCGAACATGAAAGTTTATGTTTCTCGAGTGGACTATATCGATCGACTGCTTTCGCGTGGACAATATCGATCAACTGATTCACTGTTTATATAGCCACTGATAAACCTGTTTTGCTTAATAGCCCATATGTACTGTGACATTTCATTTACTGGCGCCCGTGTGCAAGTATTGCCGTGTCGTACAACATGTTATGTGAAAATGTAAGTTTATCATTCAAGACATAATCACTGTTGATTTTGACGGCTTTATATATTTCGTATTCCTCAAGCGCGTCCATGTATTTTCCTTTCCTGCAGCAATGCAAAGGCTGGAAATTTGTCTCAAAATCACTGTAGTTATGATTACATAGTATCAGGTGCCTGGCAAAATTAGATGTTGTTTTATGTAATTCCCTTCTGGGAAGATGTTCGTTATATCTTTCTTCAAATGGTCTGCCTGTTTGGCCTATGTAGAACATGTCGCATGAGCTGCAATTCATCTTGTATACGCCGGTTCTTTTTCTTTCTGGTATACTGTTTTTTCGGCTAAGAAGTCTCTGAATGTTGTTATTTGTACGAAAGGTTACAATTACATGGTGTTTCTTGAGTTCGTTAACTAGAATATTTGGTAAAATGTTTGTGTAATCTGCAGATATGTATTTATTAACCGGAAGTGTGTTATCATTGTTCGACTTTTTTAATTTCTTCTCTTTGTGTTTACTTATTAATTTATCCACTAATGAACTTTTATATCCGTTAGCCGCTGCTATGTGCTTGATGGTATTAACCTCTTCAATGTAGTCTTTTTCACTTAACGGTATAGTTAGCAATCTATGCACAAAACTATTGTAAGCTGCCATTTTATGCGAGGTGGGATGATATGAATCGGCATGAATCGTGACGTCCGTTGTTGTGGCCTTTCTATAGATTTTAAATTGAAGTTTTCCTTCGTTTTTTAAAATGGTTAAATCTAAGAAATTTAATTGATTTTCTTCTTCTATTTCAGATGTGAATTTAATCTTATGGTGTATGCTGTTTATGTGACTATTTAAGTTTTGTATTTGCCTTTTTGTTCCATTAAATATCATAAACGTATCGTCAACGTATCTACAATAAAAAATGATTTTATTCTTGTATAATTTATTCGATATTATGTTCATATTCTCATAATAATTTAAATATATATCAGCTAATAGTCCTGACAGTGGCGAACCCATAGCCAGACCGTCATCTTGTGTAAAAAACCCGTTGTCAAATGTAAAGTAATTTTGTTCCAAGACAAATTATTAAACGTGCTTAATAAAGGTCTGAAATATAATGTACCAAGATTTAATACGACAAACGAAATTGTCCATGAGGTAGTTAATGCTGAAGCTGCTATTAAAAGATTAAATGGTTCCGTTGCACAGAATGAAGCAAGGGTTTTTATCAACAACAAACTCAATAACGCAATTAATAGTAATAAATGTAAAAGTCAAAACAATTTTTTAAAAAGTAAATATAAGCAGGATATCATGAATCTTAAAACCATAAAAAGTAAACTTGAGAAAAATGATGCAATTATAAGTAAGGCAGATAAGGGTGACACATTGGTGGTCATGCAGAAAAGAGAGTATACTCAAAAGGTATTTGATTTCATAAATAATAATAATATTAAGAAAATAGACCGGGATCCCACAAAGGCTTATGTAAAAACTTTGAATAACACCATTAATCAATGTAATTTTTTGTTAGATGAGAAAACACGCAGATATTTAAAACCAATTAATGCCACGGCACCAAAATTCACAGGACTACCTAAAATCCACAAGGAAAGTACACCAATCAGACCAGTAATAAACTACACCACAGCTCCCGGATACAAAGCTGCTAAATTGTTAGTGACTTTAATTAAGAATAATATCAGGATAGCAAATAATTACAGTATAAAGAACAGTTATGAGTTTGTTGAAAAACTTAAAAAGATGGAAATACTACCACAATATAAATTAGTATCGTTAGACGTAACTAATTTGTACACTAATATCCCCGTGAGGGAAACTATAGAAATTGTAAATAACAATTTAAAGGAAGTAGCTCAACTTAGCATGCAAAAAATCAATGAACTTATAAAACTACTTACAGTCGTCTTGGAACAAAATTACTTTACATTTGACAACGGGTTTTTTACACAAGATGACGGTCTGGCTATGGGTTCGCCACTGTCAGGACTATTAGCTGATATATATTTAAATTATTATGAGAATATGAACATAATATCGAATAAATTATACAAGAATAAAATCATTTTTTATTGTAGATACGTTGACGATACGTTTATGATATTTAATGGAACAAAAAGGCAAATACAAAACTTAAATAGTCACATAAACAGCATACACCATAAGATTAAATTCACATCTGAAATAGAAGAAGAAAATCAATTAAATTTCTTAGATTTAACCATTTTAAAAAACGAAGGAAAACTTCAATTTAAAATCTATAGAAAGGCCACAACAACGGACGTCACGATTCATGCCGATTCATATCATCCCACCTCGCATAAAATGGCAGCTTACAATAGTTTTGTGCATAGATTGCTAACTATACCGTTAAGTGAAAAAGACTACATTGAAGAGGTTAATACCATCAAGCACATAGCAGCGGCTAACGGATATAAAAGTTCATTAGTGGATAAATTAATAAGTAAACACAAAGAGAAGAAATTAAAAAAGTCGAACAATGATAACACACTTCCGGTTAATAAATACATATCTGCAGATTACACAAACATTTTACCAAATATTCTAGTTAACGAACTCAAGAAACACCATGTAATTGTAACCTTTCGTACAAATAACAACATTCAGAGACTTCTTAGCCGAAAAAACAGTATACCAGAAAGAAAAAGAACCGGCGTATACAAGATGAATTGCAGCTCATGCGACATGTTCTACATAGGCCAAACAGGCAGACCATTTGAAGAAAGATATAACGAACATCTTCCCAGAAGGGAATTACATAAAACAACATCTAATTTTGCCAGGCACCTGATACTATGTAATCATAACTACAGTGATTTTGAGACAAATTTCCAGCCTTTGCATTGCTGCAGGAAAGGAAAATACATGGACGCGCTTGAGGAATACGAAATATATAAAGCCGTCAAAATCAACAGTGATTATGTCTTGAATGATAAACTTACATTTTCACATAACATGTTGTACGACACGGCAATACTTGCACACGGGCGCCAGTAAATGAAATGTCACAGTACATATGGGCTATTAAGCAAAACAGGTTTATCAGTGGCTATATAAACAGTGAATCAGTTGATCGATATTGTCCACCCGAAAGCAGTCGATCGATATAGTCCACTCGAGAAACATAAACTTTCATGTTCGCGTCTGTGAGTTTCCAATATCGTAAAAGTGCACTTTTACCGTAATGATTTTAGTGTTTTTAAATTTTTTAACGATCTCATATGAGTGATTAAGATTCTGAAGATGGCAATTCGTTGCCGAAACGCGTCAAAATAAGACGAGAAAAACGAAGTCGCACGACGGATATATGGTAAATATCTATTATATTAATATAAGCGACTTGGAGACAACTAACCTAAAATGTATAATTTTTATCACCCTCGAATTCTCAGAACTCTGTATAAGTGTGACGGTGCGCGTACTCAACAGCTCAAGTATGCGCGCCGTGGGGACGCCAAGAAACTTAAACGACGCTAGGAAAAATGGCGTATGAACGAACAGTTTGTGATATCAGCAAGACGACCTACAGGAAATATTGTTAAGTACCGCCCACTGCTAGTGACATCAGACTAGCAGTGCCTAGAGCTCGTCGACACACTTGGCTGATATAACTACTATGCTTCATGCATAAAGTCAATAGAATACAGCAACTCAATGTTAAACGGCGATGAAAATCTGTTGGCCGTGGATACGAACTTCCTACCGCTCAGCAAAGGACGCTTCCCAGTTACTCTATTCGTGTTGGCCGGCACACAGAGCTAAGTTAGGCTCCTAATAAAGTTTCATAATTTTACTGGTAATGAAGTAATGTAACAGTTTGTAGCGGGTCAATTTTTGGGTGTTTTATTTTTATCGTTTGGGGCAATTATATAATTTTATTCAGTTCATTTTCGGGCGGGTTTGGATAAAATATTGCAAAATAAATGTATTATTGTGCAACGTATGTGTCCGTATAACAGTCAGTGTAACAGAACAGTGAAACAACGCAATAAGACGCAGGTTGTTGTTGAGTAATGCGGTGAGGAATTTGCATCTCCACAAAATTCGCAGAACTCTGTACATGTGTGTCAACGCTCAAGCGCAACTACACCTGCACGCGCTCAAAGGACGCTCTAACAAAAAACTCAAGATGGCCAGAGCGTAAAAAATATTCGTCGTCTTCTCTAAGACCTCCCGGAAGTCGCATTAAACTCCGCCTACTGTTGGTGACATCAGCAGAGCAGACGCCAATATTGTACTCTGGTACCACACATATACCAGTTATAATCCATGCATAAAATGGTTATGCCACCGCAATTAAGCACCAACGGCGACTAAAACATGATGGCCGTGACTGCTCATTTCCCGCGACTCAAGGAAAACACATTGCCCAGTTCGTCTCTGACGGTGTCGGCGCCGACACGCGAGCTCAATACGCTCGTGTAATCTCATTATTTTTCAATAATGAAAGTAAAGCAGTTCTTTTAAAAGCAGTGGTAGGATGGGAGGAGTGTAGAACACTAATATGTAAATTTGGAATTCCTTTTCGTCTTTTTCATAGACATCTTCAATCTACCGCGGGCTGGCCACGAGGTCACCGAAGTAAGCGTTATCGGTAGTGTTATAAAAATTATGTAGTCAATCTGGTAATTGGGGTTTGAAAACGGAATGTGAGTAGAGAGTGTGCAAAGCTGGGCTGTGTTTTTTTTTTGTTTATGTGTGTATAATTATGAAGTTGTAAAATTGTCCATTACAAGGTAAGCTATAGTCAGTAAGGTATAATAATTGCGTAACATGTCGCACAAAGATTTGTAATGTCAATAATTCAGATGAATTAAAGAAAAATCTAATTTCTCTTCCACAAAATTGCGATTTAAAATTCTTTCAAAACCCTAGTTCGTTTTATGTGCTGTCATAGTTCGTCGAACGAAATGGGTTTACCTCCACTACGAGATCCGGCCAGATCAAAGTCGTAAGGTAAGTGGAAGCTGTTAAATTAATTTGAAAAAGAATTTTACCGAAAAAGATAAAAGTTACAATTGGTGCCGCGTGACCAGGATGTAATATAACAAAAAAGTTATTACAACGGCCTACATGTGACAGTACATTGAACGGAATACGGTCGTGAAAGCAAATTGATATTGTAATATCAGTTTTGAAAAAAGACTAATCATTGGTAGTTGTTACGTAAGACAAAATAGATAAAGTAAAAATGTCCGAGAATACAGAAAAAAGTAGTATAGTAAATTTAATTATGAGTGAAAGTGGCCTTGAGTCGCAATCGCTTGATGAAAGTGGTATGTTGAGGGGGGAGACGGGTACTGTTGCAGAAACAGTTATCGGCAGTAATGTAATAGTTCATTCCACTCCGATTGCGTCTCAACCACAAGTAAGCGAAACAGATGCTGATTCGGGGATCCAGTTGACCCCCGTTTCAATTAATAAAAGTAAACAATCAGAGGAAACAAATATGATGAGTATTATGCTCAGTCAATTCGAAAGAATGAATAATAATTTTGAGACCAAATTTAATGTAATGAATAGTCGTTTTGATGATAATGATATAATTTTAAATAAGATGAAAAGTGATTTTAACTATAAATTAGACCAATTAACGAACGATTTTAATGAACAGAAAATAAAATGCAAACAGCAAAATATTCAAAACGAGATCAATTTTAAAGAAATTAAAGACCAGAATGTTCAATTGCAACAAAATATAAATGTGAAATTTGTTGAGTTGATAAATAATATACAAGACAAGAATGTATGTCTTGAAAATGCCGATGAAATGACAAGAAATAGTCTGAATAAAGTAGAATCAAGTACGAGTAATACAAACGAAAGTTGTATTGACAATGTTGTGTTAGGTAATGAATTAATAAATAATAATGATGTTGATAATAACGAGAATAATAATGTAGTCGAAAAATTGGTATCTGAGAGTACTAATGAAGTTGTAGCATGTAATTATGAGATGTTAATGTGTGTTAATGAGTTAGAGAGAGAGTGGAAAGAGAGTTATATTACAGGTATGAAACAGGGGGTAAATTGTTTACGAGGTAGAATGGGGGGTGAAGGAAGACCTTCACGTATATATTGTGTAGACGAATGTGCTACAAATAATTGTTTTTTGAAGTTTTTTGCTTTTCCTGTAGAAGTCAGGAAAGATTTAATTGAATTTATACCCTCTGTCTGTAATACTTTTGAGAGTGTGATTTGGGGTTATGATGAGAGAGATATAGGGGGAGAATTGTATGTTTGTAAAGAAACAGAAATATATGACTTAAATAGAAAGTATGATGAATGGAAGGAAAGTTTAGAAACATATGTGAATGATAATGACTACAATGATTTAATAAAATTGATTAACCCAATAGTTAATGAATTTAATGATGGAGACTTGACAAAAATACCTAACGTAGACTGGTTTAATGAGTATTTGAATAAGTTGATGGAAGTTAATTTTTCTGGTTACAACACACAAAACAGTCATTTGTGTGCTGATAAAATTGAACGATGTTATGTAGAACCAAGGTTGATTTGGAACGATGGAGGTTAAACTATTAAAACAATAAAAGACAGTATAAATATTTTGTTTTAATGGTTCTGACATGGCAGATTTGGACAGAAGTGCGGAAAAATTGAACAATAATTAACAAGAGTTGTAAATAAAATACAGTGAATTTGTATGTGTGTATGTAAGATGATTGTTGTGATAATAATATTGAAATATTTGCAATTTAAATAAATAAACCGAATTAATTTTGAAAAACAAGTAATCAGAGAATTATAATTGTTTGGATGGTAATGAATTCTATATTGTCTATAATTAATTTAATTAAAATAATTTGCAATATTTTAATTGATTATGTAAATGTTGTATAATTAATTTTTTTGTAAATTCAGTTTGTTTTACGAGATGGAAATTTGGTAATGAATGATAAATTATTTAATCCAAATTAATAAACTTTGTGAAGTGTTTCAGAGATGGTAGTGATTACGTTTTGTGTGTATATCGTGTTAAATGGAGTGTAAGTATGAAAATTTTATAATCATGTATAATAAAAAATGTTTACAGGTGTGATTGAGGTGTTAATGTAATAGTGAGATTTTAATGCAATCATTGTGTTTAATAAAAATGATAATTAAAAAATTTTAATAATAAATGAAACATGATATTTAATAATTATTAATAATAAATTTTGAAAATTCCAAGAAAGTTAAACGGTAAAAGGTTATGAATGGGTTAAATGAGTGTTGATGCAAATATTATATGATAATGCATATAAAAATTTTAATTAGTTGTCAATTGTAATTAGTTATTAAGTGGCTGCTGTGGGGGTGGCCTGTGCTCTCACAAGTAGCGAAATGGGTTGGGGGTAGCAGTGAGTGTTACCTTCATCGGAGGCCAAACTGGCGATAAATGTGCGGCACACCTTATCCGTGTAGATAAAAAATTTTACACACAATATTAAATAACGTGTCGCACATAAGAGTATTGATGAAACAGGCAGTGAAATTAAAGTTTAGATTTCCTCGACTTTTCGGGCGGTTACTGCCTTACAAGCACTAACCGTGGTTTTGGCTAGCGGCCAGCTATGGTCATATCAAGTCCCTTGACCATAGCTGACTTGAAATTGGTATAAATTTGAAATTCAATGGGGGGACATTAGAGGAAATCTCCGGAACTAGGGAACAGCGGCTGCCACTCTGTTCGAGGAGGAACAGCAGAGCCAGGTGGCAGATCCGTTTTAAGGGTGTATGATTTTATAACAAGAACATGTTGATGTTCACAACTGTAAACTTAATAGCGGAAGCAGAGACACGGAGGGGTAAAACCCTACTCCAAAATATACAGTCTCTGTGGAAGCGAAAAGGCGAGACAGTCTTACATAATCTGAAATAGTGTGTGTGGCTGGGAGGTGACGCAAAGGAGTCACGAATTTTAAAATCTTATGACATAAAAGTTTTTTTATTCAAAGTTTAATTCAAATAAAACTGCTTGTGCTCTGTTCAGGTAACTAGCTGCTTAGATATTTAAAATTAAGGTGTTCATGCTATAATTTTAAGTGTATTATTTTATTGTTGTCTATTAGATAAGCATTGATAAGAATATGTAATTTTATTATGTGTGTATTTGTTTAAGCCAATAAGTAAATCGTCTGGCAGGTTAACATAAGCATCAGAATCAGAAAAAAGGGGAAACAATGAGGTGAGAAGGGAGAATAAATAAAAATAAATATGTATATTCCATGTAATTTGTTCAATTTTGAGATGTGTTTTTATTATGTTAGGATATCAGCTGATCAGCAATAACGTCACTGGTATATTGGTTTGTAAATGTTACAAGTAATTAATGTTTAGTGTACTACAGATATTTTGAAGTAAAGATAAAAAGAATATGAGAAATAAAATAACAATAATTTATGCCAATTAATAAAAGATAATTGATGGGTGATAAATGTTTTATGGGACATGTAGACCTGTCCAAATTGAATTAAAAGTTGAATGTGAAATAGTAGAGATGAGTATGATGTAATGTTGTTTCTGAGTTAATGTGATATAACAGAATTTTGTGAAATATAGATGTTGACACAGTAGTTGTGGAGAATTTATGTAGAGTTTTGAATGATATATATTTATGTTTATAATTAATGAGGTTATTTTGTGTATTTGTAGTAATGTAATGAGATTGAGATTTTTTGGGGATGGCAATTTTGTATTAGAGGGTAGTGTAATGTAGGAGTCCGCAACAAGGGTTGGGACGGGATAGGGATAGATTTTTGTGGGGAAAGGGCCGCCTTAGGTAAAATCCGGGCCGCCAAATAAGGGAATTGAGTTTTTTGAGTAGGGGAAACACGTATCCTATGTACAAAGGGTTAGAGAGTATTTTATATGTAGAGAAGGTGGCGATTTGTGTTAAATGATAAGTTGGGGTTTGGAGTGTCCTGATTAGTAGATATTTTGGTAGAGATGGGTGTCATGTTACTAAAAGTTGTAGGTGTTAGAGTCAGAGGGAGAAAGTTTATATATGTATAGAGATCTAATACAGTAAATGAGAATAAATGAGTTACAACACCCACAGTAATGTAGAATTAAACTGTTAAGAATAAAGAGAGATTCATGATAAAGAATATACAATTGTTTATTTTTTAGAAACCAGTGACAGAAATTTTAATAGAATTGAAAATAATGTAAAGTCAAGAATTGTTTATTTTAAATAATTTAAATGTCAATCTGATTATTATATTGATATTTTGTTTGTTTTAAATATTTTGTTTTGTTAGGTTTGTATTTCAAGTTAGGATATTACAGATGTTCAATGTGTTTTCAGAACTTATATATAACATATGTAGGTCAAGGTTTTGGACTTGACCTAGTTTCGATCAGCTGATGAGGTCATACACCTACTAAGCTTGTATAGTAGGAATCCAATTTTAATTTGTTTGTTGGATTAAGTCAAACCAATATTTGAATAATTTTAATAAATATGTTATTTAATAAATAAATTTAATAAAATTTTTTAATGAATAAATTTAAAGTTTTTTTGAAATTTAAAATTTTTTGAAAATTTTAATTTTTTTGAAAAAAAAAAAACTTGATTTTTCGCCTGCCAGCGAATGACTATTTTGGATAATGATTGTTTTATTATGTGTGCATTAACCATGTTTATTTTATTTTATTGTATTGTATTGGTAGACTATAAGTGGTTCTCATGTTAGAGTAAGGATGTGTTTAGCTTAGTAGAAATGTCTAGGTTGTCATTTGAAAAAAAAATTAGAAAAACCAGGAAGAGAATTTTTTGATAAAAGATTATTTTTTTTTGAAATTTTAATTTTTTAAATTTTTGATAAATTTTAAAAGAAAGTTTTATTTTAATGTGTTATGGTAATATGTAATGTTAGTGTGTGTGAGCCCAGTATTTGCTAAAGGCAGCCCAGCTTTCAAAAAAGGGGAACCATATCGGCGGAGGAGCTGGAATAATTTTAGCCAGGGATTGAGGATTTTTGGGGGTAGCATGCTAGAAGGCGAGGCGCGCTGTGGTGCGAGTCTGTTCGATTTCTCGGTGTTGGGATCTCTTACGGAGAAGTCCAGTGATCTCGTTCAGATGAGTCCATGGTCGCTGAGCCAGGGGGGTCGTGTACCCATGAGATTAAGAACAAGGGGGTTGTTGGCACCAGTTCCTCACCGGTCCTCTTCGGGGTGATCGATGAGATTTCTTCTGTCGTGAACAGCAGAATTCTCATCGAGGGGGTATTGTAGCGGGTCAATTTTTGGGTGTTTTATTTTTATCGTTTGGGGCAATTATATAATTTTATTCAGTTCATTTTCGGGCGGGTTTGGATAAAATATTGCAAAATAAATGTATTATTGTGCAACGTATGTGTCCGTATAACAGTCAGTGTAACAGAACAGTGAAACAACGCAATAAGACGCAGGTTGTTGTTGAGTAATGCGGTGAGGAATTTGCATCTCCACAAAATTCGCAGAACTCTGTACATGTGTGTCAACGCTCAAGCGCAACTACACCTGCACGCGCTCAAAGGACGCTCTAACAAAAAACTCAAGATGGCCAGAGCGTAAAAAATATTCGTCGTCTTCTCTAAGACCTCCCGGAAGTCGCATTAAACTCCGCCTACTGTTGGTGACATCAGCAGAGCAGACGCCAATATTGTACTCTGGTACCACACATATACCAGTTATAATCCATGCATAAAATGGTTATGCCACCGCAATTAAGCACCAACGGCGACTAAAACATGATGGCCGTGACTGCTCATTTCCCGCAACTCAAGGAAAACACATTGCCCAGTTCGTCTCTGACGGTGTCGGCGCCGACACGCGAGCTCAATACGCTCGTGTAATCTCGTTATTTTTCAATAATGAAAGTAAAGCAGTTCTTTTAAAAGCAGTGGTAGGATGGGAGGAGTGTAGAACACTAATATGTAAATTTGGAATTCCTTTTCGTCTTTTTCATAGACATCTTCAATCTACCGCGGGCTGGCCACGAGGTCACCGAAGTAAGCGTTATCGGTAGTGTTATAAAAATTATGTAGTCAATCTGGTAATTGGGGTTTGAAAACGGAATGTGAGTAGAGAGTGTGCAAAGCTGGGCTGTGTTTTTTTTTTGTTTATGTGTGTATAATTATGAAGTTGTAAAATTGTCCATTACAAGGTAAGCTATAGTCAGTAAGGTATAATAATTGCGTAACATGTTGCACAAAGATTTGTAATGTCAATAATTCAGATGAATTAAAGAAAAATCTAATTTCTCTTCCACAAAATTGCGATTTAAAATTCTTTCAAAACCCTAGTTCGTTTTATGTGCTGTCATAGTTCGTCGAACGAAATGGGTTTACCTCCACTACGAGATCCGGCCAGATCCAAGTCGTAAGGTAAGTGGAAGTTGTTAAATTAATTTGAAAAAGAATTTTACCGAAAAAGATAAAAGTTACAAGTTAAAAATTATGTGACCGCGGTCGGGAAGACAGTGAAGAAAAGACCAAGTTTATTTCGGACACCTCAGTATATACTAAAAGTGAGAGACACGCGTTCAAGTGATCACCACGTGCTCCGGTCGAGAAGGGTATTGGGCTAAAATGGGTTAAAGTTTTTTTTTCTTTCTTTTAAATATGGAGGTATGAATGAGAGAGTGAGCAAAGCTGGGCTATCTTAAAGGTGTAAGTAATAGTATGTAAGTATAGAAAATAAGATGTAAGAGTTGCACAACCTTTGAAAACATGTAAAAAATCTATTTGGAGAACAACTTATAAATTCACCACTTTTGATTAATAAACAAAAAAATAATTTCTCTTCCAAGATGTATTGTATAAGTTATTCACACAACCTTGAAAATTACGCTTGTATCCCAACGTACATATGAGACCCTGGACCCAAGAGCACACAAGGACGGCAAGTGGAAGTTTTTTTTTTTATTTATTATTTTCTATGGTATTTTAAATAATGTTAGTAAATTCGTAGCTTAACACAGTCTACAAGCAATTAATATAAATTTAAATTGAATTTTAAACCTTGGTATAGACTGAGCGAGTAGAGGTCAGATCTGAGATAAGACAATTTATTTCCATATAAAAATATTTTAATTTTATAATAAATTAATAAACCAATTATTTAACATGTCTAGATATAAGATATTAACATGTTTAGATATAAGAGATTTTTAAATATGTGTAATGTTGCATATCATAAGATATAAACATTTAATAATGAGCAATATCGTGACCGACAATTATTAATGAGGTTTATGAATATTTATAATAATGAATAAATAATAAATACAAGTTTAAAATACTGATAAATAAAAATACTCTTATTATAAATACACCTGGTATAATTATACAACCTGCATGAATTACTGTATATCGAAGTTACATATAACTTCGTTGTATAAGTTTGTATCCCTTGAACGTGAGGCCCGACACGCCTACATTTATGTATATGTATCGTTGTAATATATATATATATATATATATATATATATATTGCAACAATACATATATTTGCATATTTGCCCAGGGCGGTATGTTTAATATGTAATTAGCATAGAAAGTATAAGGAACAGTTTTCGACAGTTTTGTGCAAGAAAATGCAGGAATTGACAAAATCTGACCTGTCGAAAAACGTACACCTGCTACCGCGTAAGATACAGCATGTGTGTGTTTGTGTGTGTGTGAGCCAGCTGTGACCTGTTTTGAAACGATGCGATGGGGTGATGTGCTACGAATTGTTTGTTCCAATTATTCAGGTCTTAACAGGATTATAATAAACTAATTATTTGTGTTAAACCTGTACGCAAAGACTTACGCCAATTATAAAGACACAATTACATTAAGGGATTTTTAATGAGTATGGTAATGTAAAATTTATTTCCAGAGGTGCAATATTAATTATGCTATTTAATTAATATTAATTACTAGTGTAATTAAAGAGTAATTAATATGTGTGGTATATGTGAGTGACCAGAGAAAAATTACGCAAACAATGAGATCACTCATGTGACGAGTAGGTTCATAAGTTCGCGATAATTAACCAAAAAGTGAGTGTAATAAAAAGGACGCTCTGGAGCGAACTGACCATCTCTAACCTGTCGAAAGCAGGACTGTTCTTGTCAAATCGCCACCAGTATAAATACCACTGGCAATTTTGGGCGATCGCACACTCAGACTCAACAAATCTACAGGATGTTACGCTGCCCATTTGCAGACCGACACACACACACACACACACACACACACACACACACACTCACTCATACCAAGACATAAGGAGGAACGCTGGAGCATCACTAGCAGCAACAACCCATAGAGACAACAAACACCGCATCAGCATAGTCATCAACATCATCATACTCTCAGGATTCTGGACACACACACAAGCACCAGTAACGGCGCTATACGCAGGTGATACAAAAACAATTATATTTTATTGTGAAGAGAGCTCTCGAAAAAGAACTTAAATATGAATATAATAATTAGAGTTTTAAGATTAAATAATACTTAGATAAGAGAGTAAGTTAACAAGCAAATCTAGTAAAGAAATAATAATCTTTTGTAGTATTTTTTGGGCGTGTCAGTATAAGTCCATAATAGATTGGAAGTAAATGGTAAATTAATTTATTTTTGTTTATAGCAACAATAAATTCATTCTTGAAACTTAATCTTATTTTGTTTGTAACTAAGTTGCTATCAGTATTTAAAAGTTGAGTTAATTTCAGACAAACAGAAATAAAAAGAATTTAAATAATTTGTTTAACATGTTGTTTAGTCAATAAGATTATATGGGTGTTTATTTTTTGTATGGTATGTTATGAATAGCATTGCAGGTTACAGTATATTTGTAACACTTATAAAGGTAAATATTTATGTCTCTAATGTTTGAAATTTTAATATTGAAATATTTTTTTCTGTTAATTAATAAATCTTAGAATGATTATTTGAAACGATTTTAAATGATTTATTTCATGTCAACAACATCTCACTCCTCTTTAAAAACTATTTAATTATTGTGCAACTACATACACTTAATGCAACGGGAGAAACAAATCCTGCGACCTGGCCAGTGTAATACATATTTAGTTGCATTGAGTACATGGTAATATATTTGTAGAATTGTTGTAACGTTGCAATATATATATATATATATATATATATATATATATATATATATATTCAATCACTTTCTGCTACAGTCCGTTTCTTGATGTATATAATACATTTAATATTTATAAATAAATTTACCTCAAGATATACCTTTTTTTTCCTTATTAGGAACATGTTTCGGGTACCATCTTGTACCCATCCTCAGCCTTCCGGTTTTTGTGTCTGGTGAAGTACATATGTGTTGGTTGACTATTATTATTGTGGCTTCCTGTTGGCTTCTGGTACTTCAAATTGGTTTTATTGTGTGTGATTGTGGTGTATGTGTTAGTTTTTTGTGTATTTTCGATGTTGAGTGCTTTGAATATTGTGTCATGTTTTTTATTGATTGATACAAATACAAAAACAAATACAAATACAAAAACAAGAAGCCAACAGTAAACCACAGCAACAGACAACCAACACATAAGTACCTCACAAGGTTCAAAATCAGGAAGGCTGAGGATGGGACCACAAGGTTTCCCGAAACATGTTCCAAATAAGAAATAAACATCTTGAGGTAAAGTCTTTATAAATATTAAATATATATTGCAACAGTACGTCTGTGCATGTTACTGTGCATTGTTGCAGTTAGTTAAAAAAAAACTGTTAAATTAGAATAAATAATTAATATCGTCAATATTTTTAAAAAATGCATATTGAAAGCTGTAAGTAACCAGCGAATGGGAACACCGAATGTGCAGGACGGTACTGGCATACACGCCACACTCAACCTAAGACTGTGTACAATGTAATTGATATGTGTGTGTGTGTGAGCCAGTAGAAACTGGCATAGCGTCACCCCTGAATAAAGGTGAATTAAATAAGTAATTTATTTAAATTTTGGTAAGTGCGTGTAAGATATGACAAAACAAGTTACACCACATTATTAATTATATAAAGACGCACATGTGCAAAATCTATTGCGAAACAAATAATACATATTAATGCAGTGTAAATAAAAGTGAATAGAACCAAGTACAATTAAAGGATAGAAAAACTGTTAACATACAATTATATATAAAAAAATTACCGATTGTATGAACATCGAGTAATAAACAAAATTCGCATGTTGCAAATAAAATTAAAATAAGTACGAAAAATAAATGAATCTGTTAAGGGACGCTCGACAAACTATAACAATATAAATCGTGCACAGAATGGTTGAAACATGATTTTTGCCCCCGACAGTATAAATAAGCGAGGAGCACCAGCCTCGACCTTCATTCATTGGAACACATCTGCAGCCGAAGGCTATGCCCGACAGTGGAGCATCTAAGGTCGATATCTCAGCAGTATGGAGATAGCACCGTACCAGTCATCTGAATGCTGAGTGGACCACGAGGACCGGATGACGGACTCCAGGAGGATCAAACGACAACGGAGGATCAACATAGGACACAGAACTCAGGATCATGATGAGGAATCACTGAGTATCACCGCACAGCAATAAGGTGACATAAAACCATTTTTACTCGTCAACCAACGAGTCATAAAAGACATTAAAAAGAAAAGAGTAAAGAGACAATGATAGACTTTAATAGTGTAAATAATAATTGTAAAATTTAAATGGTTAAATTGTAGTAATTTATAATGATATTTAACATTTACGAAATTATTTTTGAAATTATAACGTAGCATAAATGTTTAAGTAATTCTAAAATTGATTGATATTTCATAAATACAATATTCATATATAGGCACACAAAGCAAAGTAGTAATTATATAAAAAATATGGAATTTAAAAAGGAACACAATCTGAGCAAGTCAAGAGCACATTATATATTATAAAAATTTCTATTTATACATGTTAATTTATATCTTGTGTATTATATTTATGAATATGTGTGTAATGTTATTTGTATAGTGACAATAATTGTGTGTATGATGAGCACACACAAAAGAAAAATATTATGCGAATAATAATGATAAAATTTTAATTCGTAATTTTTGAAAATTTTATTTAATAAAATTTTGAATGATTTTTACAAAGTCGATATGATATAAGAAGTGTTATTATTATTTTAAAAACACACCATACACCTTTTCTCGTTGTTATTATATATATATAACAACATATATATATATATATATATATATATATATATATATATATATATAGCAACAAAACACAGGATATGAAGTTCATATAATAGGGATACTAAGGCTATAACACATTTTCTGCCGGATATAGACATGTTTTAAATTGATTTTGTTCTTTTCTTTGTAAAGTAGTTATAAGTTTTGAACCAAGCTATGTTTAAAAAAGTATGTTATGTTATCTATGCAGTTTTAATTTGTATCATTGCAATATATACTAGATTTTACAGTTCTAAACAATTTTTCAGAAACAGCATACTTCAGTAAGCATCTCTTATATACCAACATTCAGTACTCCTTTACTTGAGTGTCTATATGTCTAATTGTTTAACCATAAAAAACCTAACAACAAAATTCCTTCTGTGTTGCAAATTCCAATCAACACTGCTACCACAAAAATGAGAAAAAAATATAATTTGCGATTCTGAACCATTAAAAGGAAACAGAAATATGATATACAAAATTCAAAATGAATATAAAACGTACCAACCCACATTCTTGTTGGAATATTATGTAATAACTTATATTTAATGCTATATGTTGTTGAACATGATAAACCCCTTGAGTACTAACTTTCTTCAGTCTGTACTACACATCAACCCTACGACTCCTCAAATGAGCTCAAAAGAAGAAAGCAAAAAGAAATCAATTTCTGTATGTACGTACTTATAAATTACAATTAAAATTATCATAACTTCAAATAATTTTAGAAACACTAATGCAACACATGAAAACAATTACATGAATACAACATGTTCGGTAACAGTTTCCATAATGCAAATACATAACCACAAATTACTTGACGTTAATTATATTCAAATATTAGTTGAAAACACTTACTTATCTCCAAAGAAGTATTTATTATCATCGAGCCTTTCAGACAAAGCAGTACAACATGTATCAACTTCTTCATACACCTGAAATTTCATTAAAAATTTCAAAATTTGAAAGGTTTATATTAAATATTTGAATTACCATACATTAAAAAATGCCAAGTAAAATGGTAGGAAGATTCAAATATTAAAGAATAAATCATATCACACACACACAAATTATATTATAAATATAATAATTTAAATATGTAATCCAAGCTGTCATACGTACACTGTTGTTTTGTGAAACTATTGTTCTCATGCCTTCAAAGCACTGTTACACATACAGTACTTATATATTCTTTTAACTTTCAACAGTAGCAGTGTAATCTTTATACTTCTTATATATCTGTTTACCTTTCTCAAATTTATTTATTTTGCGCGCGCGCGCGCTGCGCGCGCGCGCGCGTGTGTGTGTGTGAATAATCCTACATATTAGATATCATTACATCAGTTTAAATGTAGATTTAATTCAATCTACAACTGTAAGTAATCCTCCTGTAACAGACAGTTCAAAATAGTATATGTATGTATGTGTATGTATGGGGGGGGGGCATTATCGTTTCCACCTTTGTTAAATTGACTTTAACTTTTCTTTACAGTGTATGTGTTTGCAGCTTCCTAATTAACAGATAACAATATGCCATGAATTCCTAGTTGCCAAATGCCATACCTATATTTAAAAGTGTTTAACCAGCTGAGCTTAGCTTTAAAATCTGTACTCCCTTGTAACTTAATGTTCAATTTTGATGCATCTGCATGCAGTATTATTCCAATTATTGGTCCTCCTCAACTTTTTTCTTTGGATAAAACGGGTATATTATAGAATCAATGGCTATAGTAAGATGCGGTTTTCCATAGTTTTCCTCTGGCAACTGCCTTCTTCACTACCTCACACCACGTAGTTCAATACTGATTCACTAGTTTTTACATCCAGTACAGTTATGACCCTACTTCCATATTCCATTCCATATCACCAATCACTCTACATGATCAGTTTTAATTTTTGAGATACAAAACATAAGTTTCAAATTTTTAACAAAAAATGTTACTATAAATGCTTTATTTACAACAGAAACATAAAAATGCACACGACAACAAAAACAGACACAGGTTTAAACTGAATGCAACTTGCATACTGTACCACAGGGGAGAGATAATGCAAACTTTACTGTTTTGTTTTTGACAAACTGTGCCACTAGTCTTGACTTATGAATATTGTTACAGATACAAACATATGGCATCAGACATCTTAAGGAAACTCCTAAAAAGACTTGCTCTTTTTACCACGAAACTGATCCACTGTCAAGGAAGATATCACAGTGCTTTTCCTGGTAGCATCAAGATAACAGACCCTCTAGTAAGAGATGTCAAAAAACCTTCGTACTATATGGTGTTACGATGATCACATGGATCATCATGTGGAAACAGTAGAATTAAATAATTGAACCACACACAGTTTGTAACTCAAAACTTTTAACACCAGTTTCAATAAACTTTGATACTTTTATACACTTCTTCAAGTTTACAATTGTAATTGGATAATTATCCAACATGCACTAATGTGACAAACAATGAATAGGTACATAAATAGCATTTAATTAACACCATCACAATAGATAATAGAAGTTACCAATTACAGATGTCTGTGCTCAATAATTCACAACAACTGTCACTTTACACTAAACCACTGTCAACACATGCTCCAAATTGCAAGTCACAGCAACAATTAATACCCCTTCAATTTGTTCTATCCAGCCACAGATACAACTGACCGGCAGCTTCTGAAACATAGCTTTTTACTCAGCCTGTGTGGTGACGCATATTACCCGATTGTTATACATGCCATCAGAATAATAAAAAACCCTTTAGATACATACAATGAGTACCTACAAGAGCATTGTATCATCCGGCTGCTCATACTACATGCATTTTTCCTATCTTCTCAATACATTTCAATCTAAGTTTTCTTTGGCAACACTACCTTGTGTTTGCTAATGTATTGTTACGGCGGTCTACTTGATCGTTGTAGGTACAGTGGAAACAAAATAAGTACAAGACACCAATTAAGTCACTAATCACACCTTTAATTTTTACAGTAAAACAGTTCGTAATTACCAACACAGTCTACTACAACAAATCAAATCAAAATTGTTCACACGCAATAAAATGTCACTAATATTAACACAATTGTATTACAATAAATTGTAATTATACCGCCCGATTATAAAACGCAACACTTCACTAATAACTACTTGAACGTACACAATAATCTCGCTACTATAACTCTCGAACCTCTCTGTAAATATCTCGCACTAAAACTGAAAACTAAGGCAACTACCGCCATGTATTTATAGTCCCGCTCACACACCAGAAGCTTCCAAACTGCGTCTTATCTCTCGTGTGAACTACGTAATTAACTCCGGCCTTGACATAGGCTGAGCGCCAGAGCGAAGCCCGGCACAGTCGAGAAGATTCTCGCAAAATGCATCTAGTAGCACGTACGCCACACGCTTATATTCTGGACCGCTCTGGAACGTTCGATAAACACGTAGATTGTTCTGTGACATCGTAACACTGCCTCCTCCTTAAGCCTGTTCATCCCGAACTGGCAAACCGTCTCTAAAGTTGTACTTAGCCAGGCGATCTAGGTGGACGACCTTGAACTTTTGCTGTCCTTCCTGTTGAATCCGATAAACAACATCGTTAATTCTTTTTTTCACAGTGTAGGGTCCTTCCCAATTAGACGGAAGCTTAGGTGAGCGAACATGACGGCGCTTTGGATTCGCTTTGGATTGAACAACCAGACCTGATCTCCTTCTTGGAAACCCACACTATTGCTGCGAATGTCATACCGAGTTTTCATTTTATCACTGGCAATCTTCAGCCGTCCTCTTATCAAGCGATTCATTTCTCGCAGTTGGTTTTCTAATTGCGAGGAAGAGTTCTGCGGCTCTTGGGACTGAGTCTCAGGTGATCTGAACATTAAGTCCCCAGGAAGATGAATCTCCCGCCCAAACACCAATTTTGCTGGAGTCATGCCGGTTGTGTCGTGTACTGCTGATCTATACGCCATGAGGAATAGTGGTATACGTTGGTCCCAGTCTGTTTGGTGCTCGTCAACAACCTTCTAAAGATGTTGCTCAAGTGTCCTACTGAATCTCTCAACCATCCCGTCTGACTGAGGATGCAGAGGCGTTGTCCTGGTCTTTCGAATTCCGAGTAGACGGCATAATTCTTTAAACACTCTTGATTCAAAATTTCTTCCTTGATCCGTATGGATTTCCATAGGTGCTCCATAACGGCAACAGAAGTTGTGAACTAACTGCGTTGCCACAGTGGTAACCTCCTGATTTGGAATTGCGTAAGCTTCCACCCACTTAGTAAAGTAGTCACCTACAACAATGATGTACTGGTTTCCATCGTCAGTAACTGGGAATGGTCCAGCAATGTCTATGGCAATTCTCTCAAAAGGTAGTCTAACGTTACACTGTCTCATTTTTCCCCTGCTTCTGGTTCGTGGGCCTTGCTTGCAGCACATATTTCACACATCCGAACCCACTCCTCTTTTGCTGTCAAGATCGGTCCAATGTCTTCATCAGTCATCTGTTCTGGTCGACAGTCTTGTGTTGTCCAGCCATCAGCCAGGAAATCTACAGTGATGGCTTGAACATGTTCGCTTGAGTTTTCTTCTTCCTTTCTGTGGCAATGTCGGCAGTCTTCTGGGCACGGTCTTCATGATAAGCCATCTGCATTATCGTGCAGGCGCCCCCGTCGATGTTGTACCTTGAAGTTGTACTCTTGCAGACGTTCGAGCCACCCTGCCAACTGTCCTTCTGGATTTTTAAATTTCAAGAGCTATGCAAGTGCACCATGGTCGGTACGTAGTGAAAACTCTCTCCCATAGAGGTATTTATGGAAGTGCTCCAAAGCTCTGACAATTGCCAACAACTCTCTCCTTGTAACACAATAATTTCTCTCTGGTTTAGAAAGCGTCTTACTGTAATACGCTATTACTCGTTCTTCACCGTTCTGCACTTGAGACAAAACTGCTCCTAGACCAGTATCGCTTGCGTCTGTGTCTACGATGTACTTCCCTTCGGAAGCTGGAAAAGCGAGAATTGGCTGTGAACATACTGCAATCTTCAACGTTCTAAATGCTTGGTCACACTCTCTCGACCACTGGAAGTTTCGTTTATTTTCCGTTAGCTCATGTAGTGGTTTAGCAATAGTAGCGAAGCCTTTCACAAAACGTCGGTAATATGAGCATAACCCCAGGAAACTCCGAACTTCGTGTTTACCCTTCGGAACTGGCCAGTCTCTTACGGTGTCTACTTTATTAGGATCCATGCTAACACCCGCTGCCGAAACCAGGTGGCCCAGATACTGTACTTCCTTCTGGAATAGAGAACACTTCTTCGGGCTCAGCTTCAGTTGTGCACTGTGAATTCTAGTTAGACTTCCTTAAGGTTTTCCAAATGATCTTCGAAAGTCTTCCCGATCACTATGACATCGTCTAAGTAAACAAGGCAAGTTTTCCACGTCAGGCCTCGGAGTATCAGGTACATCAATCTCTCAAATCTTACTGGTGCATTACAGAGTCCAAATGGCATGACGTTAAATTGGAACAAGCCATTTGGGGTCGAGAAAGCGGTCTTTTCCTTGTCTTCTTGATGAAGACCCACTTGCCAATATCCACTCTTCAGGTCCAATGTGGAAAACCACTGTGCTCTGGACGTGTCGAGTGTATCGTCAACGTGAGGTAATGGATAGCAGTCTTTCTTTGTAACATCATTTAACCTCCGGTAGTCTACGCAGAAACGCAATCCACCATCCTTCTTCGCTACCAGCACTACAGGAGAAGACCAAGCACTTGACGAAGGTTCGATTACTCCCTCTGTCAACATGTCCTGTACTAACCGAGACATTTCCTCTTGTTTAGATAATGGAGGCCTTCGAGGAGATTGGTGTATCGGTGTTGTGTCCCCGGTATTGATGCAATGTTGCACAAGAGAGGTTCTTCCCAATGACTGTCCCCGAACTGTAAAACAATCTTTGAATTCGTGTAAAAACTGTCTGAGTTCTTTTATCTCACCACTTGAGAGGTCGTTAGAAGATCTGTTCAATAATTCTTGCAGATCATCTGGTAATTTGGAAGTATCCGAAGAACTGGATCTTCGCTGCGTTATTCCAGCTATCCAGACCACAGGAGTCAATTTGCCTAGGAGCATATTGCTTTGTAAAGTGATAGCTTGATCCAAAATATTCGCCACTCTAATATGTACATATCCAGTTTCATCAGGTTTTACTAAACTTCTGGCAATTAGTATGCCCGGTGTGCTGACTACCTGGGGTTCGAATATAGAGCACTGGTTGCCCCTAGTATCTACATCAGTTCTAACCATGATGATCTTTTCGGAGTTTGGCGGAAGTTATGGCCACTTGGTTTATGACGTCCATCGATTTTTCTGCTGTCGTCATTGTTGATAGCATTACCTCTTCACCTCCGATTCTCAAGACATTGTTCTTGAAGTCGACTATAAATCCTTACGCATTCATAACATCCACACCAAGAATTGCTTCATCCACAATGTCTGCAACAAGTACTTGATGATTAAACTCAAGTTGACCGAGGCGTAGGTTATCTCCACTTTTCCGTACACTTTTACAGGCCGTCCAGTAGCTGTTCGCAAGATGCAAGAGCACCAGATTGGCTTGAGATCTTTCACCACGTCGGGGCACACAATAGAAACTGTTGCACCTGTGTCAACTGTAATCGAGGTTGGGCTTTCTTGAACAAATCCGGTAACTACCAAGCTCCCGCTGTTTTTCTGAAGTGTAGAAATTGCGTATTGTCTAGGGGCTTTGTTCCTCCAGTTAGTCAGCACACGCTCCGTTGTACCGACTATTGCTCGTTTCCCTGCTGCTGAATTCTAACCCAACAATCTCGTTGTAGATGTCCAGGTTTCCCACATCTATAACACTTCGGTCTTCCATCCTTTCTTATTTTATTCTGTGGTGCCGACCGTCGAGTCTCTGTTCCTTGTCTTCTTCCTCATCGTCTGTGCCATCGCGATCTTTTAGCGCACGCACTTTATGACTTGTCCAACCAGACGCTGATTTGGCGGCCTCAAATTGCAAAGCATGTACCAGGGCATCCACACTGTTCTGGTGTCTTGCCATTCGTAACACTTGCTGTAGTTCGTTATCTCGGACACCGGCAGTAAATGTCTGCATCGCAAAACTCGTTCAAAAATCTTCTGGCGCTTCAGGATAGGCCAGTCTAATTAGTCTGTCTATACTTGCTTCAAACTCTTGAAGGCTCTCCCCGGCATGCTGTCACCTTGCTCTCAACTGAGTGCAGTACACATCTCGCAAATTTTTATCACCATACCGTAATTCCACAGCTTTTATCAATTTGGCATAGGTGTTTTGGCTGTCAGGTGGCACTTTCTGTTGTAATTCTGCCGCAGGTCCTTTTAATGCAAGAATGAGTGAAACAGCCTTGTCTTTCTCCGTTCAATTATTTTCACATGCAGCAGCTTGAAATTGGCGGAGGTACGCTGCCCAGTGACTGCTTCCATCAAATGTTGGAGCTTTGACATGAACTGTCCCTACTGCAGGCGAAGGGACTTTCTCTATTAACTTATTTTCTGTGTCTTTTTCTGTCTTTATCACTGGTACAGTCTGTTCAGAAATTTGTTTTGGTTGAATCTTCATGCACTATTCAACTTCAATTTTAATTTGTTCTCTTATGTTTGCCATTGAGTTTTCTACTGCAGATATTTTTGTTGACATAACTTCTTCCACAGTCAAGACAGATTTTTCTACTTCAGCTATTTTATTTGACATGGATTCTTCTACGTCAGATATTCTGGTAATCTGATTATTGAGCTCACCCCGTAATTCACCTACGTCACCATGTAGGAGACCCAATTCTGCGGTAGTATGTTCTTGCATCTGCTTTTGTTCATGAATTAATGCTTTGATGTCACCTGTTTCACGTTTATGTTCCTCTGCTTCCTGCTTACGTCGTTCCTCTGTTTCTTCCCTTTCTGGTCTGCGTTTCTCATCCTGTCGTTTCTCTGTCTGTAACAGCAGCACCTGTAAATTTTCCATCATCTGACTGGCTTCCATTTTTTTCTGATTAATTATGAATTACACTCGTCTTGTAAAAAGTGTCCACTGTTTCCACTGTTAACCGTTCTATCCCACTTCTGACACCACTGTTACGACGATCTACTTGATCGTCGTAGGTACAGTGGAAACAAAAGAAGTACAAGACACCAATTAGTCACTAATCACACCTTTAATTTTTACAGTAAAACAGTTCGTAATTACCAACACAGTCTACTACAACAAATCAAATCAAAATTGTTCACATGCGATAAAATGTCACTAATATTAACACAACTGTATCACAATAAATTGTAATTATACCGCCAGATTATAAAACGCAACACTTCACTAATAACTACTTGAATGTACACAGTAATCTCGCTACTATAACTCTCGAACCTCTCTGTAAATATCTCGCACTAAAACTGAAAACTAAGGCTGCTACTGCCATGTATTTATAGTCCCGCTCACACACCAGAAGCTTCCAAACTGCGTCTTATCTCTCGTGTGAATTACGTAATTAACTGTGGCTTTGACACAGGCTGAACGCCCGAGCGAAGCCCAGCACAGTCGAGAAGATTCTCACAAAATGCGTCTAGTAGCACGTATGACACACGCTTACATTCTGGATCTCTCTGGAACGTTCGATAAACACGTAGATTGTTCTGTGATGTCGTAACAGTATATTCACTCATCTGGTATGTCAGAACTGCTTAAGAGTCAAATGGTGACATATGAGCAATTAATCACAAAGACTGTGAGGTTTCAGGCACAACCAGTGGTGTTTTTCCATGCCTTATTTCATTCTTTTAACTAAGTATATCATTTCCTAAGCCCAGCTAAATATAAGCTAAATTTAAGAAATGCATTGTTATGACGGTCTAACTGATCGCCATATGGTACAGTGGAAAACAAAATACAAGATACCAGTCAAGTCACTAATCACCAGCTTTAATTATCACAATTAAACAGTTTGTAATCACAAGATAGTCTCTTATAACAAATCAAATAAAAATTGTTCACACGCAATAAAAATGTCAACTAATATAAAACACAATTGTCCCGCACGATTATAAAACACATCACACTTCGCCACAATACTTCGAACCACACTGTGTAAATCACCACTTAAACGCACTGTGTAATCACCCGACAATAACTGAAAACTAAGCAGCAGGTATGACCTATTTATAGTCTGCAGGGTTTCATAATATGCGCCCTTAAAAAGCTATCGGAAATTCTAGAGGACATTTCAGCTTGACTTTTGCAGAAACACACACCATTGGCTAATTGAGAAGCTTCCTGCACAATGCTGTCGAATGTACGAGATTGTTCTGTATTACGCAACACTGCCTCGCATGTTAAGGGTCACGTACACACACAAACATTACAGCTGGACTCTGGGAGAGCCAAGAGCATGTAAAACGCTCTGTAATGGCATAACACTGCCCCCTCCTTAAGCCTGTACATCCCGAACTGGCAAACCATCTCTGACGTAATACTTAGCTAGGTGATCTAGGTGGATGACCTTGAACTTTCGCTGTGCTTCCTGTTGAATCTGATAGACAACATCGTTGATTCTTTTTTTTACACTGTAGGGTCCTTCCCAGTTAGTCTGATGTTTAAGTGAGCGACCATGACGGCGCTTTGGGTTGAACAAGCAAACCTGATCTCCTTCTTGGAAACCCACACTTTTGCTGCGAATGTCATACCGAGTTTTCATTTTATCACTGGCTATCTTCAGCTGTCCTTTTATCAAGCGATTCATTTCTCGCAGTTGGTTTTCTAATTGCGAGGAAGAGTTCTGCGGCTCTTGGGACTGAGTCTCAGGTGATCTGAACATTAAGTCCCCAGGAAGACGAATCTCCCGCCCAAACACCAATTTCACTGGAGTCATGCCGGTTGTGTCATGTACTGATGACCTTTATGCCATGAGGAATAGTGGTATACGTTGGTCCCAGTCTGTTTAGTTCTCGTCAACAAACTTCGAAAGATGCTGCTCAAGTGTCCTATTAAATTACTCAACCATCCCGTCTGACTGAGGATGAGGATTGTCCTGGTCTTTCGAATTCTGAGTAGACGGCATAATACTTTAAACACTTCTGATTCGAAATTCCTCCCTTGATCCGTATGGATTTCCACAGGGGCTCCATAACGGCAACAGAAGTTGTGAACTAACGCCTTTGCCACAGTGGTAACCTCCTGATTTGGAATTGCATAGGCTTCCACCCACTTAGTAAAGTCCGCCTATAACCATGATGTACCGGTTTCCATCATCAGTAACTTGGAAAGGTTCAGCAATGTCTATGGCAATTCTCTCAAAAGGCAGTCCAACGTTATACTGTCTCATTTTTCCCCTACTTCTGGTTTGTGGGGCCTTGCTTGCAGCACATATTTCATGTTCGCTTACGTTTTGTTTTTCCTTTCTGTGGCAATGTCAGCACTCTTCCAGGCACGGACTTCGTGATAAGCCATCTGCATTACCATGCAGGTGCCCCTGCCAATGTTGTACCTTGAAGTTAAACTCTTGCAGATGTTCGAGCCACCTTGATGCCAGTATTGTTTGGATCTGTGTCTACGATGTACTTCCCTTCGGAAGCTGGGAAAGCGAGAATTGGGTGTGAACATAATGAAATTTTCAAAGTCCTAAATGCTTGGTAACACTCTCTCAACCACTGGAAGTTTCATTTATATTCCTATAGCTCATGTAGTGGTTTAGCAATAGTAGCAAAGCCTTTCACAAAATGTCTGTAATATGAGCATAACCCTAGGAAACTCCGAACTTCGTGTTTACTCTTCAGAACTGGCCAGTCTCTTATGGTGTCTACTTTACTAGGATCCATAATAACACCCGCTGCCAAAACCAGATGGCCAGATACTGTACTTCCTTCTGGAATAGAGAACACTTCTTCGGGCTCAGCTTCAGTTTGGGCACCATGAATTCTAGTTAGAACTTCCTTAAGGTTTTCCAAACAGTCCTTGAAAGTCTTCCTACTGAATATGGCATTGTCTAAATAAACAAGGCAAGTTTTCCATGTCAGGCCTCGGAGTACCAGATCCATCAATCTTTTGAATGTTGCCGGTGCATTACAATGTCCAAATGGCATGAAGTTAAATTGGAATAAGCCACTTGGGCTCAAGAAAGCGGTCTTTTCCTTGCCTTCTTGACGAAGACCTACTTGCCAATATCCATTCTTCAGGTCCAATGTGGAAAACCACTGTGCTCCGGACGTGTCGAGTGTATCGTAAATGGGAGGTAACGGATAGCAATCTTTCTTTGTCACTTCATTCAGCCTCCGATAGTCTATGCAAAAACGTAATCCACCATTCTTCTTCGATTACCAGTGCTACCAGAGAAGACTCGACAAAGGCTCAATTATTTCCTCTTGCTTAGCTAATGGAGGCCTTTGAGGACGTTGGCATATCAGTGTTTAATCCCTGGTATTGATGCTATGTTGTACAAGAGAGGTTCTTCGCAATGACTGTCCGCAAACTGCAACAGAATCTTTGAATTCAGTAAAAACCGTGTGAGTTCTTTTACCTCACCACTTGAGAGGTCGTTAGAAGATCGGTTCAATAATTCCTGCAGTTCTTCTGGTAATTTGGAAGTATCCGAAGCACTGGATCTTCGTTGTGTCATTCCGGCTACCCAGGCCACTAGGAGCGTATTGTTTTGTAAAGTGACAGCTTGATCCAAAATATTCGCCACTCTAATATGTACATTTCCGGTTTCATCAAGTTTCACTAAACTTCTGGCAATTAGTATGCCTGGTGTGCTGACTACCTGGGGTTCGAATATAGAGCACTGGTTGCACATTTTCTTATTCTTATTATCTTTAGATAAAATCATTTATTCAATAAAACTGCATTAGCTTCTTGTAAAAAACTGAATTGTTATACTGCGCATATCACATTCTACTTTTCAATTACATATTGCATAAATGATATTTTTACATTGAAAAAATTATTTGTTACATATTGTTTACATATTGTACTGAAAATAATGCAATATATGATATGATTCTAATTATGTTCACTGTATATACGGATTACTTACAATAAACTACATATAAACATTACTATACAATGTCTCATTTAATTATCCATTCACTCTTATTTGAACCTTAATTCTTTATACTCTCTTAATCTCTCTTACTCTGTACACATACAAGGAACCTTTTACATGTTGAATCAGTTCACTCATCATTCAACGCTGAAGTTCTCACTTCAGGCGTGTGTCTCATGTGCCCACCCATTTTTTCTGATTACACAGCTCTACAACAGCTCCAAATGACAAGAATGTGTGTGTGTCATAGGTGGGGCCTGGGGGTTAACACCCCCCCCCAGGACAACAGGACAAGAGGAAAGGACCTATACCACCATCTACAGTGGCTCCTACTTCTGCCATCTGCACCTGACACACATTGCCTCATATTGGCTAGAGGGTGAACTGATATTTCAGCTGGATTGTGGTTGATTGCCACTGGGTTAAGGTGTGTGTATGGTGAACGAAAGTCAGGGTCCTACTACAGTCCCACTAGTCCTAGTCAACATTAAGTGCAGTGAACCCTAGTAGCATAGCATCCATATGGCATAACCCTGTCCTTGTAGAGGAGGGCCGCTGAGGGTAAATTGCTGTGTGGTTGGCTGAACCCCACCTGGTGGGCTTTAAGCTATGCTCTGGGAGTTTGTGAGCTCCCAGAGCTGATTACCGGTGGCTCCTTCTCCCTCCGAAACACCCACCCTGGGCTATGCTGCTTTCTGGGGCTCAGGGTTACTTGATTTTTGGCAGTATCAGGGCTGATAATCAAACAAAGTGTGTGTACAGCGTTCAATGGCGAGACCCAAGGGTTGACCTCCCCTGTCTGCTTGTCTGAGTATTGAAATGCCACTTCCACATGACCCCCACTGGGCAGTGTTTTGTCTTGTAGCAACAGTTTATGTTTTTACATGCTATAGCAGCAAAGTGTGCCAGTCTTCTTATGAGGAGAGTGTTCCAGTTTGCTCATTGACATATCCTGGTAAACTTGTGTGGTCTGTAGTGATGGTGGTAAATATAAAGTGGATGGAAGGAGTCTTTGGAGCTGGTACGGTACAGCCCTCCATAGTACATGTGTGTGAGCACCATTCTGGTTTATTATATTTACACCACACATTCAAAAATAATACAAGTATAGTATCTAATAATCCTGACCAATAATTAATGTTTCAATTTATTAATGAACATATTGTTTACGTTGTAACTGACAGTCATAATAATTTGGTATACCAGAATGGTTAATGTATGCACATATGGTTATGGTGCATAAGAATTCTTGCTATCCTTTATATCCCTACAAATAACTTACACTCCTGCATCAATGGTGGGTTATAGTTTAAATTCAGATTAATAAAATCTACTAATAAAATGATATTTCATGTCTTTCTAATGTAACATAAGTTATTTGAATATCTCGTATTAACAGTTTTTACTCTGGCCATTTTAGCATAGGAAATTCCTTACAGCCTGGTCACTTTCTACAGTTTTCACATTTTCTTTTTAATTGTAAAATTTATGTACATCATGAATTATATATGAAATTAAACAATACGCTTTGTATTTTCATGAAAATACAAAAATTAATTCTTTTTTTTGAGCTGGAAAAAATTAATTACAACAGGAGCATGTTCAAAAAAAAAGTAAAATTGGGCATTTCTATTAATAAATGTCATTTCTTATTGCCACATGATGCAAAAATAAACTTTTCAATTACATAATACAACAAAAAAATAGTACACAAAATGGTTCATACAAAATATAGAACACCAACACCAGCCCAAGTTGGTGTGATATGATACAAGTCTGAAATAATCCAGCAGTTATAGAAAAATTAATCACAAAACAGAATTCTGATATGTGCTGCTATCTATGTGTTCATCGGGCAACTACATACTCCCATTTACTCACACATACAACAGAAGACCGTAAATTCTCTGTACAATGTTGTTTCACAAGTTAGAAATGATGAACATTGAATTTATGGGCACTGCCTTTTACAGTAAATAGCCACACCCATAATTTTTTCTGGCATCACGTCGAAAGAAAGAAGAGAATATTTTGTGTGTGTGTGTGTGTGTGTGTGTGTGTGTGTGTGTGTGTGTGTGTGTGTGTGTGTGTGTGTGTGTGTGTGTGTGTGTGTGTGTGTGTGTGTGTGTGTGTGTGTGTGTGTGTCCTGTTCTATTTCTTTATACAAAAATGTCTAATCTATACTTCATAATATTTTTTACAGCTTCTCCAAACAATAAATTATTTTTTATAAGACTGTCTACACTATTGTGGTTTATTAATATCTATTACTAATTTATAGAACAACACAAGGTTGTGTATACCCCTTTGAAAAGAAGTGGCCACTCACACTGTTATTCTATTTGTATCTTAATATTGCATTTCAATATCATCATCATCTTTGTTGTTGCTATCGTCACTGTCATCTTTATCATAGTCATCATCATCATCATCATAATCATCATGGTCACCATCATTACAATGTTGACCACTGAGAAATTTAAGGTGCAGAGGTATGTCCTCAGCGCCATACCAGGTGATGGGCATAGGGATGATTCTATTGTTCCTATCCAAATGTCATGAAAAATTTTTTGTGACAGCTGTCTATGAGGCTGAGCATTATTTAATGCCTGAAGTCCACATCCCGTGTCATTTGATCTTAATGGTATATTACAGGGTTTTCCGTGTTTGATAATAAATAGCAGAATTATTTATTGTTGAGACTCAAGACATGAATGCCTTCAAAAATATGACCATTCCGGTCCCAGAATATACAACAATGATCTTGCTTGTCAAGATTGTCTAAATTTTGTTGTTGCCGTCAAGTTAGTAAGGAATTTTGTTGACATTCTGGTGCAATGTAGCACACTGTGTGCATTAGAAACTGTCTGAACTAGAGGGTGGGTAGCAGTATGTACTACCCATATACATATATATATGTATATGATACAACTGGCAACAGGTAAGCAGATAGAACTTACATTATATTACTCTCATTCTTAAATTTTGTGTATACTTTGCCTAAGCAGATCAGCTTATCTGTTAAGCATTCTTATATATATTTAATTCCTACATGAATGAAATGAAGTTTTCTTTAAATTCAATAACATATTTTCATCAGAAGTCACATTTATATTACATAAGGTTTTACAATTAAAAAATTTCACAATATGTCTTATTAAATACATACTAGCACTAGTAATCTATTTACTACCAAACCAACATTCGACAACAATACTATAAAAAAAGAAGGCTGGATAGAACTACATATCTGACCAAAATAATCAGATATTTTTTATGGTGTATGTTATAACATAAAATAAATTTTAAGATAGAAAATGAATAATTATTTTACAACTTTAGTGAGTTTCTAATAGTCAGATAATGCATTTACATTACAGTCAACAACGCACACAACTTACCTCATCAACAGTTTTCTTCAACCACCCAAGAACATTTAATCTCTTCACAACGCGTTGTTTTTTCTGCCAAGTGAGAATCCAGTTTAATGGCCATGGATGAACAGATCCGTACCTCTGTTTTGTTACTTCATTAAATGTTTCTCTTTCTACCCATGTTATGTATTGCTGGTAAAAAATAAGTCAGGATTAGTTCAAAGTCCAGAACATATGAAATACAGTAGAACCCCGCTAGTCCGAACTAATTGGGACCGGGGCCGGTTCGGATTGGCAAAAATTCGGATTATCCGAAATAATTATTATTAAATAATTATAATTATTTATTTGATTTAAATATGGTCTTTAACTTATATTGTACTGCTGTTAAAATGCAACACAGTACATAAGATGAAGATAATAAATTTTAAAAGAAAAAAGATACAAATTTAATTTTAAAGGGAACATATGTTTTAAAATGTAAACAAAAACATTGGGACTAAATATAGATAAATAAATAAAACCAGATCCAAAATGTATAATTAATAAAGAATGATTACAGAAGTAAGATTTAAACTTGGGAAATAATTGATTTTAAGAAGAAAAAAAGATATAATAGTAATACAACGGATAATTTCATATATAAATAAAAAAAGGAGTAGGAATTCTGAAATAAAGAATACAGGAAATGTATAACCAGGATTGGGAAGGTGATGTTCAAAAGAAAGATAATGTTTTAGTCATGTTTTTGAGTTTCTTAGCCATGAAATTAGGCACAATTGTTATTTGTTATTTATTATTTTGATGTAAAACCAGTTGGTTTAATTAATGTTGTTTTAAGTCATAAATAAGTGTTTAAGATATTGTGATTCATGATAATGATGGACTATATTTGTAATATTAATAGAAGAAAAAACCAATTTGTTAAAACAATTTTTGAGGTATAAACCACTAGTCAATCAGATGTTTTAAATATTAAGGTTAGAATATGTTGGTAATAATAAATTAATTATTCCAAAATTTCATCTAAAATTGTATCTGAAATTATGAAATAAGGGAAGGTATTATGTACTGCTGTTAAAATGCAACACAGTACATAAGAGGAAGATAATAAATTTTAACAGAAAAAAAGATACAAATTTAATTTTAAAGGGAACATATGTTTTAAAATGTAAACAAAAACATTGGGACTATCGACTCACCCAGTCAACATAGAGATCGATCCCTATATGATAGAAAACAATATTAAGTTATATGGTCTGAAAAGAATATATGAAATTGGAATGAATGTTATAATAAGAGTAAATAGTAATAAAATTATAATTTAATAAATACCAACTAGAATTACGAATATTAGAGATAAAATAAAGATGTTTAATAAGAAATAGAAAAATGATATATGTTTCTAATAGGTATATGATAAACAGATGTATAGAAAGTAGGGAATTATCAAAGTGGCCAATTATATAAACTGTTAAAAAATTGTATTGTATAGAGGTGAAAGGAAATGTTATTAGTCTAATTTTATATCTAATAGTAACAGCATGATTAGTCTTCAAATATATCTAAGAAAAGTAACATCAGTAGTCTAATTTTATACCTAAGAAAAGTAACATCATTAGTCTTCAATTATATACAAATTTTGTACATCATCAAGCTTAATGTAATATGTAAAAGAAAATACAGTAAAGAAATTTAATTTGTGATACCAGAGTTTTGATTATAAAGTTAATAAAGTAAACAATCAGGAGGAGAGATTCAACATTCCTATTGAGTTTAGGAACATCAACTAATATTTAATAAATAAATATTATTACAAGAAATATAAACATATCCTTAATAGAACGCCGATAGAAGAGGGAAATCCTGGACTGAAAAATAGTTTAAGTGGCCATAAAATATAATTAAATATTCCAAGGAGATATCTGTTGTGCAGTCATCATAGAAAACAATCTTCAGCAGTAAAACCAATAAGAAATTCACGTACAGGAACGGATCGACAAGCCTGATATTGAAGTTGAAAATAATAAACATCAACCAGAAGTGAACCCGTGGCAGCTGGAAGAATTCAGAATCAGTCAAGTTACATTAGTAGGGTAGATATTTTTTATATAGTTATTTATCAAAATACTACATACTAACAGTATTTGGTGTGGTTTAAAGAAAAGAAGATACTATATATGATCGGAAATAAGACCAAACAGCTTAATAATCATTAACCCTGAGAGAGAGAGTTTCTTTTCATGTACTGATAAACAAAAAATATAATAAAGGTAGTTACATATCATAATTACATAATTACAATACCTTTATAAAATAAACAACAGTACAATTAATGATGCATCCAACGTGGTGCAAATACTAAATATATACTATCAGTAAAAAACAACAGTACAATAAATGGCTGATCCAACGTGGAACAGATTTTAATTACCATACGTATAAATAATTACAGTACATAAATGGCACCCATACGTTGAAAGCAAAGATTTTCTTTAAACCAGCACCAAATAACACAATTTTGTTAAATTTAATTAGCATAAAAAATGTTTTCCTTGTAATTAAATTAAGTTAAAGATTGTAAAATGGCTAACAAACCAGAGCAACGATATGAATTAAGGAGTAATAGTGCTGAAGAGGAAGAAACTGAAATGGAAATAATAGTAAGGGATGCCCAAGGGGACCAACCAAAGAAACCAACCCAACCAATGGATGCAAATTTTCAGGAGATGATGAGAATTCTAATGGAAGGGAATAACAAAGCCAGCGAAACACTATTGAAACAAATGAAGGAGAATACGGAAAAAATAGACAGTAATAATGAAAGTTTAAAGAAACAAATGAAGGAGGATATTGAAAAGAATATCGAAACACGTAACAGGAAAATGGATAGTAACCAAGAAGAATTTAAACAAATAAAATTAGATAATGAAAATTTATTAAAACAAAATAATGAGGAATTAAAGAAGACCATTCAACAACAAATAAATGGGGTGAATAATAAATTAGACCAGCAAAAGGCTGAAGTTGAGTTAATATTGAAAAATTATGAGGAAGGGAATGTTAGACAATTTGCAGAGGTGAAATTGAATATGGAAACAATGGAAAATAGATTAGACAATATAGAAACGAAACAACAGTCACTGAAGGAAGAAGTGGAAGAGAAATTAGGAGAAAATAAACAAGAAGTCATAGAACAGATGACGAGAGAATTGGTAAAACACAAACAGGAGGTAACGAGCAATATTCAATCCATGGGACAACAGTTGGACAGCAATAATACAAAAATAGAGGATACCTTGGGACAATTAGTATTAAGGGTCAATGAAATAGAACAAAATGGTAATCAAACATGTGTTATACGAGAAGACAAGAATAATAGTCATGAGGTGCCACATATGAAAGGATATATAAAAAATCCTATGGAGTATTTAAATAGAATGAAGGAATATTTGCATAGTACCAAGGAAAATAGATGGGAGAGAATTAAACTAATGTTAGATCAAGGGTTCCATGAAATTAATGATTATTGGTGGGATGCTATTAGAAACACCTTGAATAGCTACCAGGAATTTATGGAAAGCTATAAAAATAAATATTGGACGCGATCCATACAGACAAGGGTGCGGGAGACCATAGTATATGGTAGGTACAACCCAAGCGTAGGACAAACACCGACCTCGTATTTCTTATCGCATGTTTGCAGGGCAAGATATTTAGATCCACCCATGGATGACGGGTATGTGGTGGAAGCGTTGAGTCACCATTTTCCTGAAACGGTAAGCTCAGCACAATTTGCCAGTCAAGCCAATACTATAGAAGCGATGACATTATTACTCACTGATTATGAGAGCAAAATGAATTATGACAATCACGCTAAACAAGGGAATATGAGAAGAGACAGCTACCCTAACAGATATCCGGAAGAACAAAACCGTGTAAGGAATCAAATAGTAGAAAGAACGACCAAAGAAATGTTCCAAGATACCAAGATAGGGAAGGTGGAAGAAATTACTACAGAAACGATAACCGGAATGACCGGAGATATGATAATAATAATAATAATTACAATAATAATTATAGGGGCAACCACGCTTCAAATAACTATCGAGCCAATTTTATACGCCGAAACTATGATTTCCGAGTTTATAATAGTCATTACCCGAGGGAGATTGATCGAAATGAACATTCTCGCAGTGAGTATAGACAAAGTGAAGCAAACAACAACTATGAACAGATAAGACATAGAGATCAACATGGTTCCCTTTCACAATCAGAAAATAGTCAACATGAAGGAAGGAGAGAGGAGAGAGCAACTGCAAAGGAAAATCAGGGAACCCATATAGCTCGAATAAGCTATCTCAGGACTGATGAGAGGGATAACCAGGAGGATTATTGTGGAAACCGTAAAACTAATCCCGATTCCGGGAATGCTGAGGGAAGGAATAGACGGAACGAAGATGATATAGAACCGTATGTGTATGATCCATACTGTGATGATCCCATAGACAGATTTACAACCGCATATAATCTACGGAATCCACCAGAAAACCATATTGGTGGAGCAGCCCGAATAGTGGCCAATACAGGATAGTTAAGAAAATTATTTGGAATCAATTAAAATATCAAAATTCAAAATATAATAAGGACAACTTATTGAAGATAAACGAGAAAAATAATTTAGCAAGAAAAAAAAATAACACTGATTAAACCTAATAAAAATCATCAAAACCAAAAAACAAAATGAGTGTATCTGATGTAATATAATAGTGAGAAATGTAATTTAGAATGTAAAAGGAATAATAATGATTGTGTCAGAAGAATATAATTACATGATGTAATGTATAACACTAACCAAAATCTCATAACAAGCTGTATTAGTAATAAAGAAATATGAACCAAGGAAAATAAGAGAATGAAGAAGCCAAAATGGAACCGTCAAAAGGATCACAAGAAAAGAAGAAAAAAAAAAAATAAATATTTAAGAATTATCTGTAAGAAAGCCAATTAATAAAAGTCAATAAAATAGCCAAGTATTGGAGATGAGAAGTGTATAATAGAAGGAAGAATTAATATGAAGAAATAATATGATCTGAGTTAAAGTACAGTGAATAATCCCTAGGGTATTATTATTATTAATTATTTTATCGAAGGTCACATGATGACTACCTTACGAGGTTTATTAATGAAGATTGACTGTAGAATATTCCAGCAATCATTTAACTGGGCAGAGATGATGTTCCTCTGATCTCAGAAAGTATGTAATGGACGACGGTATTTGGTAAGCCAATAGTGCACCACCGATTCGATTCCAGTTATAATGTTAGGGAGGTTTAGGAAAATTAAATATTAGAGGGAAAACTCACAAATAAATATAGATAAATAAATAAAACCAGATCCAAAATGTATAATTAATAAAGAATGATTACAGAAGTAAGATTTAAACTTGGGAAATAATTGATTTTAAGAAGAAAAAAAGATATAATAGTAATACAACGGATAATTTCATATATAAATAAAAAAAGGAGTAGGAATTCTGAAATAAAGAATACAGGAAATGTATAACCAGGATTGGGAAGGTGATGTTCAAAAGAAAGATAATGTTTTAGTCATGTTTTTGAGTTTCTTAGCCATGAAATTAGGCACAATTGTTATTTGTTATTTATTATTTTGATGTAAAACCAGTTGGTTTAATTAATGTTGTTTTAAGTCATAAATAAGTGTTTAAGATATTGTGATTCATGATAATGATGGACTATATTTGTAATATTAATAGAAGAAAAAACCAATTTGTTAAAACAATTTGTGAGGTATAAACCACTAGTCAATCAGATGTTTTAAATATTAAGGTTAGAATATGTTGGTAATAATAAATTAATTATTTCAAAATTTCATCTAAAATTGTATCTGAAATTATGAAATAAGGGAAGGTATTATGTACTGCTGTTAAAATGCAACACAGTACATAAGAGGAAGATAATAAATTTTAACAGAAAAAAAGATACAAATTTAATTTTAAAGGGAACATATGTTTTAAATGTAAACAAAAACATTGGGACTATTGACTCACCCAGTCAACATAGAGATCGATCCCTATATGATAGAAAACAATATTAAGTTATATGGTCTGAAAAGAATATATGAAATTGGAATGAATGTTATAATAAGAGTAAATAGTAATAAAATTATAATTTAATAAATACCAACTAGAATTACGAATATTAGAGATAAAATAAAGATGTTTAATAAGAAATAGAAAAATGATATATGTTTCTAATAGGTATATGATAAACAGATGTAAAGAAAGTAGGGAATTATCAAAGTGGCCAATTATATAAACTGTTAAAAAATTGTATTGTATAGAGGTGAAAGGAAATGTTATTAGTCTAATTTTATATCTAATAGTAACAGCATGATTAGTCTTCAAATATATCTAAGAAAAGTAACATCAGTAGTCTAATTTTATACCTAAGAAAAGTAACATCATTAGTCTTCAATTATATACAAATTTTGTACATCATCAAGCTTAATGTAATATGTAAAAGAAAATACAGTAAAGAAATTTAATTTGTGATACCAGAGTTTTGATTATAAAGTTAATAAAGTAAACAATCAGGAGGAGAGATTCAACATTCCTATTGAGTTTAGGAACATCAACTAATATTTAATAAATAAATATTATTACAAGAAATATAAACATATCCTTAATAGAACGCCGATAGAAGAGGGAAATCCTGGACTGAAAAATAGTTTAAGTGGCCATAAAATATAATTAAATATTCCAAGGAGATATCTGTTGTGCAGTCATCATAGAAAACAATCTTCAGCAGTAAAACCAATAAGAAATTCACGTACAGGAACGGATCGACAAGCCTGATATTGAAGTTGAAAATAATAAACATCAACCAGAAGTGAACCCGTGGCAGCTGGAAGAATTCAGAATCAGTCAAGTTACATTAGTAGGGTAGATATTTTTTATATAGTTATTTATCAAAATACTACATACTAACAGTATTTGGTGTGGTTTAAAGAAAAGAAGATACTATATATGATCGGAAATAAGACCAAACAGCTTAATAATCATTAACCCTGAGAGAGAGAGTTTCTTTTCATGTACTGATAAACAAAAAATATAATAAAGGTAGTTACATATCATAATTACATAATTACAATACCTTTATAAAATAAACAACAGTACAATTAATGATGCATCCAACGTGGTGCAAATACTAAATATATAGTAACCACGCTTCAAATAACTATCGAGCCAATTTTATACGCCGAAACTATGATTTCCGAGTTTATAATAGTCATTACCCGAGGGAGATTGATCGAAATGAACATTCTCGCAGTGAGTATAGACAAAGTGAAGCAAACAACAACTATGAACAGATAAGACATAGAGATCAACATGGTTCCCTTTCACAATCAGAAAATAGTCAACATGAAGGAAGGAGAGAGGAGAGAGCAACTGCAAAGGAAAATCAGGGAACCCATATAGCTCGAATAAGCTATCTCAGGACTGATGAGAGGGATAACCAGGAGGATTATTGTGGAAACCGTAAAACTAATCCCGATTCCGGGAATGCTGAGGGAAGGAATAGACGGAACGAAGATGATATAGAACCGTATGTGTATGATCCATACTGTGATGATCCCATAGACAGATTTACAACCGCATATAATCTACGGAATCCACCAGAAAACCATATTGGTGGAGCAGCCCGAATAGTGGCCAATACAGGATAGTTAAGAAAATTATTTGGAATCAATTAAAATATCAAAATTCAAAATATAATAAGGACAACTTATTGAAGATAAACGAGAAAAATAATTTAGCAAGAAAAAAAAATAACACTGATTAAACCTAATAAAAATCATCAAAACCAAAAAACAAAATGAGTGTATCTGATGTAATATAATAGTGAGAAATGTAATTTAGAATGTAAAAGGAATAATAATGATTGTGTCAGAAGAATATAATTACATGATGTAATGTATAACACTAACCAAAATCTCATAACAAGCTGTATTAGTAATAAAGAAATATGAACCAAGGAAAATAAGAGAATGAAGAAGCCAAAATGGAACCGTCAAAAGGATCACAAGAAAAGAAGAAAAAAAAAAATAAATATTTAAGAATTATCTGTAAGAAAGCCAATTAATAAAAGTCAATAAAATAGCCAAGTATTGGAGATGAGAAGTGTATAATAGAAGGAAGAATTAATATGAAGAAATAATATGATCTGAGTTAAAGTACAGTGAATAATCCCTAGGGTATTATTATTATTAATTATTTTATCGAAGGTCACATGATGACTACCTTACGAGGTTTATTAATGAAGATTGACTGTAGAATATTCCAGCAATCATTTAACTGGGCAGAGATGATGTTCCTCTGATCTCAGAAAGTATGTAATGGACGACGGTATTTGGTAAGCCAATAGTGCACCACCGATTCGATTCCAGTTATAATGTTAGGGAGGTTTAGGAAAATTAAATATTAGAGGGAAAACTCACAAATAAATATAGATAAATATATAAAACCAGATCCAAAATGTATAATTAATAAAGAATGATTACAGAAGTAAGATTTAAACTTGGGAAATAATTGATTTTAAGAAGAAAAAAAGATATAATAGTAATACAACGGATAATTTCATATATAAATAAATAAAGGAGTAGGAATTCTGAAATAAAGAATACAGGAAATGTATAACCAGGATTGGGAAGGTGATGTTCAAAAGAAAGATAATGTTTTAGTCATGTTTTTGAGTTTCTTAGCCATGAAATTAGGCACAATTGTTATTTGTTATTTATTATTTTGATGTAAAACCAGTTGGTTTAATTAATGTTGTTTTAAGTCATAAATAAGTGTTTAAGATATTGTGATTCATGATAATGATGGACTATATTTGTAATATTAATAGAAGAAAAAACCAATTTGTTAAAACAATTTGTGAGGTATAAACCACTAGTCAATCAGATGTTTTAAATATTAAGGTTAGAATATGTTGGTAATAATAAATTAATTATTTCAAAATTTCATCTAAAATTGTATCTGAAATTATGAAATAAGGGAAGGTATTATGTACTGCTGTTAAAATGCAACACAGTACATAAGAGGAAGATAATAAATTTTAACAGAAAAAAAGATACAAATTTAATTTTAAAGGGAACATATGTTTTAAATGTAAACAAAAACATTGGGACTATTGACTCACCCAGTCAACATAGAGATCGATCCCTATATGATAGAAAACAATATTAAGTTATATGGTCTGAAAAGAATATATGAAATTGGAATGAATGTTATAATAAGAGTAAATAGTAATAAAATTATAATTTAATAAATACCAACTAGAATTACGAATATTAGAGATAAAATAAAGATGTTTAATAAGAAATAGAAAAATGATATATGTTTCTAATAGGTATATGATAAACAGATGTAAAGAAAGTAGGGAATTATCAAAGTGGCCAATTATATAAACTGTTAAAAAATTGTATTGTATAGAGGTGAAAGGAAATGTTATTAGTCTAATTTTATATCTAATAGTAACAGCATGATTAGTCTTCAAATATATCTAAGAAAAGTAACATCAGTAGTCTAATTTTATACCTAAGAAAAGTAACATCATTAGTCTTCAATTATATACAAATTTTGTACATCATCAAGCTTAATGTAATATGTAAAAGAAAATACAGTAAAGAAATTTAATTTGTGATACCAGAGTTTTGATTATAAAGTTAATAAAGTAAACAATCAGGAGGAGAGATTCAACATTCCTATTGAGTTTAGGAACATCAACTAATATTTAATAAATAAATATTATTACAAGAAATATAAACATATCCTTAATAGAACGCCGATAGAAGAGGGAAATCCTGGACTGAAAAATAGTTTAAGTGGCCATAAAATATAATTAAATATTCCAAGGAGATATCTGTTGTGCAGTCATCATAGAAAACAATCTTCAGCAGTAAAACCAATAAGAAATTCACGTACAGGAACGGATCGACAAGCCTGATATTGAAGTTGAAAATAATAAACATCAACCAGAAGTGAACCCGTGGCAGCTGGAAGAATTCAGAATCAGTCAAGTTACATTAGTAGGGTAGATATTTTTTATATAGTTATTTATCAAAATACTACATACTAACAGTATTTGGTGTGGTTTAAAGAAAAGAAGATACTATATATGATCGGAAATAAGACCAAACAGCTTAATAATCATTAACCCTGAGAGAGAGAGTTTCTTTTCATGTACTGATAAACAAAAAATATAATAAAGGTAGTTACATATCATAATTACATAATTACAATACCTTTATAAAATAAACAACAGTACAATTAATGATGCATCCAACGTGGTGCAAATACTAAATATATACTATCAGTAAAAAACAACAGTACAATAAATGGCTGATCCAACGTGGAACAGATTTTAATTACCATACGTATAAATAATTACAGTACATAAATGGCACCCATACGTTGAAAGCAAAGATTTTCTTTAAACCAGCACCAAATAACACAATTTTGTTAAATTTAATTAGCATAAAAAATGTTTTCCTTGTAATTAAATTAAGTTAAAGATTGTAAAATGGCTAACAAACCAGAGCAACGATATGAATTAAGGAGTAATAGTGCTGAAGAGGAAGAAACTGAAATGGAAATAATAGTAAGGGATGCCCAAGGGGACCAACCAAAGAAACCAACCCAACCAATGGATGCAAATTTTCAGGAGATGATGAGAATTCTAATGGAAGGGAATAACAAAGCCAGCGAAACACTATTGAAACAAATGAAGGAGAATACGGAAAAAATAGACAGTAATAATGAAAGTTTAAAGAAACAAATGAAGGAGGATATTGAAAAGAATATCGAAACACGTAACAGGAAAATGGATAGTAACCAAGAAGAATTTAAACAAATAAAATTAGATAATGAAAATTTATTAAAACAAAATAATGAGGAATTAAAGAAGACCATTCAACAACAAATAAATGGGGTGAATAATAAATTAGACCAGCAAAAGGCTGAAGTTGAGTTAATATTGAAAAATTATGAGGAAGGGAATGTTAGACAATTTGCAGAGGTGAAATTGAATATGGAAACAATGGAAAATAGATTAGACAATATAGAAACGAAACAACAGTCACTGAAGGAAGAAGTGGAAGAGAAATTAGGAGAAAATAAACAAGAAGTCATAGAACAGATGACGAGAGAATTGGTAAAACACAAACAGGAGGTAACGAGCAATATTCAATCCATGGGACAACAGTTGGACAGCAATAATACAAAAATAGAGGATACCTTGGGACAATTAGTATTAAGGGTCAATGAAATAGAACAAAATGGTAATCAAACATGTGTTATACGAGAAGACAAGAATAATAGTCATGAGATGCCACATATGAAAGGATATATAAAAAATCCTATGGAGTATTTAAATAGAATGAAGGAATATTTGCATAGTACCAAGGAAAATAGATGGGAGAGAATTAAACTAATGTTAGATCAAGGGTTCCATGAAATTAATGATTATTGGTGGGATGCTATTAGAAACACCTTGAATAGCTACCAGGAATTTATGGAAAGCTATAAAAATAAATATTGGACGCGATCCATACAGACAAGGGTGCGGGAGACCATAGTATATGGTAGGTACAACCCAAGCGTAGGACAAACACCGACCTCGTATTTCTTATCGCATGTTTGCAGGGCAAGATATTTAGATCCACCCATGGATGACGGGTATGTGGTGGAAGCGTTGAGTCACCATTTTCCTGAAACGGTAAGCTCAGCACAATTTGCCAGTCAAGCCAATACTATAGAAGTGATGACATTATTACTCACTGATTATGAGAGCAAAATGAATTATGACAATCACGCTAAACAAGGGAATATGAGAAGAGACAGCTACCCTAACAGATATCCGGAAGAACAAAACCGTGTAAGGAATCAAATAGTAGAAAGAACGACCAAAGAAATGTTCCAAGATACCAAGATAGGGAAGGTGGAAGAAATTACTACAGAAACGATAACCGGAATGACCGGAGATATGATAATAATAATAATAATTACAATAATAATTATAGGGGCAACCACGCTTCAAATAACTATCGAGCAAATTTTATACGCCGAAACTATGATTTCCGAGTTTATAATAGTCATTACCCGAGGGAGATTGATCGAAATGAACATTCTCGCAGTGAGTATAGACAAAGTGAAGCAAACAACAACTATGAACAGATAAGACATAGAGATCAACATGGTTCCCTTTCACAATCAGAAAATAGTCAACATGAAGGAAGGAGAGAGGAGAGAGCAACTGCAAAGGAAAATCAGGGAACCCATATAGCTCGAATAAGCTATCTCAGGACTGATGAGAGGGATAACCAGGAGGATTATTGTGGAAACCGTAAAACTAATCCCGATTCCGGGAATGCTGAGGGAAGGAATAGACGGAACGAAGATGATATAGAACCGTATGTGTATGATCCATACTGTGATGATCCCATAGACAGATTTACAACCGCATATAATCTACGGAATCCACCAGAAAACCATATTGGTGGAGCAGCCCGAATAGTGGCCAATACAGGATAGTTAAGAAAATTATTTGGAATCAATTAAAATATCAAAATTCAAAATATAATAAGGACAACTTATTGAAGATAAACGAGAAAAATAATTTAGCAAGAAAAAAAAATAACACTGATTAAACCTAATAAAAATCATCAAAACCAAAAAACAAAATGAGTGTATCTGATGTAATATAATAGTGAGAAATGTAATTTAGAATGTAAAAGGAATAATAATGATTGTGTCAGAAGAATATAATTACATGATGTAATGTATAACACTAACCAAAATCTCATAACAAGCTGTATTAGTAATAAAGGAACATGAACCAAGGAAAATAAGAGAATGAAGAAGCCAAAATGGAACCGTCAAAAGGATCACAAGAAAAGAAGAAAAAAAAATAAATAAATATTTAAGAATTATCTGTAAGAAAGCCAATTAATAAAAGTCAATAAAATAGCCAAGTATTGGAGATGAGAAGTGTATAATAGAAGGAAGAATTAATATGAAGAAATAATATGATCTGAGTTAAAGTACAGTGAATAATCCCTAGGGTATTATTATTATTAATTATTTTATCGAAGGTCACATGATGACTACCTTACGAGGTTTATTAATGAAGATTGACTGTAGAATATTCCAGCAATCATTTAACTGGGCAGAGATGATGTTCCTCTGATCTCAGAAAGTATGTAATGGACGACGGTATTTGGTAAGCCGATAGTGCACCACCGATTCGATTCCAGTTATAATGTTAGGGAGGTTTAGGAAAATTAAATATTAGAGGGAAAACTCACAAATAAATATAGATAAATAAATAAAACCAGATCCAAAATGTATAATTAATAAAGAATGATTACAGAAGTAAGATTTAAACTTGGGAAATAATTGATTTTAAGAAGAAGAAAAGATATAATAGTAATACAACGGATAATTTCATATATAAATAAATAAAGGAGTAGGAATTCTGAAATAAAGAATACAGGAAATGTATAACCAGGATTGGGAAGGTGATGTTCAAAAGAAAGATAATGTTTTAGTCATGTTTTTGAGTTTCTTAGCCATGAAATTAGGCACAATTGTTATTTGTTATTTATTATTTTGATGTAAAACCAGTTGGTTTAATTAATGTTGTTTTAAGTCATAAATAAGTGTTTAAGATATTGTGATTCATGATAATGATGGACTATATTTGTAATATTAATAGAAGAAAAAACCAATTTGTTAAAACAATTTTTGAGGTATAAACCACTAGTCAATCAGATGTTTTAAATATTAAGGTTAGAATATGTTGGTAATAATAAATTAATTATTCCAAAATTTCATCTAAAATTGTATCTGAAATTATGAAATAAGGGAAGGTATTATGTACTGCTGTTAAAATGCAACACAGTACATAAGAGGAAGATAATAAATTTTAACAGAAAAAAAGATACAAATTTAATTTTAAAGGGAACATATGTTTTAAAATGTAAACAAAAACATTGGGACTATCGACTCACCCAGTCAACATAGAGATCGATCCCTATATGATAGAAAACAATATTAAGTTATATGGTCTGAAAAGAATATATGAAATTGGAATGAATGTTATAATAAGAGTAAATAGTAATAAAATTATAATTTAATAAATACCAACTAGAATTACGAATATTAGAGATAAAATAAAGATGTTTAATAAGAAATAGAAAAATGATATATGTTTCTAATAGGTATATGATAAACAGATGTATAGAAAGTAGGGAATTATCAAAGTGGCCAATTATATAAACTGTTAAAAAATTGTATTGTATAGAGGTGAAAGGAAATGTTATTAGTCTAATTTTATATCTAATAGTAACAGCATGATTAGTCTTCAAATATATCTAAGAAAAGTAACATCAGTAGTCTAATTTTATACCTAAGAAAAGTAACATCATTAGTCTTCAATTATATACAAATTTTGTACATCATCAAGCTTAATGTAATATGTAAAAGAAAATACAGTAAAGAAATTTAATTTGTGATACCAGAGTTTTGATTATAAAGTTAATAAAGTAAACAATCAGGAGGAGAGATTCAACATTCCTATTGAGTTTAGGAACATCAACTAATATTTAATAAATAAATATTATTACAAGAAATATAAACATATCCTTAATAGAACGCCGATAGAAGAGGGAAATCCTGGACTGAAAAATAGTTTAAGTGGCCATAAAATATAATTAAATATTCCAAGGAGATATCTGTTGTGCAGTCATCATAGAAAACAATCTTCAGCAGTAAAACCAATAAGAAATTCACGTACAGGAACGGATCGACAAGCCTGATATTGAAGTTGAAAATAATAAACATCAACCAGAAGTGAACCCGTGGCAGCTGGAAGAATTCAGAATCAGTCAAGTTACATTAGTAGGGTAGATATTTTTTATATAGTTATTTATCAAAATACTACATACTAACAGTATTTGGTGTGGTTTAAAGAAAAGAAGATACTATATATGATCGGAAATAAGACCAAACAGCTTAATAATCATTAACCCTGAGAGAGAGAGTTTCTTTTCATGTACTGATAAACAAAAAATATAATAAAGGTAGTTACATATCATAATTACATAATTACAATACCTTTATAAAATAAACAACAGTACAATTAATGATGCATCCAACGTGGTGCAAATACTAAATATATACTATCAGTAAAAAACAACAGTACAATAAATGGCTGATCCAACGTGGAACAGATTTTAATTACCATACGTATAAATAATTACAGTACATAAATGGCACCCATACGTTGAAAGCAAAGATTTTCTTTAAACCAGCACCAAATAACACAATTTTGTTAAATTTAATTAGCATAAAAAATGTTTTCCTTGTAATTAAATTAAGTTAAAGATTGTAAAATGGCTAACAAACCAGAGCAACGATATGAATTAAGGAGTAATAGTGCTGAAGAGGAAGAAACTGAAATGGAAATAATAGTAAGGGATGCCCAAGGGGACCAACCAAAGAAACCAACCCAACCAATGGATGCAAATTTTCAGGAGATGATGAGAATTCTAATGGAAGGGAATAACAAAGCCAGCGAAACACTATTGAAACAAATGAAGGAGAATACGGAAAAAATAGACAGTAATAATGAAAGTTTAAAGAAACAAATGAAGGAGGATATTGAAAAGAATATCGAAACACGTAACAGGAAAATGGATAGTAACCAAGAAGAATTTAAACAAATAAAATTAGATAATGAAAATTTATTAAAACAAAATAATGAGGAATTAAAGAAGACCATTCAACAACAAATAAATGGGGTGAATAATAAATTAGACCAGCAAAAGGCTGAAGTTGAGTTAATATTGAAAAATTATGAGGAAAGGAATGTTAGACAATTTGCAGAGGTGAAATTGAATATGGAAACAATGGAAAATAGATTAGACAATATAGAAACGAAACAACAGTCACTGAAGGAAGAAGTGGAAGAGAAATTAGGAGAAAATAAACAAGAAGTCATAGAACAGATGACGAGAGAATTGGTAAAACACAAACAGGAGGTAACGAGCAATATTCAATCCATGGGACAACAGTTGGACAGCAATAATACAAAAATAGAGGATACCTTGGGACAATTAGTATTAAGGGTCAATGAAATAGAACAAAATGGTAATCAAACATGTGTTATACGAGAAGACAAGAATAATAGTCATGAGATGCCACATATGAAAGGATATATAAAAAATCCTATGGAGTATTTAAATAGAATGAAGGAATATTTGCATAGTACCAAGGAAAATAGATGGGAGAGAATTAAACTAATGTTAGATCAAGGGTTCCATGAAATTAATGATTATTGGTGGGATGCTATTAGAAACACCTTGAATAGCTACCAGGAATTTATGGAAAGCTATAAAAATAAATATTGGACGCGATCCATACAGACAAGGGTGCGGGAGACCATAGTATATGGTAGGTACAACCCAAGCGTAGGACAAACACCGACCTCGTATTTCTTATCGCATGTTTGCAGGGCAAGATATTTAGATCCACCCATGGATGACGGGTATCTGGTGGAAGCGTTGAGTCACCATTTTCCTGAAACGGTAAGCTCAGCACAATTTGCCAGTCAAGCCAATACTATAGAAGCGATGACATTATTACTCACTGATTATGAGAGCAAAATGAATTATGACAATCACGCTAAACAAGGGAATATGAGAAGAGACAGCTACCCTAACAGATATCCGGAAGAACAAAACCGTGTAAGGAATCAAATAGTAGAAAGAACGACCAAAGAAATGTTCCAAGATACCAAGATAGGGAAGGTGGAAGAAATTACTACAGAAACGATAACCGGAATGACCGGAGATATGATAATAATAATAATAATTACAATAATAATTATAGGGGCAACCACGCTTCAAATAACTATCGAGCAAATTTTATACGCCGAAACTATGATTTCCGAGTTTATAATAGTCATTACCCGAGGGAGATTGATCGAAATGAACATTCTCGCAGTGAGTATAGACAAAGTGAAGCAAACAACAACTATGAACAGATAAGACATAGAGATCAACATGGTTCCCTTTCACAATCAGAAAATAGTCAACATGAAGGAAGGAGAGAGGAGAGAGCAACTGCAAAGGAAAATCAGGGAACCCATATAGCTCGAATAAGCTATCTCAGGACTGATGAGAGGGATAACCAGGAGGATTATTGTGGAAACCGTAAAACTAATCCCGATTCCGGGAATGCTGAGGGAAGGAATAGACGGAACGAAGATGATATAGAACCGTATGTGTATGATCCATACTGTGATGATCCCATAGACAGATTTACAACCGCATATAATCTACGGAATCCACCAGAAAACCATATTGGTGGAGCAGCCCGAATAGTGGCCAATACAGGATAGTTAAGAAAATTATTTGGAATCAATTAAAATATCAAAATTCAAAATATAATAAGGACAACTTATTGAAGATAAACGAGAAAAATAATTTAGCAAGAAAAAAAAATAACACTGATTAAACCTAATAAAAATCATCAAAACCAAAAAACAAAATGAGTGTATCTGATGTAATATAATAGTGAGAAATGTAATTTAGAATGTAAAAGGAATAATAATGATTGTGTCAGAAGAATATAATTACATGATGTAATGTATAACACTAACCAAAATCTCATAACAAGCTGTATTAGTAATAAAGGAACATGAACCAAGGAAAATAAGAGAATGAAGAAGCCAAAATGGAACCGTCAAAAGGATCACAAGAAGAAAAAAAAATAAATAAATATTTAAGAATTATCTGTAAGAAAGCCAATTAATAAAAGTCAATAAAATAGCCAAGTATTGGAGATGAGAAGTGTATAATAGAAGGAAGAATTAATATGAAGAAATAATATGATCTGAGTTAAAGTACAGTGAATAATCCCTAGGGTATTATTATTATTAATTATTTTATCGAAGGTCACATGATGACTACCTTACGAGGTTTATTAATGAAGATTGACTGTAGAATATTCCAGCAATCATTTAACTGGGCAGAGATGATGTTCCTCTGATCTCAGAAAGTATGTAATGGACGACGGTATTTGGTAAGCCGATAGTGCACCACCGATTCGATTCCAGTTATAATGTTAGGGAGGTTTAGGAAAATTAAATATTAGAGGGAAAACTCACAAATAAATATAGATAAATAAATAAAACCAGATCCAAAATGTATAATTAATAAAGAATGATTACAGAAGTAAGATTTAAACTTGGGAAATAATTGATTTTAAGAAGAAAAAAAGATATAATAGTAATACAACGGATAATTTCATATATAAATAAAAAAAGGAGTAGGAATTCTGAAATAAAGAATACAGGAAATGTATAACCAGGATTGGGAAGGTGATGTTCAAAAGAAAGATAATGTTTTAGTCATGTTTTTGAGTTTCTTAGCCATGAAATTAGGCACAATTGTTATTTGTTATTTATTATTTTGATGTAAAACCAGTTGGTTTAATTAATGTTGTTTTAAGTCATAAATAAGTGTTTAAGATATTGTGATTCATGATAATGATGGACTATATTTGTAATATTAATAGAAGAAAAAACCAATTTGTTAAAACAATTTTTGAGGTATAAACCACTAGTCAATCAGATGTTTTAAATATTAAGGTTAGAATATGTTGGTAATAATAAATTAATTATTCCAAAATTTCATCTAAAATTGTATCTGAAATTATGAAATAAGGGAAGGTATTATGTACTGCTGTTAAAATGCAACACAGTACATAAGAGGAAGATAATAAATTTTAACAGAAAAAAAGATACAAATTTAATTTTAAAGGGAACATATGTTTTAAAATGTAAACAAAAACATTGGGACTATCGACTCACCCAGTCAACATAGAGATCGATCCCTATATGATAGAAAACAATATTAAGTTATATGGTCTGAAAAGAATATATGAAATTGGAATGAATGTTATAATAAGAGTAAATAGTAATAAAATTATAATTTAATAAATACCAACTAGAATTACGAATATTAGAGATAAAATAAAGATGTTTAATAAGAAATAGAAAAATGATATATGTTTCTAATAGGTATATGATAAACAGATGTATAGAAAGTAGGGAATTATCAAAGTGGCCAATTATATAAACTGTTAAAAAATTGTATTGTATAGAGGTGAAAGGAAATGTTATTAGTCTAATTTTATATCTAATAGTAACAGCATGATTAGTCTTCAAATATATCTAAGAAAAGTAACATCAGTAGTCTAATTTTATACCTAAGAAAAGTAACATCATTAGTCTTCAATTATATACAAATTTTGTACATCATCAAGCTTAATGTAATATGTAAAAGAAAATACAGTAAAGAAATTTAATTTGTGATACCAGAGTTTTGATTATAAAGTTAATAAAGTAAACAATCAGGAGGAGAGATTCAACATTCCTATTGAGTTTAGGAACATCAACTAATATTTAATAAATAAATATTATTACAAGAAATATAAACATATCCTTAATAGAACGCCGATAGAAGAGGGAAATCCTGGACTGAAAAATAGTTTAAGTGGCCATAAAATATAATTAAATATTCCAAGGAGATATCTGTTGTGCAGTCATCATAGAAAACAATCTTCAGCAGTAAAACCAATAAGAAATTCACGTACAGGAACGGATCGACAAGCCTGATATTGAAGTTGAAAATAATAAACATCAACCAGAAGTGAACCCGTGGCAGCTGGAAGAATTCAGAATCAGTCAAGTTACATTAGTAGGGTAGATATTTTTTATATAGTTATTTATCAAAATACTACATACTAACAGTATTTGGTGTGGTTTAAAGAAAAGAAGATACTATATATGATCGGAAATAAGACCAAACAGCTTAATAATCATTAACCCTGAGAGAGAGAGTTTCTTTTCATGTACTGATAAACAAAAAATATAATAAAGGTAGTTACATATCATAATTACATAATTACAATACCTTTATAAAATAAACAACAGTACAATTAATGATGCATCCAACGTGGTGCAAATACTAAATATATACTATCAGTAAAAAACAACAGTACAATAAATGGCTGATCCAACGTGGAACAGATTTTAATTACCATACGTATAAATAATTACAGTACATAAATGGCACCCATACGTTGAAAGCAAAGATTTTCTTTAAACCAGCACCAAATAACACAATTTTGTTAAATTTAATTAGCATAAAAAATGTTTTCCTTGTAATTAAATTAAGTTAAAGATTGTAAAATGGCTAACAAACCAGAGCAACGATATGAATTAAGGAGTAATAGTGCTGAAGAGGAAGAAACTGAAATGGAAATAATAGTAAGGGATGCCCAAGGGGAGCAACCAAAGAAACCAACCCAACCAATGGATGCAAATTTTCAGGAGATGATGAGAATTCTAATGGAAGGGAATAACAAAGCCAGCGAAACACTATTGAAACAAATGAAGGAGAATACGGAAAAAATAGACAGTAATAATGAAAGTTTAAAGAAACAAATGAAGGAGGATATTGAAAAGAATATCGAAACACGTAACAGGAAAATGGATAGTAACCAAGAAGAATTTAAACAAATAAAATTAGATAATGAAAATTTATTAAAACAAAATAATGAGGAATTAAAGAAGACCATTCAACAACAAATAAATGGGGTGAATAATAAATTAGACCAGCAAAAGGCTGAAGTTGAGTTAATATTGAAAAATTATGAGGAAGGGAATGTTAGACAATTTGCAGAGGTGAAATTGAATATGGAAACAATGGAAAATAGATTAGACAATATAGAAACGAAACAACAGTCACTGAAGGAAGAAGTGGAAGAGAAATTAGGAGAAAATAAACAAGAAGTCATAGAACAGATGACGAGAGAATTGGTAAAACACAAACAGGAGGTAACGAGCAATATTCAATCCATGGGACAACAGTTGGACAGCAATAATACAAAAATAGAGGATACCTTGGGACAATTAGTATTAAGGGTCAATGAAATAGAACAAAATGGTAATCAAACATGTGTTATACGAGAAGACAAGAATAATAGTCATGAGATGCCACATATGAAAGGATATATAAAAAATCCTATGGAGTATTTAAATAGAATGAAGGAATATTTGCATAGTACCAAGGAAAATAGATGGGAGAGAATTAAACTAATGTTAGATCAAGGGTTCCATGAAATTAATGATTATTGGTGGGATGCTATTAGAAACACCTTGAATAGCTACCAGGAATTTATGGAAAGCTATAAAAATAAATATTGGACGCGATCCATACAGACAAGGGTGCGGGAGACCATAGTATATGGTAGGTACAACCCAAGCGTAGGACAAACACCGACCTCGTATTTCTTATCGCATGTTTGCAGGGCAAGATATTTAGATCCACCCATGGATGACGGGTATCTGGTGGAAGCGTTGAGTCACCATTTTCCTGAAACGGTAAGCTCAGCACAATTTGCCAGTCAAGCCAATACTATAGAAGCGATGACATTATTACTCACTGATTATGAGAGCAAAATGAATTATGACAATCACGCTAAACAAGGGAATATGAGAAGAGACAGCTACCCTAACAGATATCCGGAAGAACAAAACCGTGTAAGGAATCAAATAGTAGAAAGAACGACCAAAGAAATGTTCCAAGATACCAAGATAGGGAAGGTGGAAGAAATTACTACAGAAACGATAACCGGAATGACCGGAGATATGATAATAATAATAATAATTACAATAATAATTATAGGGGCAACCACGCTTCAAATAACTATCGAGCAAATTTTATACGCCGAAACTATGATTTCCGAGTTTATAATAGTCATTACCCGAGGGAGATTGATCGAAATGAACATTCTCGCAGTGAGTATAGACAAAGTGAAGCAAACAACAACTATGAACAGATAAGACATAGAGATCAACATGGTTCCCTTTCACAATCAGAAAATAGTCAACATGAAGGAAGGAGAGAGGAGAGAGCAACTGCAAAGGAAAATCAGGGAACCCATATAGCTCGAATAAGCTATCTCAGGACTGATGAGAGGGATAACCAGGAGGATTATTGTGGAAACCGTAAAACTAATCCCGATTCCGGGAATGCTGAGGGAAGGAATAGACGGAACGAAGATGATATAGAACCGTATGTGTATGATCCATACTGTGATGATCCCATAGACAGATTTACAACCGCATATAATCTACGGAATCCACCAGAAAACCATATTGGTGGAGCAGCCCGAATAGTGGCCAATACAGGATAGTTAAGAAAATTATTTGGAATCAATTAAAATATCAAAATTCAAAATATAATAAGGACAACTTATTGAAGATAAACGAGAAAAATAATTTAGCAAGAAAAAAAAATAACACTGACTAAACCTAATAAAAATCATCAAAACCAAAAAACAAAATGAGTGTATCTGATGTAATATAATAGTGAGAAATGTAATTTAGAATGTAAAAGGAATAATAATGATTGTGTCAGAAGAATATAATTACATGATGTAATGTATAACACTAACCAAAATCTCATAACAAGCTGTATTAGTAATAAAGGAACATGAACCAAGGAAAATAAGAGAATGAAGAAGCCAAAATGGAACCGTCAAAAGGATCACAAGAAAAGAAGAAAAAAAAATAAATAAATATTTAAGAATTATCTGTAAGAAAGCCAATTAATAAAAGTCAATAAAATAGCCAAGTATTGGAGATGAGAAGTGTATAATAGAAGGAAGAATTAATATGAAGAAATAATATGATCTGAGTTAAAGTACAGTGAATAAACCCTAGGGTATTATTATTATTAATTATTTTATCGAAGGTCACATGATGACTACCTTACGAGGTTTATTAATGAAGATTGACTGTAGAATATTCCAGCAATCATTTAACTGGGCAGAGATGATGTTCCTCTGATCTCAGAAAGTATGTAATGGACGACGGTATTTGGTAAGCCGATAGTGCACCACCGATTCGATTCCAGTTATAATGTTAGGGAGGTTTAGGAAAATTAAATATTAGAGGGAAAACTCACAAATAAATATAGATAAATAAATAAAACCAGATCCAAAATGTATAATTAATAAAGAATGATTACAGAAGTAAGATTTAAACTTGGGAAATAATTGATTTTAAGAAGAAGAAAAGATATAATAGTAATACAACGGATAATTTCATATATAAATAAAAAAAGGAGTAGGAATTCTGAAATAAAGAATACAGGAAATGTATAACCAGGATTGGGAAGGTGATGTTCAAAAGAAAGATAATGTTTTAGTCATGTTTTTGAGTTTCTTAGCCATGAAATTAGGCACAATTGTTATTTGTTATTTATTATTTTGATGTAAAACCAGTTGGTTTAATTAATGTTGTTTTAAGTCATAAATAAGTGTTTAAGATATTGTGATTCATGATAATGATGGACTATATTTGTAATATTAATAGAAGAAAAAACCAATTTGTTAAAACAATTTTTGAGGTATAAACCACTAGTCAATCAGATGTTTTAAATATTAAGGTTAGAATATGTTGGTAATAATAAATTAATTATTCCAAAATTTCATCTAAAATTGTATCTGAAATTATGAAATAAGGGAAGGTATTATGTACTGCTGTTAAAATGCAACACAGTACATAAGAGGAAGATAATAAATTTTAACAGAAAAAAAGATACAAATTTAATTTTAAAGGGAACATATGTTTTAAAATGTAAACAAAAACATTGGGACTATCGACTCACCCAGTCAACATAGAGATCGATCCCTATATGATAGAAAACAATATTAAGTTATATGGTCTGAAAAGAATATATGAAATTGGAATGAATGTTATAATAAGAGTAAATAGTAATAAAATTATAATTTAATAAATACCAACTAGAATTACGAATATTAGAGATAAAATAAAGATGTTTAATAAGAAATAGAAAAATGATATATGTTTCTAATAGGTATATGATAAACAGATGTATAGAAAGTAGGGAATTATCAAAGTGGCCAATTATATAAACTGTTAAAAAATTGTATTGTATAGAGGTGAAAGGAAATGTTATTAGTCTAATTTTATATCTAATAGTAACAGCATGATTAGTCTTCAAATATATCTAAGAAAAGTAACATCAGTAGTCTAATTTTATACCTAAGAAAAGTAACATCATTAGTCTTCAATTATATACAAATTTTGTACATCATCAAGCTTAATGTAATATGTAAAAGAAAATACAGTAAAGAAATTTAATTTGTGATACCAGAGTTTTGATTATAAAGTTAATAAAGTAAACAATCAGGAGGAGAGATTCAACATTCCTATTGAGTTTAGGAACATCAACTAATATTTAATAAATAAATATTATTACAAGAAATATAAACATATCCTTAATAGAACGCCGATAGAAGAGGGAAATCCTGGACTGAAAAATAGTTTAAGTGGCCATAAAATATAATTAAATATTCCAAGGAGATATCTGTTGTGCAGTCATCATAGAAAACAATCTTCAGCAGTAAAACCAATAAGAAATTCACGTACAGGAACGGATCGACAAGCCTGATATTGAAGTTGAAAATAATAAACATCAACCAGAAGTGAACCCGTGGCAGCTGGAAGAATTCAGAATCAGTCAAGTTACATTAGTAGGGTAGATATTTTTTATATAGTTATTTATCAAAATACTACATACTAACAGTATTTGGTGTGGTTTAAAGAAAAGAAGATACTATATATGATCGGAAATAAGACCAAACAGCTTAATAATCATTAACCCTGAGAGAGAGAGTTTCTTTTCATGTACTGATAAACAAAAAATATAATAAAGGTAGTTACATATCATAATTACATAATTACAATACCTTTATAAAATAAACAACAGTACAATTAATGATGCATCCAACGTGGTGCAAATACTAAATATATACTATCAGTAAAAAACAACAGTACAATAAATGGCTGATCCAACGTGGAACAGATTTTAATTACCATACGTATAAATAATTACAGTACATAAATGGCACCCATACGTTGAAAGCAAAGATTTTCTTTAAACCAGCACCAAATAACACAATTTTGTTAAATTTAATTAGCATAAAAAATGTTTTCCTTGTAATTAAATTAAGTTAAAGATTGTAAAATGGCTAACAAACCAGAGCAACGATATGAATTAAGGAGTAATAGTGCTGAAGAGGAAGAAACTGAAATGGAAATAATAGTAAGGGATGCCCAAGGGGACCAACCAAAGAAACCAACCCAACCAATGGATGCAAATTTTCAGGAGATGATGAGAATTCTAATGGAAGGGAATAACAAAGCCAGCGAAACACTATTGAAACAAATGAAGGAGAATACGGAAAAAATAGACAGTAATAATGAAAGTTTAAAGAAACAAATGAAGGAGGATATTGAAAAGAATATCGAAACACGTAACAGGAAAATGGATAGTAACCAAGAAGAATTTAAACAAATAAAATTAGATAATGAAAATTTATTAAAACAAAATAATGAGGAATTAAAGAAGACCATTCAACAACAAATAAATGGGGTGAATAATAAATTAGACCAGCAAAAGGCTGAAGTTGAGTTAATATTGAAAAATTATGAGGAAGGGAATGTTAGACAATTTGCAGAGGTGAAATTGAATATGGAAACAATGGAAAATAGATTAGACAATATAGAAACGAAACAACAGTCACTGAAGGAAGAAGTGGAAGAGAAATTAGGAGAAAATAAACAAGAAGTCATAGAACAGATGACGAGAGAATTGGTAAAACACAAACAGGAGGTAACGAGCAATATTCAATCCATGGGACAACAGTTGGACAGCAATAATACAAAAATAGAGGATACCTTGGGACAATTAGTATTAAGGGTCAATGAAATAGAACAAAATGGTAATCAAACATGTGTTATACGAGAAGACAAGAATAATAGTCATGAGATGCCACATATGAAAGGATATATAAAAAATCCTATGGAGTATTTAAATAGAATGAAGGAATATTTGCATAGTACCAAGGAAAATAGATGGGAGAGAATTAAACTAATGTTAGATCAAGGGTTCCATGAAATTAATGATTATTGGTGGGATGCTATTAGAAACACCTTGAATAGCTACCAGGAATTTATGGAAAGCTATAAAAATAAATATTGGACGCGATCCATACAGACAAGGGTGCGGGAGACCATAGTATATGGTAGGTACAACCCAAGCGTAGGACAAACACCGACCTCGTATTTCTTATCGCATGTTTGCAGGGCAAGATATTTAGATCCACCCATGGATGACGGGTATCTGGTGGAAGCGTTGAGTCACCATTTTCCTGAAACGGTAAGCTCAGCACAATTTGCCAGTCAAGCCAATACTATAGAAGCGATGACATTATTACTCACTGATTATGAGAGCAAAATGAATTATGACAATCACGCTAAACAAGGGAATATGAGAAGAGACAGCTACCCTAACAGATATCCGGAAGAACAAAACCGTGTAAGGAATCAAATAGTAGAAAGAACGACCAAAGAAATGTTCCAAGATACCAAGATAGGGAAGGTGGAAGAAATTACTACAGAAACGATAACCGGAATGACCGGAGATATGATAATAATAATAATAATTACAATAATAATTATAGGGGCAACCACGCTTCAAATAACTATCGAGCAAATTTTATACGCCGAAACTATGATTTCCGAGTTTATAATAGTCATTACCCGAGGGAGATTGATCGAAATGAACATTCTCGCAGTGAGTATAGACAAAGTGAAGCAAACAACAACTATGAACAGATAAGACATAGAGATCAACATGGTTCCCTTTCACAATCAGAAAATAGTCAACATGAAGGAAGGAGAGAGGAGAGAGCAACTGCAAAGGAAAATCAGGGAACCCATATAGCTCGAATAAGCTATCTCAGGACTGATGAGAGGGATAACCAGGAGGATTATTGTGGAAACCGTAAAACTAATCCCGATTCCGGGAATGCTGAGGGAAGGAATAGACGGAACGAAGATGATATAGAACCGTATGTGTATGATCCATACTGTGATGATCCCATAGACAGATTTACAACCGCATATAATCTACGGAATCCACCAGAAAACCATATTGGTGGAGCAGCCCGAATAGTGGCCAATACAGGATAGTTAAGAAAATTATTTGGAATCAATTAAAATATCAAAATTCAAAATATAATAAGGACAACTTATTGAAGATAAACGAGAAAAATAATTTAGCAAGAAAAAAAAATAACACTGATTAAACCTAATAAAAATCATCAAAACCAAAAAACAAAATGAGTGTATCTGATGTAATATAATAGTGAGAAATGTAATTTAGAATGTAAAAGGAATAATAATGATTGTGTCAGAAGAATATAATTACATGATGTAATGTATAACACTAACCAAAATCTCATAACAAGCTGTATTAGTAATAAAGGAACATGAACCAAGGAAAATAAGAGAATGAAGAAGCCAAAATGGAACCGTCAAAAGGATCACAAGAAAAGAAGAAAAAAAAATAAATAAATATTTAAGAATTATCTGTAAGAAAGCCAATTAATAAAAGTCAATAAAATAGCCAAGTATTGGAGATGAGAAGTGTATAATAGAAGGAAGAATTAATATGAAGAAATAATATGATCTGAGTTAAAGTACAGTGAATAATCCCTAGGGTATTATTATTATTAATTATTTTATCGAAGGTCACATGATGACTACCTTACGAGGTTTATTAATGAAGATTGACTGTAGAATATTCCAGCAATCATTTAACTGGGCAGAGATGATGTTCCTCTGATCTCAGAAAGTATGTAATGGACGACGGTATTTGGTAAGCCGATAGTGCACCACCGATTCGATTCCAGTTATAATGTTAGGGAGGTTTAGGAAAATTAAATATTAGAGGGAAAACTCACAAATAAATATAGATAAATAAATAAAACCAGATCCAAAATGTATAATTAATAAAGAATGATTACAGAAGTAAGATTTAAACTTGGGAAATAATTGATTTTAAGAAGAAAAAAAGATATAATAGTAATACAACGGATAATTTCATATATAAATAAAAAAAGGAGTAGGAATTCTGAAATAAAGAATACAGGAAATGTATAACCAGGATTGGGAAGGTGATGTTCAAAAGAAAGATAATGTTTTAGTCATGTTTTTGAGTTTCTTAGCCATGAAATTAGGCACAATTGTTATTTGTTATTTATTATTTTGATGTAAAACCAGTTGGTTTAATTAATGTTGTTTTAAGTCATAAATAAGTGTTTAAGATATTGTGATTCATGATAATGATGGACTATATTTGTAATATTAATAGAAGAAAAAACCAATTTGTTAAAACAATTTTTGAGGTATAAACCACTAGTCAATCAGATGTTTTAAATATTAAGGTTAGAATATGTTGGTAATAATAAATTAATTATTCCAAAATTTCATCTAAAATTGTATCTGAAATTATGAAATAAGGGAAGGTATTATGTACTGCTGTTAAAATGCAACACAGTACATAAGAGGAAGATAATAAATTTTAACAGAAAAAAAGATACAAATTTAATTTTAAAGGGAACATATGTTTTAAAATGTAAACAAAAACATTGGGACTATCGACTCACCCAGTCAACATAGAGATCGATCCCTATATGATAGAAAACAATATTAAGTTATATGGTCTGAAAAGAATATATGAAATTGGAATGAATGTTATAATAAGAGTAAATAGTAATAAAATTATAATTTAATAAATACCAACTAGAATTACGAATATTAGAGATAAAATAAAGATGTTTAATAAGAAATAGAAAAATGATATATGTTTCTAATAGGTATATGATAAACAGATGTATAGAAAGTAGGGAATTATCAAAGTGGCCAATTATATAAACTGTTAAAAAATTGTATTGTATAGAGGTGAAAGGAAATGTTATTAGTCTAATTTTATATCTAATAGTAACAGCATGATTAGTCTTCAAATATATCTAAGAAAAGTAACATCAGTAGTCTAATTTTATACCTAAGAAAAGTAACATCATTAGTCTTCAATTATATACAAATTTTGTACATCATCAAGCTTAATGTAATATGTAAAAGAAAATACAGTAAAGAAATTTAATTTGTGATACCAGAGTTTTGATTATAAAGTTAATAAAGTAAACAATCAGGAGGAGAGATTCAACATTCCTATTGAGTTTAGGAACATCAACTAATATTTAATAAATAAATATTATTACAAGAAATATAAACATATCCTTAATAGAACGCCGATAGAAGAGGGAAATCCTGGACTGAAAAATAGTTTAAGTGGCCATAAAATATAATTAAATATTCCAAGGAGATATCTGTTGTGCAGTCATCATAGAAAACAATCTTCAGCAGTAAAACCAATAAGAAATTCACGTACAGGAACGGATCGACAAGCCTGATATTGAAGTTGAAAATAATAAACATCAACCAGAAGTGAACCCGTGGCAGCTGGAAGAATTCAGAATCAGTCAAGTTACATTAGTAGGGTAGATATTTTTTATATAGTTATTTATCAAAATACTACATACTAACAGTATTTGGTGTGGTTTAAAGAAAAGAAGATACTATATATGATCGGAAATAAGACCAAACAGCTTAATAATCATTAACCCTGAGAGAGAGAGTTTCTTTTCATGTACTGATAAACAAAAAATATAATAAAGGTAGTTACATATCATAATTACATAATTACAATACCTTTATAAAATAAACAACAGTACAATTAATGATGCATCCAACGTGGTGCAAATACTAAATATATACTATCAGTAAAAAACAACAGTACAATAAATGGCTGATCCAACGTGGAACAGATTTTAATTACCATACGTATAAATAATTCCAGTACATAAATGGCACCCATACGTTGAAAGCAAAGATTTTCTTTAAACCAGCACCAAATAACACAATTTTGTTAAATTTAATTAGCATAAAAAATGTTTTCCTTGTAATTAAATTAAGTTAAAGATTGTAAAATGGCTAACAAACCAGAGCAACGATATGAATTAAGGAGTAATAGTGCTGAAGAGGAAGAAACTGAAATGGAAATAATAGTAAGGGATGCCCAAGGGGACCAACCAAAGAAACCAACCCAACCAATGGATGCAAATTTTCAGGAGATGATGAGAATTCTAATGGAAGGGAATAACAAAGCCAGCGAAACACTATTGAAACAAATGAAGGAGAATACGGAAAAAATAGACAGTAATAATGAAAGTTTAAAGAAACAAATGAAGGAGGATATTGAAAAGAATATCGAAACACGTAACAGGAAAATGGATAGTAACCAAGAAGAATTTAAACAAATAAAATTAGATAATGAAAATTTATTAAAACAAAATAATGAGGAATTAAAGAAGACCATTCAACAACAAATAAATGGGGTGAATAATAAATTAGACCAGCAAAAGGCTGAAGTTGAGTTAATATTGAAAAATTATGAGGAAGGGAATGTTAGACAATTTGCAGAGGTGAAATTGAATATGGAAACAATGGAAAATAGATTAGACAATATAGAAACGAAACAACAGTCACTGAAGGAAGAAGTGGAAGAGAAATTAGGAGAAAATAAACAAGAAGTCATAGAACAGATGACGAGAGAATTGGTAAAACACAAACAGGAGGTAACGAGCAATATTCAATCCATGGGACAACAGTTGGACAGCAATAATACAAAAATAGAGGATACCTTGGGACAATTAGTATTAAGGGTCAATGAAATAGAACAAAATGGTAATCAAACATGTGTTATACGAGAAGACAAGAATAATAGTCATGAGGTGCCACATATGAAAGGATATATAAAAAATCCTATGGAGTATTTAAATAGAATGAAGGAATATTTGCATAGTACCAAGGAAAATAGATGGGAGAGAATTAAACTAATGTTAGATCAAGGGTTCCATGAAATTAATGATTATTGGTGGGATGCTATTAGAAACACCTTGAATAGCTACCAGGAATTTATGGAAAGCTATAAAAATAAATATTGGACGCGATCCATACAGACAAGGGTGCGGGAGACCATAGTATATGGTAGGTACAACCCAAGCGTAGGACAAACACCGACCTCGTATTTCTTATCGCATGTTTGCAGGGCAAGATATTTAGATCCACCCATGGATGACGGGTATGTGGTGGAAGCGTTGAGTCACCATTTTCCTGAAACGGTAAGCTCAGCACAATTTGCCAGTCAAGCCAATACTATAGAAGCGATGACATTATTACTCACTGATTATGAGAGCAAAATGAATTATGACAATCACGCTAAACAAGGGAATATGAGAAGAGACAGCTACCCTAACAGATATCCGGAAGAACAAAACCGTGTAAGGAATCAAATAGTAGAAAGAACGACCAAAGAAATGTTCCAAGATACCAAGATAGGGAAGGTGGAAGAAATTACTACAGAAACGATAACCGGAATGACCGGAGATATGATGATAATAATAATAATAATAATAATTACAATAATAATTATAGGGGCAACCACGCTTCAAATAACTATCGAGCAAATTTTATACGCCGAAACTATGATTTCCGAGTTTATAATAGTCATTACCCGAGGGAGATTGATCGAAATGAACATTCTCGCAGTGAGTATAGACAAAGTGAAGCAAACAACAACTATGAACAGATAAGACATAGAGATCAACATGGTTCCCTTTCACAATCAGAAAATAGTCAACATGAAGGAAGGAGAGAGGAGAGAGCAACTGCAAAGGAAAATCAGGGAACCCATATAGCTCGAATAAGCTATCTCAGGACTGATGAGAGGGATAACCAGGAGGATTATTATGGAAACCGTAAAACTAATCCCGATTCCGGGAATGCTGAGGGAAGGAATAGACGGAACGAAGATGATATAGAACCGTATGTGTATGATCCATACTGTGATGATCCCATAGACAGATTTACAACCGCATATAATCTACGGAATCCACCAGAAAACCATATTGGTGGAGCAGCCCGAATAGTGGCCAATACAGGATAGTTAAGAAAATTATTTGGAATCAATTAAAATATCAAAATTCAAAATATAATAAGGACAACTTATTGAAGATAAACGAGAAAAATAATTTAGCAAGAAAAAAAATAACACTGATTAAACCTAATAAAAATCATCAAAACCAAAAAACAAAATGAGTGTATCTGATGTAATATAATAGTGAGAAATGTAATTTAGAATGTAAAAGGAATAATAATGATTGTGTCAGAAGAATATAATTACATGATGTAATGTATAACACTAACCAAAATCTCATAACAAGCTGTATTAGTAATAAAGGAACATGAACCAAGGAAAATAAGAGAATGAAGAAGCCAAAATGGAACCGTCAAAAGGATCACAAGAAAAGAAGAAAAAAAAATAAATAAATATTTAAGAATTATCTGTAAGAAAGCCAATTAATAAAAGTCAATAAAATAGCCAAGTATTGGAGATGAGAAGTGTATAATAGAAGGAAGAATTAATATGAAGAAATAATATGATCTGAGTTAAAGTACAGTGAATAATCCCTAGGGTATTATTATTATTAATTATTTTATCGAAGGTCACATGATGACTACCTTACGAGGTTTATTAATGAAGATTGACTGTAGAATATTCCAGCAATCATTTAACTGGGCAGAGATGATGTTCCTCTGATCTCAGAAAGTATGTAATGGACGACGGTATTTGGTAAGCCGATAGTGCACCACCGATTCGATTCCAGTTATAATGTTAGGGAGGTTTAGGAAAATTAAATATTAGAGGGAAAACTCACAAATAAATATAGATAAATAAATAAAACCAGATCCAAAATGTATAATTAATAAAGAATGATTACAGAAGTAAGATTTAAACTTGGGAAATAATTGATTTTAAGAAGAAAAAAAGATATAATAGTAATACAACGGATAATTTCATATATAAATAAAAAAAGGAGTAGGAATTCTGAAATAAAGAATACAGGAAATGTATAACCAGGATTGGGAAGGTGATGTTCAAAAGAAAGATAATGTTTTAGTCATGTTTTTGAGTTTCTTAGCCATGAAATTAGGCACAATTGTTATTTGTTATTTATTATTTTGATGTAAAACCAGTTGGTTTAATTAATGTTGTTTTAAGTCATAAATAAGTGTTTAAGATATTGTGATTCATGATAATGATGGACTATATTTGTAATATTAATAGAAGAAAAAACCAATTTGTTAAAACAATTTGTGAGGTATAAACCACTAGTCAATCAGATGTTTTAAATATTAAGGTTAGAATATGTTGGTAATAATAAATTAATTATTCCAAAATTTCATCTAAAATTGTATCTGAAATTATGAAATAAGGGAAGGTATTATGTACTGCTGTTAAAATGCAACACAGTACATAAGAGGAAGATAATAAATTTTAACAGAAAAAAAGATACAAATTTAATTTTAAAGGGAACATATGTTTTAAAATGTAAACAAAAACATTGGGACTATCGACTCACCCAGTCAACATAGAGATCGATCCCTATATGATAGAAAACAATATTAAGTTATATGGTCTGAAAAGAATATATGAAATTGGAATGAATGTTATAATAAGAGTAAATAGTAATAAAATTATAATTTAATAAATACCAACTAGAATTACGAATATTAGAGATAAAATAAAGATGTTTAATAAGAAATAGAAAAATGATATATGTTTCTAATAGGTATATGATAAACAGATGTATAGAAAGTAGGGAATTATCAAAGTGGCCAATTATATAAACTGTTAAAAAATTGTATTGTATAGAGGTGAAAGGAAATGTTATTAGTCTAATTTTATATCTAATAGTAACAGCATGATTAGTCTTCAAATATATCTAAGAAAAGTAACATCAGTAGTCTAATTTTATACCTAAGAAAAGTAACATCATTAGTCTTCAATTATATACAAATTTTGTACATCATCAAGCTTAATGTAATATGTAAAAGAAAATACAGTAAAGAAATTTAATTTGTGATACCAGAGTTTTGATTATAAAGTTAATAAAGTAAACAATCAGGAGGAGAGATTCAACATTCCTATTGAGTTTAGGAACATCAACTAATATTTAATTAATAAATATTATTACAAGAAATATAAACATATCCTTAATAGAACGCCGATAGAAGAGGGAAATCCTGGACTGAAAAATAGTTTAAGTGGCCATAAAATATAATTAAATATTCCAAGGAGATATCTGTTGTGCAGTCATCATAGAAAACAATCTTCAGCAGTAAAACCAATAAGAAATTCACGTACAGGAACGGATCGACAAGCCTGATATTGAAGTTGAAAATAATAAACATCAACCAGAAGTGAACCCGTGGCAGCTGGAAGAATTCAGAATCAGTCAAGTTACATTAGTAGGGTAGATATTTTTTATATAGTTATTTATCAAAATACTACATACTAACAGTATTTGGTGTGGTTTAAAGAAAAGAAGATACTATATATGATCGGAAATAAGACCAAACAGCTTAATAATCATTAACCCTGAGAGAGAGAGTTTCTTTTCATGTACTGATAAACAAAAAATATAATAAAGGTAGTTACATATCATAATTACATAATTACAATACCTTTATAAAATAAACAACAGTACAATTAATGATGCATCCAACGTGGTGCAAATACTAAATATATACTATCAGTAAAAAACAACAGTACAATAAATGGCTGATCCAACGTGGAACAGATTTTAATTACCATACGTATAAATAATTCCAGTACATAAATGGCACCCATACGTTGAAAGCAAAGATTTTCTTTAAACCAGCACCAAATAACACAATTTTGTTAAATTTAATTAGCATAAAAAATGTTTTCCTTGTAATTAAATTAAGTTAAAGATTGTAAAATGGCTAACAAACCAGAGCAACGATATGAATTAAGGAGTAATAGTGCTGAAGAGGAAGAAACTGAAATGGAAATAATAGTAAGGGATGCCCAAGGGGACCAACCAAAGAAACCAACCCAACCAATGGATGCAAATTTTCAGGAGATGATGAGAATTCTAATGGAAGGGAATAACAAAGCCAGCGAAACACTATTGAAACAAATGAAGGAGAATACGGAAAAAATAGACAGTAATAATGAAAGTTTAAAGAAACAAATGAAGGAGGATATTGAAAAGAATATCGAAACACGTAACAGGAAAATGGATAGTAACCAAGAAGAATTTAAACAAATAAAATTAGATAATGAAAATTTATTAAAACAAAATAATGAGGAATTAAAGAAGACCATTCAACAACAAATAAATGGGGTGAATAATAAATTAGACCAGCAAAAGGCTGAAGTTGAGTTAATATTGAAAAATTATGAGGAAGGGAATGTTAGACAATTTGCAGAGGTGAAATTGAATATGGAAACAATGGAAAATAGATTAGACAATATAGAAACGAAACAACAGTCACTGAAGGAAGAAGTGGAAGAGAAATTAGGAGAAAATAAACAAGAAGTCATAGAACAGATGACGAGAGAATTGGTAAAACACAAACAGGAGGTAACGAGCAATATTCAATCCATGGGACAACAGTTGGACAGCAATAATACAAAAATAGAGGATACCTTGGGACAATTAGTATTAAGGGTCAATGAAATAGAACAAAATGGTAATCAAACATGTGTTATACGAGAAGACAAGAATAATAGTCATGAGGTGCCACATATGAAAGGATATATAAAAAATCCTATGGAGTATTTAAATAGAATGAAGGAATATTTGCATAGTACCAAGGAAAATAGATGGGAGAGAATTAAACTAATGTTAGATCAAGGGTTCCATGAAATTAATGATTATTGGTGGGATGCTATTAGAAACACCTTGAATAGCTACCAGGAATTTATGGAAAGCTATAAAAATAAATATTGAACGCGATCCATACAGACAAGGGTGCGGGAGACCATAGTATATGGTAGGTACAACCCAAGCGTAGGACAAACACCGACCTCGTATTTCTTATCGCATGTTTGCAGGGCAAGATATTTAGATCCACCCATGGATGACGGGTATGTGGTGGAAGCGTTGAGTCACCATTTTCCTGAAACGGTAAGCTCAGCACAATTTGCCAGTCAAGCCAATACTATAGAAGCGATGACATTATTACTCACTGATTATGAGAGCAAAATGAATTATGACAATCACGCTAAACAAGGGAATATGAGAAGAGACAGCTACCCTAACAGATATCCGGAAGAACAAAACCGTGTAAGGAATCAAATAGTAGAAAGAACGACCAAAGAAATGTTCCAAGATACCAAGATAGGGAAGGTGGAAGAAATTACTACAGAAACGATAACCGGAATGACCGGAGATATGATAATAATAATAATAATAATTACAATAATAATTATAGGGGCAACCACGCTTCAAATAACTATCGAGCAAATTTTATACGCCGAAACTATGATTTCCGAGTTTATAATAGTCATTACCCGAGGGAGATTGATCGAAATGAACATTCTCGCAGTGAGTATAGACAAAGTGAAGCAAACAACAACTATGAACAGATAAGACATAGAGATCAACATGGTTCCCTTTCACAATCAGAAAATAGTCAACATGAAGGAAGGAGAGAGGAGAGAGCAACTGCAAAGGAAAATCAGGGAACCCATATAGCTCGAATAAGCTATCTCAGGACTGATGAGAGGGATAACCAGGAGGATTATTGTGGAAACCGTAAAACTAATCCCGATTCCGGGAATGCTGAGGGAAGGAATAGACGGAACGAAGATGATATAGAACCGTATGTGTATGATCCATACTGTGATGATCCCATAGACAGATTTACAACCGCATATAATCTACGGAATCCACCAGAAAACCATATTGGTGGAGCAGCCCGAATAGTGGCCAATACAGGATAGTTAAGAAAATTATTTGGAATCAATTAAAATATCAAAATTCAAAATATAATAAGGACAACTTATTGAAGATAAACGAGAAAAATAATTTAGCAAGAAAAAAAAATAACACTGATTAAACCTAATAAAAATCATCAAAACCAAAAAACAAAATGAGTGTATCTGATGTAATATAATAGTGAGAAATGTAATTTAGAATGTAAAAGGAATAATAATGATTGTGTCAGAAGAATATAATTACATGATGTAATGTATAACACTAACCAAAATCTCATAACAAGCTGTATTAGTAATAAAGGAACATGAACCAAGGAAAATAAGAGAATGAAGAAGCCAAATGGAACCGTCAAAAGGATCACAAGAAAAGAAGAAAAAAAAATAAATAAATATTTAAGAATTATCTGTAAGAAAGCCAATTAATAAAAGTCAATAAAATAGCCAAGTATTGGAGATGAGAAGTGTATAATAGAAGGAAGAATTAATATGAAGAAATAATATGATCTGAGTTAAAGTACAGTGAATAATCCCTAGGGTATTATTATTATTAATTATTTTATCGAAGGTCACATGATGACTACCTTACGAGGTTTATTAATGAAGATTGACTGTAGAATATTCCAGCAATCATTTAACTGGGCAGAGATGATGTTCCTCTGATCTCAGAAAGTATGTAATGGACGACGGTATTTGGTAAGCCGATAGTGCACCACCGATTCGATTCCAGTTATAATGTTAGGGAGGTTTAGGAAAATTAAATATTAGAGGGAAAACTCACAAATAAATATAGATAAATAAATAAAACCAGATCCAAAATGTATAATTAATAAAGAATGATTACAGAAGTAAGATTTAAACTTGGGAAATAATTGATTTTAAGAAGAAAAAAAGATATAATAGTAATACAACGGATAATTTCATATATAAATAAAAAAAGGAGTAGGAATTCTGAAATAAAGAATACAGGAAATGTATAACCAGGATTGGGAAGGTGATGTTCAAAAGAAAGATAATGTTTTAGTCATGTTTTTGAGTTTCTTAGCCATGAAATTAGGCACAATTGTTATTTGTTATTTATTATTTTGATGTAAAACCAGTTGGTTTAATTAATGTTGTTTTAAGTCATAAATAAGTGTTTAAGATATTGTGATTCATGATAATGATGGACTATATTTGTAATATTAATAGAAGAAAAAAACCAATTTGTTAAAACAATTTGTGAGGTACAAACCACTAGTCAATCAGATGTTTTAAATATTAAGGTTAGAATATGTTGGTAATAATAAATTAATTATTTCAAAATTTCATCTAAAATTGTATCTGAAATTATGAAATAAGGGAAGGTATTATGTACTGCTGTTAAAATGCAACACAGTACATAAGAGGAAGATAATAAATTTTAACAGAAAAAAAGATACAAATTTAATTTTAAAGGGAACATATGTTTTAAAATGTAAACAAAAACATTGGGACTATCGACTCACCCAGTCAACATAGAGATCGATCCCTATATGATAGAAAACAATATTAAGTTATATGGTCTGAAAAGAATATATGAAATTGGAATGAATGTTATAATAAGAGTAAATAGTAATAAAATTATAATTTAATAAATACCAACTAGAATTACGAATATTAGAGATAAAATAAAGATGTTTAATAAGAAATAGAAAAATGATATATGTTTCTAATAGGTATATGATAAACAGATGTAAAGAAAGTAGGGAATTATCAAAGCGGCCAATTATATAAACTGTTAAAAAATTGTATTGTATAGAGGTGAAAGGAAATGTTATTAGTCTAATTTTATATCTAATAGTAACAGCATGATTAGTCTTCAAATATATCTAAGAAAAGTAACATCAGTAGTCTAATTTTATACCTAAGAAAAGTAACATCATTAGTCTTCAATTATATACAAATTTTGTACATCATCAAGCTTAATGTAATATGTAAAAGAAAATACAGTAAAGAAATTTAATTTGTGATACCAGAGTTTTGATTATAAATTTAATAAAGTAAACAATCAGGAGGAGAGATTCAACATTCCTATTGAGTTTAGGAACATCAACTAATATTTAATAAATAAATATTATTACAAGAAATATAAACATATCCTTAATAGAACGCCGATAGAAGAGGGAAATCCTGGACTGAAAAATAGTTTAAGTGGCCATAAAATATAATTAAATATTCCAAGGAGATATCTGTTGTGCAGTCATCATAGAAAACAATCTTCAGCAGTAAAACCAATAAGAAATTCACGTACAGGAACGGATCGACAAGCCTGATATTGAAGTTGAAAATAATAAACATCAACCAGAAGTGAACCCGTGGCAGCTGGAAGAATTCAGAATCAGTCAAGTTACATTAGTAGGGTAGATATTTTTTATATAGTTATTTATCAAAATACTACATACTAACAGTATTTGGTGTGGTTTAAAGAAAAGAAGATACTATATATGATCGGAAATAAGACCAAACAGCTTAATAATCATTAACCCTGAGAGAGAGAGTTTCTTTTCATGTACTGATAAACAAAAAATATAATAAAGGTAGTTACATATCATAATTACATAATTACAATACCTTTATAAAATAAACAACAGTACAATTAATGATGCATCCAACGTGGTGCAAATACTAAATATATACTATCAGTAAAAAACAACAGTACAATAAATGGCTGATCCAACGTGGAACAGATTTTAATTACCATACGTATAAATAATTACAGTACATAAATGGCACCCATACGTTGAAAGCAAAGATTTTCTTTAAACCAGCACCAAATAACACAATTTTGTTAAATTTAATTAGCATAAAAAATGTTTTCCTTGTAATTAAATTAAGTTAAAGATTGTAAAATGGCTAACAAACCAGAGCAACGATATGAATTAAGGAGTAATAGTGCTGAAGAGGAAGAAACTGAAATGGAAATAATAGTAAGGGATGCCCAAGGGGAGCAACCAAAGAAACCAACCCAACCAATGGATGCAAATTTTCAGGAGATGATGAGAATTCTAATGGAAGGGAATAACAAAGCCAGCGAAACACTATTGAAACAAATGAAGGAGAATACGGAAAAAATAGACAGTAATAATGAAAGTTTAAAGAAACAAATGAAGGAGGATATTGAAAAGAATATCGAAACACGTAACAGGAAAATGGATAGTAACCAAGAAGAATTTAAACAAATAAAATTAGATAATGAAAATTTATTAAAACAAAATAATGAGGAATTAAAGAAGACCATTCAACAACAAATAAATGGGGTGAATAATAAATTAGACCAGCAAAAGGCTGAAGTTGAGTTAATATTGAAAAATTATGAGGAAGGGAATGTTAGACAATTTGCAGAGGTGAAATTGAATATGGAAACAATGGAAAATAGATTAGACAATATAGAAACGAAACAACAGTCACTGAAGGAAGAAGTGGAAGAGAAATTAGGAGAAAATAAACAAGAAGTCATAGAACAGATGACGAGAGAATTGGTAAAACACAAACAGGAGGTAACGAGCAATATTCAATCCATGGGACAACAGTTGGACAGCAATAATACAAAAATAGAGGATACCTTGGGACAATTAGTATTAAGGGTCAATGAAATAGAACAAAATGGTAATCAAACATGTGTTATACGAGAAGACAAGAATAATAGTCATGAGGTGCCACATATGAAAGGATATATAAAAAATCCTATGGAGTATTTAAATAGAATGAAGGAATATTTGCATAGTACCAAGGAAAATAGATGGGAGAGAATTAAACTAATGTTAGATCAAGGGTTCCATGAAATTAATGATTATTGGTGGGATGCTATTAGAAACACCTTGAATAGCTACCAGGAATTTATGGAAAGCTATAAAAATAAATATTGGACGCGATCCATACAGACAAGGGTGCGGGAGACCATAGTATATGGTAGGTACAACCCAAGCGTAGGACAAACACCGACCTCGTATTTCTTATCGCATGTTTGCAGGGCAAGATATTTAGATCCACCCATGGATGACGGGTATGTGGTGGAAGCGTTGAGTCACCATTTTCCTGAAACGGTAAGCTCAGCACAATTTGCCAGTCAAGCCAATACTATAGAAGCGATGACATTATTACTCACTGATTATGAGAGCAAAATGAATTATGACAATCACGCTAAACAAGGGAATATGAGAAGAGACAGCTACCCTAACAGATATCCGGAAGAACAAAACCGTGTAAGGAATCAAATAGTAGAAAGAACGACCAAAGAAATGTTCCAAGATACCAAGATAGGGAAGGTGGAAGAAATTACTACAGAAACGATAACCGGAATGACCGGAGATATGATAATAATAATAATAATTACAATAATAATTATAGGGGCAACCACGCTTCAAATAACTATCGAGCAAATTTTATACGCCGAAACTATGATTTCCGAGTTTATAATAGTCATTACCCGAGGGAGATTGATCGAAATGAACATTCTCGCAGTGAGTATAGACAAAGTGAAGCAAACAACAACTATGAACAGATAAGACATAGAGATCAACATGGTTCCCTTTCACAATCAGAAAATAGTCAACATGAAGGAAGGAGAGAGGAGAGAGCAACTGCAAAGGAAAATCAGGGAACCCATATAGCTCGAATAAGCTATCTCAGGACTGATGAGAGGGATAACCAGGAGGATTATTGTGGAAACCGTAAAACTAATCCCGATTCCGGGAATGCTGAGGGAAGGAATAGACGGAACGAAGATGATATAGAACCGTATGTGTATGATCCATACTGTGATGATCCCATAGACAGATTTACAACCGCATATAATCTACGGAATCCACCAGAAAACCATATTGGTGGAGCAGCCCGAATAGTGGCCAATACAGGATAGTTAAGAAAATTATTTGGAATCAATTAAAATATCAAAATTCAAAATATAATAAGGACAACTTATTGAAGATAAACGAGAAAAATAATTTAGCAAGAAAAAAAAATAACACTGATTAAACCTAATAAAAATCATCAAAACCAAAAAACAAAATGAGTGTATCTGATGTAATATAATAGTGAGAAATGTAATTTAGAATGTAAAAGGAATAACAATGATTGTGTCAGAAGAATATAATTACATGATGTAATGTATAACACTAACCAAAATCTCATAACAAGCTGTATTAGTAATAAAGGAACATGAACCAAGGAAAATAAGAGAATGAAGAAGCCAAAATGGAACCGTCAAAAGGATCACAAGAAAAGAAGAAAAAAAAATAAATAAATATTTAAGAATTATCTGTAAGAAAGCCAATTAATAAAAGTCAATAAAATAGCCAAGTATTGGAGATGAGAAGTGTATAATAGAAGGAAGAATTAATATGAAGAAATAATATGATCTGAGTTAAAGTACAGTGAATAATCCCTAGGGTATTATTATTATTAATTATTTTATCGAAGGTCACATGATGACTACCTTACGAGGTTTATTAATGAAGATTGACTGTAGAATATTCCAGCAATCATTTAACTGGGCAGAGATGATGTTCCTCTGATCTCAGAAAGTATGTAATGGACGACGGTATTTGGTAAGCCGATAGTGCACCACCGATTCGATTCCAGTTATAATGTTAGGGAGGTTTAGGAAAATTAAATATTAGAGGGAAAACTCACAAATAAATATAGATAAATAAATAAAACCAGATCCAAAATGTATAATTAATAAAGAATGATTACAGAAGTAAGATTTAAACTTGGGAAATAATTGATTTTAAGAAGAAAAAAAGATATAATAGTAATACAACGGATAATTTCATATATAAATAAAAAAAGGAGTAGGAATTCTGAAATAAAGAATACAGGAAATGTATAACCAGGATTGGGAAGGTGATGTTCAAAAGAAAGATAATGTTTTAGTCATGTTTTTGAGTTTCTTAGCCATGAAATTAGGCACAATTGTTATTTGTTATTTATTATTTTGATGTAAAACCAGTTGGTTTAATTAATGTTGTTTTAAGTCATAAATAAGTGTTTAAGATATTGTGATTCATGATAATGATGGACTATATTTGTAATATTAATAGAAGAAAAAACCAATTTGTTAAAACAATTTGTGAGGTACAAACCACTAGTCAATCAGATGTTTTAAATATTAAGGTTAGAATATGTTGGTAATAATAAATTAATTATTTCAAAATTTCATCTAAAATTGTATCTGAAATTATGAAATAAGGGAAGGTATTATGTACTGCTGTTAAAATGCAACACAGTACATAAGAGGAAGATAATAAATTTTAACAGAAAAAAAGATACAAATTTAATTTTAAAGGGAACATATGTTTTAAAATGTAAACAAAAACATTGGGACTATCGACTCACCCAGTCAACATAGAGATCGATCCCTATATGATAGAAAACAATATTAAGTTATATGGTCTGAAAAGAATATATGAAATTGGAATGAATGTTATAATAAGAGTAAATAGTAATAAAATTATAATTTAATAAATACCAACTAGAATTACGAATATTAGAGATAAAATAAAGATGTTTAATAAGAAATAGAAAAATGATATATGTTTCTAATAGGTATATGATAAACAGATGTAAAGAAAGTAGGGAATTATCAAAGTGGCCAATTATATAAACTGTTAAAAAATTGTATTGTATAGAGGTGAAAGGAAATGTTATTAGTCTAATTTTATATCTAATAGTAACAGCATGATTAGTCTTCAAATATATCTAAGAAAAGTAACATCAGTAGTCTAATTTTATACCTAAGAAAAGTAACATCATTAGTCTTCAATTATATACAAATTTTGTACATCATCAAGCTTAATGTAATATGTAAAAGAAAATACAGTAAAGAAATTTAATTTGTGATACCAGAGTTTTGATTATAAATTTAATAAAGTAAACAATCAGGAGGAGAGATTCAACATTCCTATTGAGTTTAGGAACATCAACTAATATTTAATAAATAAATATTATTACAAGAAATATAAACATATCCTTAATAGAACGCCGATAGAAGAGGGAAATCCTGGACTGAAAAATAGTTTAAGTGGCCATAAAATATAATTAAATATTCCAAGGAGATATCTGTTGTGCAGTCATCATAGAAAACAATCTTCAGCAGTAAAACCAATAAGAAATTCACGTACAGGAATGGATCGACAAGCCTGATATTGAAGTTGAAAATAATAAACATCAACCAGAAGTGAACCCGTGGCAGCTGGAAGAATTCAGAATCAGTCAAGTTACATTAGTAGGGTAGATATTTTTTACATAGTTATTTATCAAAATACTACATACTAACAGTATTTGGTGTGGTTTAAAGAAAAGAAGATACTATATATGATCGGAAATAAGACCAAACAGCTTAATAATCATTAACCCTGAGAGAGAGAGTTTCTTTTCATGTACTGATAAACAAAAAATATAATAAAGGTAGTTACATATCATAATTACATAATTACAATACCTTTATAAAATAAACAACAGTACAATTAATGATGCATCCAACGTGGTGCAAATACTAAATATATACTATCAGTAAAAAACAACAGTACAATAAATGGCTGATCCAACGTGGAACAGATTTTAATTACCATACGTATAAATAATTACAGTACATAAATGGCACCCATACGTTGAAAGCAAAGATTTTCTTTAAACCAGCACCAAATAACACAATTTTGTTAAATTTAATTAGCATAAAAAATGTTTTCCTTGTAATTAAATTAAGTTAAAGATTGTAAAATGGCTAACAAACCAGAGCAACGATATGAATTAAGGAGTAATAGTGCTGAAGAGGAAGAAACTGAAATGGAAATAATAGTAAGGGATGCCCAAGGGGAGCAACCAAAGAAACCAACCCAACCAATGGATGCAAATTTTCAGGAGATGATGAGAATTCTAATGGAAGGGAATAACAAAGCCAGCGAAACACTATTGAAACAAATGAAGGAGAATACGGAAAAAATAGACAGTAATAATGAAAGTTTAAAGAAACAAATGAGGGAGGATATTGAAAAGAATATCGAAACACGTAACAGGAAAATGGATAGTAACCAAGAAGAATTTAAACAAATAAAATTAGATAATGAAAATTTATTAAAACAAAATAATGAGGAATTAAAGAAGACCATTCAACAACAAATAAATGGGGTGAATAATAAATTAGACCAGCAAAAGGCTGAAGTTGAGTTAATATTGAAAAATTATGAGGAAGGGAATGTTAGACAATTTGCAGAGGTGAAATTGAATATGGAAACAATGGAAAATAGATTAGACAATATAGAAACGAAACAACAGTCACTGAAGGAAGAAGTGGAAGAGAAATTAGGAGAAAATAAACAAGAAGTCATAGAACAGATGACGAGAGAATTGGTAAAACACAAACAGGAGGTAACGAGCAATATTCAATCCATGGGACAACAGTTGGACAGCAATAATACAAAAATAGAGGATACCTTGGGACAATTAGTATTAAGGGGCAATGAAATAGAACAAAATGGTAATCAAACATGTGTTATACGAGAAGACAAGAATAATAGTCATGAGGTGCCACATATGAAAGGATATATAAAAAATCCTATGGAGTATTTAAATAGAATGAAGGAATATTTGCATAGTACCAAGGAAAATAGATGGGAGAGAATTAAACTAATGTTAGATCAAGGGTTCCATGAAATTAATGATTATTGGTGGGATGCTATTAGAAACACCTTGAATAGCTACCAGGAATAAATTGTAATTAATAAGTTAATTGTAGGCCTACTGATTAATACGTATTACAGTGGTTAGTATTATTTTCTACTGATTTTGCAAAATGTAACCATTTTATTAGAAATGTAATGAAATCATTTGTCACTTCATGAAATCTGCAGTTGTTTTTATAGCTTTCCTTGCCTATTTGGTTCCTGGAGGTGGTTCGGATTATCCGGAATTTCGGACTAACGGGGTTCTTCTGTAGTACACATTATAAGATCATCAATAAAAATGCCTGTGCCACATATCTCGTGCATTCAATTACATTTACACACAAATCCAACTGTAACCATGCTGCAAACATTACTTCAGTTCTTTTTGTTTCAAAGCTTATTGATTCTTGCTGAAACAGCATGTGATTTTGGGAGTGGAATTAGCTGAGGCCATATATTCACAGTTGGATGAACATTGAGATCTGTGGAGCTCAGGCAATAAAATTATTTTCTTGTTGAAGCCTGTCCCTACATATAAAAAATTGAACTTAAAAACTGAGTTCTCCATTCAGTCATTAAACACTGTAAGATGTCAATTGTTCAGATGAACATCCAGTTAATCATGTTGTCTAGATAACAGATTGGACAAACCTTAATGTTTTGTACAGTACAATAAGTTACCACAACTTAAGTTCTAAAACTATTGGAAATTGTTATTTTACCTTCTGAAATACTGTATTACCAACAACCAAATGTAAAAAATATTCTACCAACTGCACTTACACATTTTTTGTACAGAAATTTTCTTATATTTGAGTGACGTGTCTATTTTTCTAGCTCCCAAATTATAATATCGTAACGTAATGCGGAAAAAGTGTTATGCCATTACGGAACATTCTGGTATATTGTAGAACGTTGTTCTACTCTTTTCTTGTCTATTCCCGCAGCTGTAATGCATACGCGACACTTGACATGTGAGGCAGTATTACGTAATGTGGAATGTCTCGTGCGTTCGATGGTGTCATTCTAGAAGCTTCTTGACTAGCCCAACAGTGTGTGTTTCTGCCATGGCCACGCTGAAGTATTCTCTAGAATTTTCACGTGTTTGTTAAAGACGCATATTATGGAACCCTGCAGACTATAAATAGCCCATACCTACAGCTTAGATTTCTGAGTTATTGTCAGGCGATTTACACAGTGAGGTTCGAAGTGTTGTGGCAAAGTGTTATGTGTTTTATAATTGTGCAGGACAATTGTAATACAATTGTGTTTAATATTAGTTGACATTTTTGTTGCGTGTGAACAATTTTTATTTGATTTGTTGTAAGAGACTGTCTTGCTGATTACAAACTGTTTAATTGTTATAATTAAAGCTGGTGCTTTATGACTTAAAAGTGTCTTGCATTTTGTTTTCCACTGTATCATACAACGATCACCAGACCGTAGTAACAATATACAATATTCTATTATGAATGAAATAACCTAGCATGGTACGTAATTTTAACAACAAATTAATTAATTTTCAAGAAAAACATTATGTTTAAGAATACTACTTGTTATTAAAAATATTTATAGTATAATACAGTGAAACCTTGATATAAGGTTCTTCTGCGGACCAGCCAAAAAGCGCTTCATATCAAGGGTCACTTTATATAAAGGTCCCAAGTTTAACTATTTAATTTGACGGGACCGTGAAAAATGAACGTTACATCAAGAGTCACATTATATCACAGGGGTGTTATATCGAGGTTCCACTGTATATTCGAAGTTCATCAAGTGTTGTCCTGTTATACTCATTATGTAATATATACTTTTTACACTTCATCTCTCATTTTCAAAAAACAATGGCATACGTCACTCAAACACCAATTAAACTATACTACCTGACGTGTACACTGATACTTGGTGACACAGTTTCAATTTATTTCTGTAACTTTTTGTAATTATTGTCACAGGTAAAGTAGTGTTGTCATAGACTGTTTATATGTACCTTTGCAATGTAGAGGGGTATCTTCAGTGAGTCTGATTTATAATCAATATAGTTCCTATCAAACAAATTACAGTGAAACCCCTCTAAGTTGGACACCTACAGTTCATTAAAAATGTGTCCAATGTAGTGGGATGTCCAATCTACAGGGTGGGTGTATTTAAACAGTACACTAAGAGTGCAGGAAAGGAAAAACTTTGAGTTAGTGTGTACTGTATACTGTATATACATAATAAAAACAGTGGTTCTTTGAATTTATATACAGTACAGTACACTGAATTTCATGCCTACTAAAACTGTAAAAAAACACTACAGTATTGTCCTATGTTATTTTGCATATTGTACATGACTATAATTTCCATGACATTGTATAAAAAATGTATTTCTTACAAAGTACACTGTACAGTACTCACCCTTTACTGCTTAGTGAAAAAATCAGTCACAAGACTTTGTTTTGATTTTTCGATTTTTGAATGTGCCCATTCTGATTCAATTTTCCGACATAATCCAAATAGAGTTTCAATAATTTCTGGTTGGTTATACAACACAAACACATAACGTTCCAACTCATTAATACACTGCACAGCTTTTTGATGAGTAGGTGGCTCCTTGGGGACAGCAACTGTTTCCTCTTCTTCTTCTGAAGAAATCACTTTTTGTAACACTCCATCAATTGTTCCAGGAACATCATCGTGGACTTCCAACACATTACCGAAATCACTAAAAAGACTAACGTCTGACAATCCACTGCGAAGGACTTCAGGAAGACATCTCAATCCTCAGTTAACGAGATGTTATCTATATGAGATGGTTCTTCCTCTTCAGTTTATTGGGGCACAAATCCTGCATGATGGAAATATTTCACAATTGTTTCTTACACACGTCCATCCAAGCACCATGGATCCAGCGAATTGCGTCGAGGACCGTCACACTCCGTGTAAATTCGATTGCATTGTTACACTTATCTGCTGCATTGATGAGGGCCCGCATTAACTGTTTCCTGTACAGTAATTTTACAGCTTGAATTATCCCTTTGTCTAGTGGTTGCACTTCACTAGTTACGTTGGGAGGCATAAATTTTACTGTGACATTTGATAGATTTAGGTCCACGTGGCTTGTAGCATTATCGACGAACAACAGTATTTTACACTTAGCCTTGTTCATTTTTAGATTGATTTCTCTTAACCAGTCACCGAAAATATCACCTGTCATCCAAGCTTTTCTGTTGTGACGCCAAAATACAGGAAGACTGTCTGTCTTAACTTTATTGTTTTTAAATGCTCTTGGACAGGCAGCATTTCCAATGACAAGAGGTTTTAGTTTTTCCCCTTGTGCACTACAACAAAACAAGACAGTAATCCTTTCTTTAGATTTCTTTCCACCTTTACACGAGCCACCTTTTTCAATTAATGAACGAGTTGGCAGCTGTCTATAATAAAATCCAGTCTCATCAGCATTGAAGACATCTTCTTCTGCATATTCGGAGACAATGTCGGGGAGTTTTCTCTTCCAGTCTTCTGCCACTTGAAGGTCAGCACTAGCTGATTCACCACAAAGAATGTTAAATGTTATGTTATTCCGCTTCCTAAAACGATCTAACCATCCATTGCTGGCTATGAACGACTCTATTTTTAACTCGGAAGCAATTTTCCTTGCCTTCTCCTGAAGTACAGTACCGCTGACAGGAATATTCTTAATTCAACAGCAGCGAAAAAATTCAAACACTTTATCATTAAATACATCGTGAGGGCTTCGACGAACTCTTTTTGTTAGGACACTACAATTTTTTTCCCAGGCGTAAATAATGGCAGTTCTGTTGTTATTTATGTTAGATACAGCAGATTTCGAAATTCCATACTCTTCAGCCAGTTTCCTGCAGCTTTCTCCATTGGACAGACGGTCAAGAACTTGTTTTTTCTTCTCAATCGTTAATTCCACAAACTTGCGTTTACTCATATTGAAGAAAACTTTAACTACAGAATCACTACAATAATTAGCAAACACTGTGTCAGTCCTTGACTAAACTGTAGAGTGATCTACTGTTCTGGAAACTCATTAAGGGCTTGGAATTTACAGTTTACTGTACGGAAAGGTCTAACTCCTCCACCCATTCATTGAAAACATCTGAATACATTACCATTGAAAACATCTGTAATGGTTTAGTGTACTGCACCTGTTACTCAACCCTTCTTAAGCAGGTTGCAAAGGAAAATCCCACTCTTTTGCTTCTATTGTCCACTGAATGTTAAAATTGCTTGCAGTAAACCATTACAAAACAAAATAAAGTTTTCAACCTGTCCAAACTGTCATTTAAGGGCTGTCCAATGTCCAGAGTTGAGGGGTGTCCAATGTACAGAGGATTTTTAACATGTGAAAGTATAGGGAATTAAACGGTTCATTCAATATATGTCCAATCAAAAGGGGTGTCCAGGCTATAGGGGTGTCCAAAGTGAGGGGTTTCACTGTATATGTAAAATTCAGTACCTTGATAGTTTATAGCTCTATGAAAAAACATAAAACACAGTGAACTGTATAGGTAGTTTTGCCTTTTCATTTCTTGTGACTCCAATCCTGTGCTTCACACTCCCATCTGGTAATGGGTCAGGGAAAGCTCACCTGCCATGGCATACTAGATGGAGAATAAAACAACTAAGGTGGACCAAAAGTATCATGTAGCTAATCGACAGCTGACTCTAATTGTTGGGAAAGACATATTGGGGGCTGAGGCAAAACTAACAACCTGACACCTTATGGTGAGAACTTAGATGACACTAACAACCTGAATTTGCTTTTGATGAGATGAAGAAACACTTGAAGTCATACTTAAAATTAATGAGAGAGATTTTGGAAATTAATGTAAAAGTATGGAAAAGTATGAAAGATACATAACTGGGAGGTTAGTAAATTCTGAAAACATTATTATATGCATACAACGTAAATCATATAATAAACAGGGCACATAGTTGAATGGAATCAGACAAGAATAATAAGAATTTCTGACTGATTGCTTACCAAAAGAAATGACCTGTAATTAGACCTAGAAGGAGATGGAGAGAAGATGTACTGAAGGACCTTTGAATTAAGAATCTGTTAAACTGTAAAGAATAAAATTATTCCCTCATTTGTACTGCCCTCAATAATTTCGCTACATGTCTTATGATGAGTTCAACAGTTATATAAACTTACAAATGACAGGGAGTTCATGGAGTGAAACTAATACAAACATATCATAGAACTGTGAAATACTACAAAATACAGTGATAATGGTACAGCTGAATCTATAAAAACCAGAAACCAAAGCTTAAGTAGGCAGGGTGCGTGGCACAAATGGGTGATGGCTAGTTACTAAAAGGAGTAATGAGTGACAGACGTTAGATAACACACATAGAGAACATTTAGGACATGCTGGAAGGACAACATCCTGGAAAGCATATAAGAGCTTCCTGGGGTTGGAAATCGGTAAGTGGTATAGCATATGACTGGGTTGTACAGATGTGGAGACTGACAGAAGTCAGGGTCAATCGATGGATTGTTGAACCACAAGAAGAAGTTAGCTACACATAAATTGGAGCGATGAAAGATTGTTACAGATAGAAAAACCTCTGGTAGTTTTAATTCCTGATGAAGAAGGAATATTTTGTACTTCTCTCAAACTCTTTTAATATCTTATTTTCAAAATGTAATTTCCTGATGTACACACTTAAGAATATTTCTCATAACTTTCCTACTTTTGGCATTTTGTATTAACACAATGCCACTTCAATTATCTGTGTATTAAAAACCACTATACGGTACACTATATTTATTGCAATTTATTATTATTTATATGTATTATTTGAACAGTTATGCCAAAATAATTACTTTGTCTTCATATTAGAAGATTACACTCCCAACTACTGTATATACACATGCCTATCTGGTTATAAAACTTACATATGTACTCATGAACGTTGCCATTTTCTTCTATAGCTGGAGGTCTATCTAAATGTAATTCCTCAAGTAAGTCAGAAACTGTTGGAGATGTCATCAATCATAACAGTCAACTGTAATCACTATGTGTGATGGATGTGCCAGGAATATTATCTCAAATAACACAATAATTTTAGAGATAAAGACTCTCTGGGTAACAAGCAAATGACACAACTGGAGTGGTTCAATAATGTTACGACATCACAGAACAATCTATATGTTTATCGAATGATCCATTGGAATCCGGCTGAATGTTGTGGCATACGTGATTTCAACATGTGCTCGCGAGACTTTTCTGAAAGCCGCCAGCCGCGCGGACTGTGTCAAGGGCACAATTAATTACGTCGTAGTGTAGAGCTAACGCATAGTATGGAATAATCTAGTATTTCGGAGGGGTATAAATGTGAGTACTCAACGACGTTCAGTTTCAGTTATACTTGCGATATATTACGGTGTGGTTCGAGTTTATTGTTGGGCGGTTACAAGCGATTACTCTGTGCATTCAAGTGGTTATTGTGGCGAAGTGTTGTGTTTTATAATCGCGCGGTATAATTGTAACACAACTGTGTTTTATATTAGTTGACATTTTATTGCGCGTGAACAATTTTATTTGATTTGTTGTAAGAGACTGTCTTGTTACTTACAAACTGTTTAATTGTGATAATTAAAGTTGGTGATTAGTGACTTAATTGGTGTCTTGTATTTTGTTTTCCACTGTACCTATGACGATCAATCAAGTAGACTGTCGTAAAAGTGGTGTCAGAAGTGGGATAGAATGGTTAACAGTGGAAACAGTGGACACTTTATACAAGACGAGGTAATTCGTAATTAATCGGTAAACAATGGATACCACTCAGATGATGGAAAATTTCCAGGCGCCGCTGCTGCAGACAGAGGAAAGATGCCGACTGCTGCAGACAGAGGAAAGACGCTGACAGGAGGCGGAAGAAGCAGAAAAACGACAGGATGAGAAACACAGACAGGAAGCGGAAGAAGCAGAAAAACTACAGGATGGAAAATGCAGGCAGGAAAGAGAAGAGGCTGAGGAACGTCAGAAAGCACTAATGCTAGAAACAGAAGAAAGACAAAAAGAAGAACGGAAGCCTGAAACAGAAGACATCAAGGAGTTAATAAGACATCAAGGAGCAAAAGCAGACACAAGAACAAACCGCTGCAGACTTGGGTCTCCTACGAGGTGAGCTTAATAAGCAAGTTACTAAAATATCAGAGGTACAAGAATCAATGACATAAAAATAGCTGAAGTAGAAAAATCTGTCTTGATTTTTGAAAAATCGATGTCTACAAAATTATCTGTCATAGAAGAATCGATGTCTACAAAAATATCTGTCATAGAAGGATCTATGTCAAATAAAATATTTGCAGTAGAAAACTCAATGGCAAACATCAGAGAACAAATTAAAAGTGAAGTTGAACAGTGCCTGAAGATACAACCAAAACAACTTTGTGAACAGACTGTACCAATGATAAAAACAGAAAAAAACACTGAAAATAAGTCAATAGAGAAAGTAACTTTGCCTGCAGTAGGGTCGGTTCATGTCAAAGCTCCAACCTTTGATGGAAGCAGTCACTGGGCAACGTGCCTCCACCAATTTGAAGCTACTGCATGCGCAAATAATTGGACAGAGAAAGACAAGGCCGTTTAGCTCGTTCTCGCATTAAAAGGACCTGCAGCAGAATTACTACAGAAAGTGCCACCTGACAGCCAGAACATCTATGCCGAGTTCATAAAAGCTCTAGAATTACGGTATGGCGATAAACATTTGTGAGATGTGTACTGCACCCAGTTGAGAGCAAGGCGACAGCATTCCGGGGAGAGCCTACATGAGTTTGAAGCAAGTATCAACAGACTAATTAGACTGGCCTATCCTGAAGCGCCAGAAGATTTTCGAATGAGTTTTGTAATGCAGACATTTACTGCTGGTGTCCGAGGTAATGAACTACAGTAAGTGTTACGAATGGCAAGATACCAGAATAGTGCGGACGCCCTGGTACATGCTTTGCAATTTGAGGCCGCCAAGTCAGCGTCTCATTGGACAAACCATAAAGTGCGCACGGTGAAAGAGTGCAACGGCACAGACAATGAAGAAGAAGAGCAAGGAACAGAGACCAAACGAACAGCGCGCCACAGACTAAAATAAGAAAGGCTGGAAGACCGAAGTGTTATCGATGTGGGAAACCTAGACATCTACAACAAGATTGTAGTGTTAAAGTTCAGCAGCAGGGAAACGAGCAGTAGTCAGTACAACGTGTGCTGACTAACTGGAGGAATGAAGCCCCTAGACAATACGCAATTTCTACATTTCAGAAAAGTAGCGGGAGCTTGGTGGTTACTGGATTCGTGCAAGAAAGGCCAACCTCGAGTACAGGCGACACAGGCGCAACAGATTCTAATGTGCGCCCCGACATGGTGAAATATCTTAAGCCAATCTGGTGCTCTTGCAGCTTGCGAACAGTTACTAGACGGCCTGTAAAAGTGTTTGGAAAGGTGGAGATACACCTACGCCTCAGTCGACTTGAGTTTAATCAAGTACTTGTTGCAGACATTGTGGTGTGCCGTACTTTGTTTGGCCCGAGAACGGCAAAGCTCGGTTGCAGAGACGGGTTACTTTCTTTTAAAACGGGCGGGTTCTTGACGTCACGCAGTGCCACTGCAGCGCGTCGCCGCTGGGTATGTAGACGGTTTGTTTCTGCAGCGACGAATATTCAGTCGGCAGGCACAGCTGTAATCTGCATGAGCCTGCCTTTGCCAAACCTTCGTGGTTAGACATTACCAACAAATCGTTCTCATTTCTGTTTGAACCCTCAGCAAAGAAGCTTGGTCTTGACTGACGGCACCCATCTGTTCAGACTAAGTTGCTCCACTCTATGAGAGGCTAAACTAAAGTCTGCTCCAGGTGCTCGAACAATGGCGAGATGGGTGTCGGGTGTAGACGTTCAGCTGTCTACCCTTCTGGCAGAGATAACACTTGAGCCATGAGATGCCGTCAGTTGGGATTCACACACACAGACACACTCGTAGAGGAATTCTGCCCCTAGGACTTATTTGTGCTACCAATACGCTACAGGTTAACCAGTGTCACTTAAGTACACCGGACAATCCAGGTGGGACCATTCTGTTTTATTTTACACTCTCTCATCTACCACTACACTGTAAATCCACAGACGCTCCCAGAAGCAGACTCATGAGGCCGCGTTTAATTTGCTCAAGTTCTGCAAAAACTCTCATGTTAAGTTCTGTGCCTACATGTGTGAACCTTATATAATTAAGTCTTATGCAACCTATTATACCTTCTTATACTATGTAAGGAAATTGCGCGTGCACACACACACACACACACACACACACGTACCCACAGGAACTGCTCTAAGTTTTCCGTTTTTTTAATGAGTTTAATTTATTTGAGAGTTAGTTATTTTCTGCTTGTTCATGTCATAATGTCATGGCAGAATTCAGGACTGGGGGGGCTGTCTGATTTCTTCACGTGTGGTAGCTTAAACTATTTTCATGATTATATACTCGGAGTTGCTTCATAATTATTGATGTGGTAGTTAATTAATATTTTTGAGTCTCTGGTTCTGTTGGGGGCATTTCCATTTTCGGTGTTATTTGTATTCGCATATTACGGGTGATTAACTGAGAATTACTAAGCTCGCTTTGTTATATATATATATTTGTTCATTTATTGCAAAGGGTTATTGTGAGAGGGTCGGTACAGAGATGGTGGATGTGTGTTATATGTGTTATATATGTGTTTGTGTGTAATTTTCAATTTGGGGGGAATGTGACAGAAATTATGATATGATAACCATGTGCTTACAGAATTACTGAAAAGGCTAGCCTATTTAATTTTTACTTTGAATAGCACTCAATGATTTCAATATTACCTGTGAACACAAAATTATTGTAAGAATTATCTTGGACGTAGCGTGGCAGGGTGTAGACAATATATATTTAAGCTCAAATTCACTCACAATCTTATACTGTGAAGAATACTGACATGTATATAATCATATAGTTCAATTTTACTCATGATTTTGTTCATTGTTAAATTTATGCCTTGCAATATCATGTAAATGCTTGCAAGCTGAATAAAGTTCACGCTTGTTTTGTTAACAGAGTTTTTCATTTGCAAGTCCTGTCATTCACCAGTGGACATGTCTGTGATTGTAGCTTGGGCCTTTGCACACTTTATACTTCCTCTAGGTTCACCACCTAGTTCTAAATATTATGTCTCTCCCCCTTACAAAAAAATGTAATAAAAATAAAATAAAATAAAATAAAAATAAAATAAAAAAAAATTACACAAAAAAACTTATAAATTAAAAGGGGGGTTTCAGTGGATGAAGTAATTCTTGGTGTGGACGTTATGAACGCATACGGATTTATAGTCGACTTCAAAAACAATGTCTTGAGAATGGGAGGAGAAGAGGTAATGCTCTCCACAATGACTACATCAGAAAAATCGATGGACATCATAAACCAAGTGGCTGTAACTGTTCAACCAAACTCCAAAAAATCATCATGGTTAGAACCGAGGTAGATACTAGGGGCAACCGGTGCTCTACATTCGAACTCCAGGTAGTCAGCACACCGCGCATACTAATTGCCAGCAGTTTAGTAAAACCTTGTAACGGGACAGAATTGTGGGATTGATTTTATTATATTATAAATGCTAAGAAAGGGAGTTACCCACACAGGGCCTCAGTTTTTAACAATCGGCATTCACTTACGAGACACCCAGTTGCACGTTGGCTCAGTTAGCTCGGCCAGATACGCCAGTTCCAGGTGATGTGGAATGTGAAAGAGCGCACGTATGCCTGCGCGAACAGATGAATTGTCACGTATGAGGTTCGCTAGTCAGCCAGAGCGAATCTATAGTAATTAGCGTGGCATAATGAGATATCACGTGACGCCAGCTCGACCTATAAATCGCAAGTTGCCACGAGCAGGACGACATTTAGCCATCTTGAAAAATTTACTCAGCATCAAGTAGTCAAACCGGCCGGTTAAACGTAAAAGGCTCGCAAGCCGAAAATTTATAAAAGGTATCAAAATATAATGTAAACTATGAGTTAAAGCAATCTAAAACAGTGTAACATCAACTAAATTCAGTGGTATCGAAATTAAACAGTGAGAACTCATTTCGGACAACTAGTGACCAAAAAATGCAGAGTGCGACACGTGGTCTGCAGGGACGCCGCTAAAGATGTAACAGTATACTAAATAAACCAATTATGAAAATTTGAATTAAAAAAGCGCTTTAATTAAATGGGGTAAAAAATGAATGAAAGTATGTGTTTGCAAAAAACTGGGTTGCCTTTGTTTAATTTAAGTAATTAGTTATGTTAATTATAAGAAATTCAATGTTATTTTTATTTGTCTTTACTAAAGGGGGTTTTGTACACTCAGGGTAAAAAATATGTTCTTCGAGTTAAATTCTGAAGAAAATATGAAAGAGAAATGAAATAAATTTTATTTTATTTAAAAGAGAGAATAATAACAAGAATGTCAATAAAAGTTGAGTTATGTAACAGTAAAAATGCAAGTCGAATTTATAAATAATATAAAACCCTAAATCACTTATAATTCACGAGTTCACGTGAAGACTCTGGGACCCGATGCAGGTAAGGGATTTATAAGATATGTATGTTTATTAAATATTATTTTGTTAGAAATTTGTAAGTTCTCAATGGTGCGCCGAACTTAGACAGTTTGTACAAATTTAAATTTTGTACAGACCACGTTTACTCGTAAATATAAGTGATTTAGAGGCTGAAGCAGAGTACGTAAAAAATTATGAAAAACGATTTTATGTTATAGTATGATACATAAGTAATGCGCAGACTATTGAAATACTGAATGCATGTAAAATAAGAATTGTTAAACTATATGATAATTTCATAATTTAAAAATGGCAGGGAATAACGAGAATAATATAAGTGAAATAACTGAATTTAATGAATCAGCTGTCATGAGTGGCCTGGGAGTTCATTCAACTCTGAATATGGGTCAAGACGAGAAAATAATCGAATTAAGTGTTACAGATGAAACAAATGTTACAGAGGACTCTGGAGTTCACTTAACCCCAACCTCAACAAAATGTAACAGTCAATTTAATAGTGATATAATGAGTATTTTAAGAACAATATCAAAGGATGTGAATGAGCAAAATAATAAATTTGATAAATTAAGCCGTGATGTTACTGAATTGAAAGAACACAAAAAAGAAATAAAGAGTGATTTCGCTAAAATAAATAGTCGTTTTGATAGCAATGATGAAAAGTTGTAAAGGGACAGAATTGGGAAATGGTAATCTAAAGTTTTTTTTATAACCCGAGTATATTTTGTGAACGAACTATAGCTTCGAGACTGGTGTGACTTGGTACAGGAATGCAGACTATCAACGAGGGTGCACATTCACGCGTATGCGCGCACGAGTGTGCCGCTGTGAACAGCGTGAAAGACACGTACGAAAGATTCCAGAGCCGAACATGTGATGGAAACAAAGAACTCAACGCAGTACAATCCGCCCAGTTGAAATTACAATGTTAAACTGGCTGGTTGTGAAAAAAGTTCCGGAACGAAAATGCAGGCCCGCAACTCAAACAAAATGTGATTTTAGAACCGAATTTATAATTTAAATCGGAACATGATTATACAGTGAGTAATTAAATAATTAAAGTAACAGTTTCAATAAAAGATGGTGTGAAGAATATGTGCGAAGTGATGGAAGGTACTATGGAACATTGGACTCTTTCGTAAGCCAGATCAGTAACCAGAGTGGTATATCAAATTCAAAATTATGTTCTTTTAGAGTACTCTATTTACCATTGAATAAAGAAATTGAGATCTCAAATGGGCATGGGGCATATGTATGAATGCAAGCGTGAATAAAAATGATAAAATAAGAAGCGCTGGTTTGGGTTAATTAAATTTTGATGGTAGTTTTAAAGATGTTATTTTGCATATAAGTTCATATTTAAGAAAAATTAAGTTTTGTCTGAATAATTTTCATTTTGAAATTGTTAAAAAATTGTTGGAACTGAAAGGGATATAAAAAACAAGAAATTATCAATAAAATTTTATTGCTTGGTGAACTAAGAAATGATCTATTTCTTTTTTGAATTTGCTAACTGCTATCATTTTTTATTGTTCGACTAAGCTTTTCGTCATTACTGACATCTTCAGGTCTTAAACAACGTCTATCAACTGTACGTTGTACGTTAAAGCCTACAACGTTCAGTTGATAGACGTTGTTTAAGACCTTGTGCCGGCCCGATGCCGGCCGTCGAAAATTGTGGAATATTTAAGGGTAATATAACGCGAGAGCAAGGGGGCGGGTGTACTGAACTTTGTACGAACCGTTGAGGCTGCGCGCGCAACCGTAGTAAGGGTCGGCTTGTGCAGACGGTAACGGCCGTATTCTATTCACCGCCCGGCTGCGAAATACATCGACTCTGCTCTCCGAATAGTTACTGCGTAGTTTTTCTTCAACTATTATGGCTGGCTGAAACTTACGAGACTCCCGGTAAGATATTATATTATTGTATGCGTTCAAAATAATTAGAATTAAATAAATAATTAATAACAAGGTGTATGCACCGTATGAAAAGGACGTATGCATGTGAGTGCGATCCGATGCTTCTATATTAAAAGAAAATTTACTTAATGTGCAGTATATAGCTCCTGTTCCTTTTATTATTACTATAATAGTGTACGAGGCACTGTAATTGTCATTGTCATGATAAATGTATAGAATGTTATATAAATTCGAGGCTAAAAGTTAGTGCGTAGTTAGGTAATGAACTATGCTCATTCATGCATCAGATTGTCGGTGTGCTCTTTAATTAACTTTACAGTAAAGAAATTACTTGTGAGAACATCCATAGAGGAAACATTATTAATATTAAAACATTATTAATACTGTGAGTGCTTTGAAGTTAATCTTTTTTGGACAAATAGCGATTATCGTGTCACCACGTGGCTGGCTAACCTGTTAATTTCTGTTGAGGCGTGTGAGAGGGTGCTAATGTCTTTAACTCTACGCCCTTTGATAAAATCGTTTATTGTTGGAATTAATTATTCCATGGCAGACTTTTTCTACTCTTTAAGCAGGTTGCAAAGACTTTATTACTGAAACTTTGTGCATTTATCTAGAGTTGGTTGAAGGCCCGTTCTGAGGTTAATTACCTGAACTTGGGTGCACATTTTTTGTGAACAGCTTTCTAATTTTTATGAATTAACAGGGTTCTCGATTAAGACGGAGATTTGGCCTTGCTGATTGACTTCCATCCGCATCAGCCATGGACCATTAGAAACCATCCTGTTCGGAGAAGGAGTCGGTGACCTGATCAAGATGTAACACTGAGTCAGCACAATTAAGGTGATATGCACTCTTTTATTTTCCTTTTGGGGCCGGGCCGGCAGTGCACCTGTTTTACGGTAAAAATCTTTTGAATCCATGTGCCCACATGGCCAGACAGTCTGCTATAAAGGGGGTCAGCTGAACATCATTCTGAACATTATGAGTTAATTTCAAGGAACACTTTAATAACTGAATTACCTAACACTAAGTACAATGCTTGTAATTGTGTGCTGCACTGGGGGAGCGTGCTAGAGATATTTAGTACATTTAGACATTTTCACAGATTGCATATAGTCATCATCTTACTTTCTACAAATTTTTATATGACATGTTAGGAATTCTGTTCCGGCTGGAACAGAATGTAGTGATATTAAATTCACCTTGGGTTTAACATTTAAGATCTGGGGGAGTTTTTGTTTTCTTTTTTTTTTGGCTGTTTTCGGGGGAATAAAAGGGGACATAGTTTTGACAGTCACATGTTCTGGCAGTCTGAGGCAGGTTAGATTCCTGTCAAACTTGGTTAACTACATGCTGGCGCACTCCCACAGCTGCTAGGGCACAACCGTCCTTATTGTATATTCATTATATATATATATATATATATATTATATATATATATTATATATATATATATATAGCCAGTCGGCTTTTAACAGAAAAGAATTTGCACATTTTTTCTGGGCATATACTAATTGATTTTGTACCTTACAAAAGTCTATACTGATTGTTTTTCTTTTACCCGTAAAGCACATATTGATTAACTTTTTCACTTGTAGCATGTACTGATTAATTTTTTTTAACTGTAAAACATATACTGATTAATTTTTTTTCTTGTAAAACATATACTGTTTATTTTTTTTTTTAATTTGTAAAGTATCGACTGATTAATTTTCCTACTGGTAAAGTATAGACTGATTAATTGAATCCTTCTGAATTTGTAAAACAAATTAACATTTTAGAACCGTATAACAATTGCTTAAAACCAGGTGATGTAGTTTCTTTAAATTTTTATTTAATGCTGTTGAAGGAACTTAAAGTTTCATATGCTCATGATGGGTCATTTATCAGTGGAATTCTATACATATGGGTGGTCCGGTCTTGCTTATGGGTTATGAGGGATTATCATCCTTTCTGGGGTTTTCGCTTTTATGTAGTCCAATAGAAACGGGTTGCTGATGGGCAAACATTTATCTCTGCTGGTTTCTGGGCATGGTAGTAACACTGCCTGCAAAGCAGGTGCATTCCAGGGGCATTCATGTTTAGAATATTGGTGTATAATTGTGAGTATATGTGCCTTATGTTTCTGTACGTTTTGTTATGTTTCTGTCTATGTTAAGCTAGTCACAAAATGGGGGAGAATTATATATATTTACTGAACATCATTCTATACACATATATGTATATATAAATACTTGTTACTGATATACCTTGTCTTTTCACACTATTAAAACATGGGGCTTGTTTATTTATGATATATTTGTGATTTATTTGTGATAAAGTTTCATCTACATGTAGCGAATGATGGGATACAATAAAAACTGTTATTGTTATATTACAGCCGAGTTTCATTGCAAGTCCCGTCATACTGGACCCAGCACAATTTTGGCTTCTCTAGGCTCCGGCCTAGTTCTAATTGACTTGTGGCTTCTCTTTCAAACAAAATTAAATAAAAAGAAGTTTGTTTTATACATATAAAAGATATAAAAGGAAAGAGGGGTTACAAATGGTAGCAGTGAGCGTGGTTAATTCTAGGGTTGAACCCTTGGGTCCTGGTGTCTGACGGGGCTTGCAAACTCGGAAATATTAAGGCGATTGTTATGACATCGTTTTCTTAGGTATATGCCCGTGTAGGCTAGTTGTAGGTTGTATGACTTGTGAGTCGGGTCGCACCACTGAGGCGGTTATTTGTGTTTGAAAAATGTGATAGGTTGTACGGCCGGGGAGTCTCAAGTGTGGCCTGTGTGATAGAATGTTGCGGATTCGGGGTCGGAGTTTAGCGTGTGATATTGGCGGGATGCGGTATGGCCCGATCGGAAGTCGGTACCGTCACCGACTTGTGTCCTGTTGATGTTGGAGGACTATTTCCCGAATTATGATTTTCGATTGTTAGTTGGTTGTTGTGAGTTATGTGTTGGTACGACGTGTGTGTCGAATTGCTGTTTGATGTTATGTGTGTTTAGTATTGTTGGTTGTCACTTGTCTCCTTCTGTAGTGGGTGTGAATGGTTCAGAATAGGCCAGGTTTCCGCAGCGCTAGAGAACCCGGGGGTCCTCTTGATGGAAGAACAGTACTCAAGGTTTTCCTGGTTTAGTGATTGGTGTTTCCATGTTTGTCTGTGGTTCGTAGGGGAAATAATTAGAGCATTGGCAGCATGAGCGTTATGAATCCTGATTTATATTTGAAGCACGAGTTGGAGTTCGAGATTAAGTCCCGGGGTGGGAGGCCCCAAGGGGATGTCGCTTCTTTGAGGAAGCAATTAAGAGACGCCCTCGCCTCCGGACGGGCAACGTCGCTCGTAAAGGTCACTGATGTGACAGCGGAGCTCGAGTTGTGCCAGGAGAAGTGGGGAGAGTTGCGGGAGGTGATGGAGGATTTTGAGTCGGCCCCTTCCAGCCTCAGGGCAAGACAGAGAGTGCGTCAACGAGCGGAACATCTGCAACATCGACTGGAGAACTTGTCCGCACAAACTACAATTGCTGAAGTCAGCGCCACGCTGAAGCTGATTTCGGAACAGGTGGCTAAAGCATTGCGGAACTTCGAGCCCGTGAAGTCTCAGCTTTCCATGAGCTCTCCCCGGCCTCCTGACATGGACATAGCGCAGACGCCGAACCCGGCGGCTCAATTGCCGACGCTCTCGGGCGGATCGAGCGTTTCTTATAATAAATTACATAACCCCCTGTCTTCCATTATTCAGCTGCTTCCGGTTGTAGATGGACTAGACGTGGACAAATTGATGGTTTTTTCCTAATTTTGTTTCAGCTGTCCGACTTCCCGGGGATGTTGGATAGCACCCTACTCGAACTCGTGTATCCCTATTGTCGGGGGTCTGTGGCTGAGCGGGTCGCGCGGACTATACGAGATGGCGGCAGTGTGGCGTCTTTCCATCGGGGGGTGTTGGACGCATGCGTGCCTGGCCGATTGCGAGAGCAGCTGCAGCACAAACATTGTTATCGGGTGCAAGCCCACGGGGAGAATTTTGCGAAGTTTGCACAGAGTATCCGTGATGCTGTCCGGATTTTAGGGTTGGGACTGCCCGAGAATGAAGTAGTGCAGATGATATTCGAAGGGGTTACTCCCCAGGAGAGATCTCGTTTAATTTTTGCTGAGCGACCGCGGAGTTATGAAGACCTCGAGAAGCTGTGCGTGTTATCCCGGGCTATACAATCAATTGATGAGTCCCGTGGGCCAGTAAGGGCCAGACCGGGCGAGCCCCGAGTGGTGGAACGACGGGTCGTTCAGTCCCAACCCCGGCCAGAGAGAAATAACGGCGATCGAGGTGGACAGTTGAGAGGCGTTGTTTGCTTTCGCTGTCGCAGACAGGGGCATGTTGCCCGCGATTGTCCGGAGGGTGGTATGCGTCCAGCGCTTCCCCCGAGGGTCCGGTATCCAAAAAACTAAATTACCAGGGGGGACAAGTCGGAGGTTGTCTTCCCCTCGTTACAAGACTTTTCGGAATTCAAGTGCCTCCAGGCAAAGGATAGGTCCTGACTCTTCTAATATCAAGGTCCTTGCTACCGTCCCGCAAAAGGCTTCTGTATGCCCCTTCCTGTCGCTCGAGGTAAAGAAGGGTCAACTCAGAGCGTTAGTTGACTCCGGGTCAGCCCGATCTATCATCTCATCTCGAGTATGCGAGAAAATTTTTCTATCATCTCTTGAAAAACAGGGCTTAATAAAAGGGTCGAATCGGTCGTCTGTGGTGTGCTGGACTGCTTCTAGGGAAATTCTGCCCATCTCCCAGGTGGTTTCCTTTAAGATCAAGATTGATGGCTTTTCTTGGGTGTGGCCTTTTCTGGTTGCTCCGGCTCTGGGAGTTGACTGTATTGTGGGTGCTGATTTCATCGCTAAAAGTGGTCTCGTGTTGGACATCCATGGGCACCAGTGTTATTTTAAATTTAATCGGGGTGTTGTTATTCCTTTTCTTGGATACCAGGGAGCTAAGGGAGGTATCCAAGAGGTCGCTTGTCCCGATTCTGCACGAGATCATCTCACTCCCACCCAGCAGAGAGCTTTAGACCGATTGTGTGAGGAATTTCCCTCCGTATTAACTCCTAAGTTGGGATTCACACATTTATTAGAGTATAAAATTCGTTTGACAGACTCTAAGATAGTGAGGTCGCACCCATACAAGTTCGCCCCTCCAAAAATGGCCGTTCTGAGGGAGAAGGTTCAAGAGCTGTTAGAGCAAGGGGTAATTGAACCTTCCAATTCCAGTTATACCAGTCCAGCGTTCCTGGTACCCAAGCCTGGGGGTAAGCACCGTATGGTGATAGATTACCGGAAGTTAAATTCTAATATTGAGGTGGATTCGGTTCCCCTTCCGGATCTCCACTCAGCTTTCGATTGGTTTAGTGAGGCCAAGTACTTCACCGTGATTGATCTCAACACTGCATATCACCAGATCCCTTTATCCAAGGAAAGTAGACCGTACACGGCGTTTTGTGTCCCGTGGAATTTATATCAGTATACGCGGGTCCCTATGGGTCTGGCGGTGGGCGCCCAAACACTCACGCGTCTGCTTGACCTGGTGTTTCAAGACGTAAAATTCAAGTTCATTTTCAATTATTTGGACGACTTGCTGGTCTACAGCAAAACTTATGATGAACATCTGTGTCATCTCAGGGAGGTGATGAGCAGGTTGAGAAGCGCGGGCCTCACGGTCAATCCGGAGAAAGTGCGAATTGCACAGGAAAGCATATCATTTCTGGGGCATCTGGTGTCGCACCAAGGCGTTACAGTGGACCCTGAAAGGGCCCAGGGTATCCGGGATTTTCCCCCGCCAAGGGATGCCAAGGGCATCGCCCGGTTCGTGGGGATGGTTAACTTTTATCGGCGGTTTATCCCCAATGCAGCAGAGATAGCTGCACCTCTAAATGAATTGAGAAAGAAGGGGGCTAAGTTTGTGTGGGGCGAAAGCCAGCAGAAGGCTTTCGAAACGTTGAAGGAAGCTATCATTTCCCCGCCGGTGGTGCGGATGCCGGATTTTTCTCAACCGTTTATCTTACAGACGGACGCGAGTTCGGTGGCGCTCGGGGCGGTTCTGTCCCAAGTCGTTGATGGTGCTAGGCAGCCTGTGGCCTTTATTTCCCGAACCTTGACCCAGCAAGAAAGAAAGTCATCAGTCTATGAGCGAGTGTTTAGCTGTGGTATACGCTCTAGATAAGTTCAGGCGTTTTCTGGAACACACTGAGTTCCTGCTCGAGACCGACAATCAGGCTCTCTCTTGGCTTCTTGCTCATCCCCGGCAACTGGGAAAAATTGGTAGATGGGTGGTTAAAATCTCATCCTTCAAGTTCAAGGTGCAACACATTAGGGGAACTCAAAATGTGGTTGCAGATGCTTTGTCACGCATGTTTTCCCAACCCAGTGAAGTCCAATCTGAGCAACCCTGTTCTGTTCTGCTAGACTTTCCGTTAGCCTTCACTGATGTGTTACCCCATCAGTTGAATGATGAAGAGCTGGGTCCTATCATCCAGAATATAAAGGAGGGTAACGTGCAGGCCCCTTACTTCTTGTCCAAGGGCGTCCTGTGTTGTCGAGAAAGAAAGGGACGTGCCCCGAAGATCGTGCTGCCTAGCAAGTTAGTGCCCATGGTCTTCAGCTATTATCACAATTCCCCAGTAGGAGGCCACAAGGGAATTTCGAAGACCATTTCCGGTATTAGGAAACACTTCATCTGGAAGGGCATGGACAGGGACATCGCGACGAGGGTTAAGAGTTGTCATCTGTGTGGCTTAAGCAAGCCTGCCCAAAACACAAAGTTGGGGTTGTTGTCATCAGACGTGGCGAGCAGACCGATGGAGAAGCTATTCATCGACTACGTGGGACCCTTCCCGCGTAGCAAGTCAGGTAATGCTTACCTACTTGTCTGTGTGGTTGCTTTTTCGAAGTTTGCCTGGCTACTGCCCTTACGGCAGGCAACAGCTCGTTTAACCATAAGCGCGCTTCAGAACCATATTTTTCAGCATTTCGGTCTTCTGACCATCATTGTCTCCGACAATGGCCCACAGCTGATTTCGAGTGAGTTCCGGCGGATGTTTCGCCAGCGGTATCAGACATGTAACCACTTCCCCGTATTACCCACAGCCGTCCCATGCGGAGAGGTTCAATAGGAATCCCCGGTCCGCACTCATTGCCTATCATGCGGAGCAACAGACCACCTGGGACCAGAATTTGAAGTGGTTGCAGCTAGCTTTTAACACGGCCCTGCATGACAGTCATAAGGCCGTGCCCTTTGAGATCATGTTTGGATTCTCGCCCGCACTCCCGTTGACTAACTTGTGGAATATTGACGATCTTCTACCACGGGAGCCCGATAATGGAACTGCGGAGAGATGGAGGGAGGCTCAGAAGAATTTGCTGCGAGCGCACGAGCGGGTCCGTCGACGATACAATCAGGGGCGAATCCGAACCCCTTTCAGACCGGCGACTGGGTCTACTGCCAGAGCCATCCGATCAGCTCGGCCGCGGTCAAAAGAGCCGCTAAATTGTGCTATCGTTGGTCGGGACCATACCGTATCCTAGGATTCGCGTCACCAGTGACGGCGCGGTTGGAAGAGCCAGGTAGTAGTCCTAAAGAGATTACTACACATATCTCAAAATTAAAATTATTTAGAAAAGGGTAAACGGGCTGAAAGGGGGGGAATGATGGTGGTCTCTGTGCGAGTGGGGATGTTGTCAATTTTGAGAGGGTGTGCTCCGGGGGCGGTATTGAGAATGATATGGTAGCGGGTAGATGTTTCCCACAGTCCCAGTGGGGTTCGTTTACTTCAGGGATGCGCCCCTGCCTGCGCGATCCTTGGCTTTCTCCAATTGTCCTTATGTCCGGAGGGAGCCATGTCTTTACCTTCAGTCCTAGCCCATGACCGTTCGAGGATCCTTGACCTTCCGCCTTCCAATTTTCCTAACCTGTAAAAAAAAAAAAAAAAAAAAAAAAAAAAAAAAAAAAAAAAGGAGAGTTGGAGAGAGGATGGTAGGGAGTGGTTTCCCGGGGCTGGTTGTGCGCTCTGGGGAACTACTTCCTGCCCACATGCCCTTGGAGCACACATGTTAAACTTGTATGTACGTGAGATGAGGGTCATAGTCACAGTTGACATGGCTTTCCGTCGGGTCCAGAGTGGGGACCACAGCATCACCGCATCATGGAAACCGTCATCTCCCCTTTTTCCCTTGCCCCATGCCGTGACCCCATTACGCCATGAGACCCCAATACGTATTAGAGAATTACCCCGTAGGTATATGGGGCAGATGCCCTGTTTAGGTGGCTATCGTGTTCTGGCTTGTGTGGACAAGCCTCAGGAGGTCGGAACTCAGGGAGCTCCCGTACTTTTCTTTCGTCTTTCTTCTCTGTCCCTCTTTGCTGTGGGCTGGCCCTGATCAGGTCAGCGTGCAGCAACCGCACACTTACACTCTACACGTCTTCTTTCGTCTCTTTAGTTTTCCCTTCTGAGCCTCTGTTCTCCTGAGAGCAAGTGCCGCCGGGCCACCATATCCACGAAGTCCACCAGCTTGTTTTGGGAAGGGGGTACACTGCAGGGTACCCTCCCGAGTTTCAGAGTGGGGCAACCGGGTTGCCCTTTCGGGGTGGGGGTGTGCCGGCCCGATGCCGGCCGTCGAAAATTGTGGAATATTTAAGGGTAATATAACGCGAGAGCAAGGGGCGGGTGTACTGAACTTTGTACGAACCGTTGAGGCTGCGCGCGCAACCGTAGTAAGGGTCGGCTTGTGCAGACGGTAACGGCCGTATTCTATTCACCGCCCGGCTGCGAAATACATCAACTTTGCTCTCTGAATAGTTACTGCGTAGTTTTTCTTCAACTATTATGGCTGGCTGAAACTTACGAGACTCCCGGTAAGATATTACATTATTGTATGCGTTCAAAATAATTAGAATTAAATAAATAATTAATAACAAGGTGTATGCACCGTATGAAAAGGACGTATGCATGTGAGTGCGATCCGACGCTTCTACCGTATGAAAAGGACGTATGCATGTGAGTGCGATCCGACGCTTCTATGTTAAAAGAAAATTTACTTAATGTGCAGTACATAGCTCCTGTTCCTTTTATTATTACTATAATAGTGTACGAGGCACTGTAATTGTCATTGTCATGATAAATGTATAGAATGTTATATAAATTCGAGGCTAAAAGTTAGTGCGTAGTTAGGTAATGAACTATGCTCATTCATGCATCAGATTGTCGGTGTGCTCTTTAATTAACTTTACAGTAAAAAAATTACTTGTGAGAACATCCGTAGAGGAAACATTATTAATGTTAAAACATTATTAATACTGTGAGTGCTTTGAAGTTAATCTTTTTTGGACAAATAGCGATTATCGTGTCACCACGTGGCTGGCTAACCTGTTAATTTCTGTTGAGGCGTGTGAGAGGGTGCTAATGTCTTTAACTCTACGCCCTTTGATAAAATCGTTTATTGTTGGAATTAATTATTCCATGGCAGACTTTTTCTACTCTTTAAGCAGGTTGCAAAGACTTTATTACTGAAACTTTGTGCATTTATCTAGATTTGGTTAAAGGCCCGTTCTGAGGTTAATTACCTGAACTTGGGTGTACATTTTTTGTGAACAGCTTTCTAATTTTTATGAATTAACAGGGTTCTCGATTAAGACGGAGATTTGGCCTTGCTGACTGACTTCCATCCGCATCAGCCATGGACCATTAGAAACCATCCTGTTCGGAGAAGGAGTCGGTGACCTGATCAAGATGTAACACTGAGTCAGCACAATTAAGGTGATATGCACTCTTTTATTTTCCTTTTGGGGCCGGGCCGGCAGTGCACCTGTTTTACGGTAAAAATCTTTTGAATCCATGTGCCCACATGGCCAGACAGTCTGCTATAAAGGGGGTCAGCTGAACATCATTCTGAACATTATGAGTTAATTTCAAGGAACACTTTAATAACTGAATTACCTAACACTAAGTACAATGCTTGTAATTGTGTGCTGCACTGGGGGAGCGTGCTAGAGATATTTAGTACATTTAGACATTTTCACAGATTGCATATAGTCATCATCTTACTTTCTACAAATTTTTATATGACATGTTAGGAATTCTGTTCCGGCTGGAACAGAATGTAGTGATATTAAATTCACCTTGGGTTTAACATTTAAGATCTGGGGGAGTTTTTGTTTTCTTTTTTTTTGGCTGTTTTCGGGGGAATAAAAGGGGACATAGTTTTGACAGTCACATGTTCTGGCAGTCTGAGGCAGGTTAGATTCCTGTCAAACTTGGTTAACTACATGCTGGCGCGCTCCCACAGCTGCTAGGGCACAACCGTCCTTATTGTATATTCATTATATATATATATATATATATATATATATATATATATATATAGCCAGTCGGCTTTTAACAGAAAAGAATTTGCACATTTTTTCTGGGCATATACTAATTGATTTTGTACCTTACAAAAGTCTATACTGATTGTTTTTCTTTTACCCGTAAAGCACATATTGATTAACTTTTTCACTTGTAGCATGTACTGATTAATTTTTTTTAACTGTAAAACATATACTGATTAATTTTTTTTCTTGTAAAACATATACTGTTTAATTTTTTTTTAAATTTGTAAAGTATCGACTGATTAATTTTCCTACTGGTAAAGTATAGACTGATTAATTGAATCCTTCTGAATTTGTAAAACAAATTAACATTTTAGAACCGTATAACAATTGCTTAAAACCAGGTGATGTAGTTTCTTTAAATTTTTATTTAATGCTGTTGAAGGAACTTAAAGTTTCATATGCTCATGATGGGTCATTTATCAGTGGAATTCTATACATATGGGCGGTCCGGTCTTGCTTATGGGTTATGAGGGATTATCATCCTTTCTGGGGTTTTCGCTTTTATGTAGTCCAATAGAAACGGGTTGCTGATGGGCAAACATTTATCTCTGCTGGTTTCTGGGCATGGTAGTAACACTGCCTGCAAAGCAGGTGCATTCCAGGGGCATTCATGTTTAGAATATTGGTGTATAATTGTGAGTATATGTGCCTTATGTTTCTGTACGTTTTGTTATGTTTCTGTCTATGTTAAGCTAGTCACAAAATGGGGGAGAATTATATATATTTACTGAACATCATTCTATACACATATATGTATATATAAATACTTGTTACTGATATACCTTGTCTTTTCACACTATTAAAACATGGGGCTTGTTTACTTATGATATATTTGTGATTTATTTGTGATAAAGTTTCATCTACATGTAGCGAATGATGGGATACAATAAAAACTGTTATTGTTATATTACAGCCGAGTTTCATTGCAAGTCCCGTCATACTGGACCCAGCACAATTTTGGCTTCTCTAGGCTCCGGCCTAGTTCTAATTGACTTGTGGGTTCTCTTTCAAAAAAAATTAACTAAAAAGAAGTTTGTTTTATACATATAAAAGATATAAAAGGAAAGAGGGGTTACAACCTGAAGATGTCAGTAATGACGAAAAGCTTAGTCGAACAATAAAAAATTATAGCAGTTAGCAAATTCAAAAAAGAAATAGTAAGGATGGTTGATAATTTAAACAATACGAAGAATAAGAAATGATCGTTATTATTCAAATAACCAGTTCTGATTTTCCCGTTCGGTGATTTGAAACCTGGACCCTGACGAGTGAAATTTTAAGTTGGCAGATAACCACATGGCGGCTACAGAGCCTAAATGCATAGTAAATAAACAAAATCTATTTATCAATTTATAAAAAGGTAAGTACGGGTATAAGTGACGTCCGAACTAGGGACAAAGTATATTTATTAATTTATTAAGTAAAGGTAAGTACAAGTACAAGTGGCGCTTCCGAACGTAGGGACGTTTATATAAATTATTTATATAAATACAAGCCTACTGGGAGGAGCAGAATGGTTATTTGAAATAAAAATAATTTTTTGAGGTACATGAAATAGACGGTACAAAGATAAGGTTGTGTTGTGATCATGTGTAGTATGAGTAAATAGAATACCTATTATTTAGATAATAAGTATTAGATAATAAGTATGTGTTATATTATATATTAGTATTTTGAAAAAAAAATATATAAATTTTTGAAATGGCAGATAATGATGACTATACTCTATGGTGACAAGTTATATGATATAATAATATGGAAGAATCCTGTTGGTATTGTGGAAAAATATGAGAAGTTAAATAATCATTATATTGATAGAGATAATACAATGTATTTAATAAAAAATGATTTGTGTAGACGTAAGACCAAATTATTATTCGATGATGGTGGTTAAACAGTTGTTGTTCATGAACATTTAATTATGTGAATAATGTGGTTTTGAAATGGATTGTATTATGAAATGGTTTGTGGTAAATGATAACAGATAATAATTTGGATTGTATATTCTTTTGTGTGTTGATGTCAAATGTATTTGTGTATTGCATTAAGGTGTACTCTGTATCTTATGTAAACCGTGTACGTATGTAAGAGGAATTGGTTTAATAATAATTATAACATTTTTTCAGATTAAATAAATAATGAGAATAATTGTGAAGTGTAAGGTAATTAAAGTAACTTTGTGTAAAAAAAAAAAACTGATTGAATTAAATAATTGGAGAGTAATTAATTAATGTTGTATAAATGAACTTTGGTGATGAAGTTAAATGATTTTCTGAGATTTAGATTCTATAACAAATAGTAAATGATTAAACATACAATATGTTTAGGTGTTGAGTTATATTGTTATTATGAGGTAAGTTATGAATTTCCTAATATAATTTTCAATGATCATATTAATGTAAAACGTGATAAAAGATGGAGTTTGGGTGATAATTATTTCAATAAGGTATTTGAGTCAGTCAGAGTTAATTTTAAATGGGTATTAGACAAAATAAGAATTTTTGGGAATAAAAGTAATACAGAAACGGGTCAGTAGTAGGGAGACAGTAGCGGGAGTGTATGTATGTGGAGAAAGTGAGAGTGATGTAAATGGAGAGTAAATAGGTGATGGTGAAATTTTGTAGTGAGGGTGGTGTAGTAAGGAGTCCTCAATGCAAGACGTTGTGGCGGGGAGGGGACATTTTAAAGAGGGTTGCTGGTTACCTGGAAGAAGCCAGGAACGGATAAGGGAATGAGTATAAGGTAAGGGAACACACATCCTAGGTACAAAGAGGGTATCAGGTATTTTATTATAAGAGGAGAGTGATATAAGTAAAGTAGATAAAGTGTTGAAGGGGGTTATTATTGAGAGATTGGTGTCACCCTATGCAAATCTGTTAGTGGTTGTTAGAAGGAAGAAAGGGAGTAAGGTTATATTTTAATGCCCATTCAGTAAATCAAATCACTGTGAATGACGGAGAATCACCCAAACTAATTGATGATGAAAATGTGAAATAAAAAAAAAAAATTCATAGTGGAAATGAAATAATAAATGAAATGTTATGTAAAAGGAAGGCTGATAATAAATTTGAATTTTTGGAGAGAATCTACAGTAATTGTATAAGAAGTGGTAAATAATTAAAGGTTGAGTATTAACAGGTTTAATTGAAATTAAAGTTTTGGAATGTTTGGAAATTTTATTCAGATGCAACTGAGATGTTTATTTTAATGTAATGAAGTTTATGTTCATTGTGAGTGTTTACTATGTTTTATTATGTTATATTATGTTAGTGTGAATGGCATAGATTTAGTTATAAGGTATGCTATTATAGTAACGGCATGTTGTTGCTATAGATAGTGGTAAGGGTTTTATTGATTAGCATCTACGAATGAAACAATCAAAGGAGGTCCAAATAGGGCGTGATATACACTGTACACAAATATTATATATTATATTATATATGGAAAATTGATAAGGTACAGTGTATGAAAAAATGATTTGTTAAAACATGCTCAAATGACAGATTTCCCCACATTTCAGGGGATTACTGCTTCACCAACACTAATCGTGGTTTTGGACGACAGCCAGCTGTGGGCAGATATTGTAAACCTGACCATGGTTGGTTGCCTTTTAACAAATTGGTTTGAATTAGAAATTAAAGGGGGGTGAATCAGGGGAAATCATACTGGAACTATGGAACAGCAGCTATCACCCGTTCGCGTAGGAACAAATAAAAGGGTGATCGACCATTTTAAGGTTCATTTTGTTTTAATTGTCTCCAAGTCACGTTACTAATATTTAGAATTAATATTAGGCAATTACCTGTATTAACTTCCGTCTTGTGACTTCTTTAGTTTTTTCCTTAAAACAACGCGTTTCAGGAATAAATTCTCATCATCAGGTTTAAAAAACTATAAAAACATCAAATTCACCCAAAAGGGGTCGTCAACTCGTAATATGCGCGGAAGCTGCCATAAAAACTATTGATAATATTTCGCATCAGGAGGAAACGCGTGCCATCATAAATAACAAAATAAACAAAGTTATTAAGAAGGATACCCACATCGCTAACCTGCAAAATAAGTACAAACGTGACGCGCGTATTGCACGGAATGTTTATGAAAAACTTCGACATGATAACGCTATCGTCACGACAGCTGATAAGGGTAATACGGTAGTTATTATTAACAAAAATATATATACCAATAAGGTACAGGAGTTCATAAAAAACAATAATATTAAAAAGCTACACAAGGATCCCACTAGCGCCTATGTCAAGGAATTAAACAACGCTATAAATAAATGCCCCAATCTCCTCAATGAAAGCACTAGACGTTATTTAAAACCCATAAATGCCAGGGCCCCAGAACTTACGGGTTTACCCAAAATACATAAAGAAGATATGCCAATACGCCCGGTTGTAAATTACACGACTGCCCCTGGTTATAGGACGGCTAAAAGATTAGTAAAAATCATAAAAGAGAACACTGACATAGTAAATAACTACAGCATCAAAAACAGCTACGATCTCGTTGAAAAAATTAAAACTATTAAATCAGCACCACATTATAGGTTGGCTTCATTTGACGTAACTAATCTGTACACCAATGTGCCGGTAGATGAGACAATGACAATTCTCAGAAATAGCTTAATTAATACAAATAGGTTAGGTAGAAATGAAATTGATGAACTTATGCAACTGCTAAAAACAATACTCAAACAAAATTATTTCTCTTATGATAATGAGTATTTCATGCAGGAGGATGGTCTGGCAATGGGGTCACCTTTATCGGGGATTTTAGCGGACCTATACTTGAACCACTTTGAGAATACATTTTTAATGTCTAGTCTTAATAAACAGCGAGACAAAATTAAATTTTACGTATGCTACGTTGACGACACTTTTATGATATTCAATGGAACGAGCAGACAAATAGAAAATTTGAAAGGATATATGAACAGCATAAACATAAAAATCCAATTTACCCTAGAAATGGAGAACAATAGCTGCCTGAACTTTCTTGATCTCACTATCAGCAAATATAATGACCGTTTTAGATTCAAAATTTACAGAAAGCCCACCACCACGAATATTACTATTCATGCTGATTCGTACCATCCATATTCCCAAAAAATGGCAGCCTTCAACGCGTTCGTTCATAGAATGCTTGCTATTCCCCTTGAGCAAAAAGACAGAGTGGAAGAGACTAATATAATCAAAAGTATAGCTATCGCTAATGGGTATAACAGTGGAATCATAGACAAGCTTATAAGAAAACACTCGGTAAAAATCAATAGTAAAAGCAGATTAACCGGCCCATCTAAAGAAGATACTAAATTTATAGTAACTGAGTACACAAATGATGACAGTCATTGTAAAGAATGAGCTGAAAAAACGTAAAATAGCAGTGGCCTTTAAAACCACAAATAACATCAAAAAACGTTTGGGACAAAGAACTCATATCCCGGCTGAAGAGAAAACTGGAGTGTACAAGCTTGAATGCGATGACTGTGACAAATTCTATATAGGACAAACGGGCAGGCCGTCAGCCGAACGTTTTAAAGAACACCTGCCCAAAAGTGATATCTCGAAAACTAGATCCAGTTACGCTCAGCATTTAATGCTGTATAATCATAAGTACTCAGACTTCCACACAAACTTTAAACTGCTTCATAATTGTAAAAAGGGTGCATACATGAACGCTGTGGAGGAATATGAGATATATAGGGCTTCTAAGTTACAAACGGACCAGCTACTTAATGACAAAGTTTCGTTCCGATCGAATCTGCTGTACAACACGGCCATCGATATCGATGGGTCAGCGGGCAATGATAACGGTTGTATAAGACAAAGTGCAACAGTCGGTCGTTGGCGGCGAGACGATGCGCATCGGACTGTGCCGTGACTGTGTCGGTGTTTAATTATGTGTGGTGTTTTTGTGTTTGTGTATTTTAAATAGTTGACGACCCCTTTTGGGTGAATTTGATGTTTTTATAGTTTTTTAAACCTGATGATGAGAATTTATTCTCGAAACGCGTTGTTTTAAGGAAAAAACTAAAGGAGTCACAAGACGGAAGTTAATACAGGTAATTGCCTAATATTAATTCGAAACATTTTAAGGTTTTTATTATGTAATCAGTATGATATTGTAAACCCTTAGGGGTAACCTTATCTGAACTTTAAATGTAATGCCACAGCAAGGACAGAAGATGACAAAATTCCTCCTTAACTTCAGTTCTTGTGGAGGCAACTGGGCGCCACAGTCCAGGAGGGGCCATAGTGTGTGTGTGGAAGGAGGTTACTAAATTATTAGTAATGAATTAATGAATGTTAAATACCTTGTGTTGATGATGTTGATATGAGGAGATAACTAAATGATTGGTATTGAATTAAGGAATATTATGACAATGGAAGATGATTGACATTTTCAAGTAGATAATTTGTTCTGAGGTAGTAGATTTAAATGTGTTTTATTCGATATAAGAATTTTATTAATGAATTTAATTGTTTTGAAATATGAATTCTGTAAGCAAAGGTATTTGTAATGTTGTAATGGGAAATGTTTATTTGAATTCTGATAGAATCAGAGAAATATTTTGAATTTTGGGAATAAGATGTAACAAGAGAAGGTATGAAGAATGTTGATATTGAGGCTGGATGTTTTATATTTTGTTATAATAAATATTGTATTCATATATATATTAGGAGTTAAGGAAAAAACCAGTGCTTCTTAACGCAAACCAGCGCAAAGCTAAGGGGAACCAGATCAGTTAGGGATATGGTATTATACAAGGCCACTATTTGATTTTTGATTTGATGTTTCAGTGTCTGGTGATGCTGTGGCGGCGGTCCTGAGCTGGCCTGCGCGTCAGAACGGGAGCGTTAAGTGCCAGTCTGGCCTTGCGGTGTTGGGATCTCGAGAGAGAAGTCCAGTAAGGTCATTCAGGTGCAGTCACAGTCACTGGACCAGGGGGTAAGTGAACCATGATTTTTTTAATAAAACGTAAACGGGGTTGTGGCGACATATCCTGACTGATCCCTTTAGGAAGAATGAGAGTGTCAATGAGAGTTTTTATGCTTCGGCATAAAACATCTCATTGAGGGGGTATTGTAACGGGACAGAATTGGGAAATGGTAACCTAAATTTTTTTTTTATAACCCGAGTATATTTTGTGAACGAACTATAGCTTCGAGACTGGTGTGACTTGGTACAGGAATGCAGACTATCAACGAGGGTGCGCATTCACGCATATGCGCACACGAGTGTGCCGCTGTGAACAGCGTGAAAGACACGTACGAAAGATTCCAGAGCCGAACATGTGATGGAAACAAAGAACTCAATGCAGTACAATCCGCCCAGTTGAAATTACACTGTTAAACCGACCGGTTGTGAAAAAAGTTCCGGAACGAAAATGCGGGCCCACAACTCAAACAAAATGTGATTTTAGAACCGAATTTATAATTTAAATTGGAACATGATTATACAGTGAGTAATTAAATAATTAAAGTAACAGTTTCGATAAAAGATGGTGTGAAGAATATGTGCGAAGTGATGGAAGGTACTACGGAACATTGGACTCTTTCGTAAGCCAGATCAGTAACCAGAGTGGTATATCAAATTCAAAATTATGTTCTTTTAGAGTACTCTATTTACCATTGAATAAAGAAATTGAGATCTCAAATGGGCATGGGGCATATGTATGAATGCAAGCGTGAATAAAAATGATAAAATAAGAAGCGCTGGTTTGGGTTAATTAAATTTTGATGGTAGTTTTAAAGATGTTATTTTGCATATAAATTCATATATAAGAAAAATTAAGTTTTGTCTGAATAATTTTCATTTTGAAATTGTTAAAAAATTGTTGGAACTGAAAGGGATATAAAAAAACAAGAAATGATCAATAAAATTTTATTGCTTGGTAAACTAAGAAATGATCGTTATTATTCAAATAACCAGTTCTGATTTTCCCGTTCGCTGATTCGAAACCTGGACCCTGACAAGTGAAATTTTAAGTTGGCAGATAACCACATGGCGGCTACAGAGCCTAAATGCATAGTAAATAAACAAAATCTATTTATCAATTTATAAAAAGGTAAGTATGAGTATAAGTGACGTCCGAACTAGGGACAAAGTTAATTTATCCAATTATAAGTACAAGTACAAAGTTTGATAGCAAATTTGATAAATTAAGTAATGACACGAACGAACAGAAGATAAAATGTGAGGCTAATTTTAAAGAAATTAAAGAACAGAACGCGAAGTTTGAGAGTAGTATAAATGTAAAGTTTGATTATCTGAGTAACATATTATGTAAACCAGAGGCGTAGCCAGGATTTTCTCTAGGAGGGGGGCTAAGTAGGGGCAGCCGTACACGACAAGATGAATAATCGCGCAGTGGGGGGGGCACCCCAAAGGGATTCGTTCTGGCGGACTCTCAGTGACAGACCCATTTGTTATCTATGTACAGAAGATTCTATTTATAATAAATTATATTTATATACGTACATAACAAATAGTGGAGGAAGGATAACCACTTAAAAACTTTTCTCTTGGCTAGTGTGCCAGGTAAGGCTCCAGATGCTCCCTGGATTAGAGACAAATGCAACTAGTTTGGGTCTTGGTGGAGGTCCGTATTGGTCTGTGCACCATATCGGCAATTAACACACCTCTGAGACATTCCAGCCATAGGAGAATCGAGTGTGGGAGGTAGTAAATGGACTGGTGAAACTTTTTCTGTCCACTGGTCAGTTTTTTATGTAACCTTTCTGTGAGCTGCATTTATTTATGTGGGAGACTGTTATGCAAAAGGGGATCATTGCGGGGTTACTGATGCCGAAACCTTTCATAAAGACCATCTGAGAATTTTTAAGTGACATTAAATAAAGTATACATAAACAGATTAATTAGATTTATAAGATGTATTTTAACATTTTGAACTTACAGAATATTGCAATATTCATAATGCTAATCGTCGAGGCTGTGTTTTCATTTCTTCTATAACTTCTTCTTCTTCTTGTACTTCTATTTCCCAATGAATGTTTAGACTAGCTAAACCATTCAGTCGACCTTCCGCTACTGTATTTCTCAAATAATTTTTTAGCCTTTTTAAAGTTGAAAACGATCTCTCAGGAGTGACTGTAGCTACTGGCAAAGTAACAAATATTTTTAATAAATTAAAAATATTTGTTAACAGATTCTTATTACAATCAATAATAGATTGCATAGGATTTGAAGGTTTATTTGATGAATCACAATATTTTGCAAACCACAATAAATACTCACTAAGGGCAACTTCATCGTTTGGAACGTTCATATCGTTTTTATAAAAACTTATCAAGGATTTAAAACTTTTGTTGTTTTCTGTTGTAGGAAATTGGCCAGTTGGAATCAAACATTGAAATGATTCTAATATTTTACATAAGTGAAAAATTACATGATCCAAAAAAGGAATAAAAATTGTAGTTCTGTAAAACATTTCTGGAGAGTTTGAATCTATACTGCTTCTATATGTTTGTTTTCCTGCTATTCTTGGTGTGGTGATATGGTTATTAAATAAATTACTAATAAGCTTTTCTGCTTTATCATAAATAATTTTAAATTCGTCTTCAGAGTTTAAGCGAATGTTTCCAAAAATTGATTCAACTTTTGCAACGTGTTCAATTACAGCACATAAATCAATATTCTCACTTTGCATGTATTTACATAATGGTAATGTGAAGCTAAATATTTTTTCTATTACAAATAATGAAATTAAGAAAGTTGATTTCTGAATTCCGGTGTGTAATAAATCTGCCAATGAGGATGTTGATTTATCCTTCCAGGAACTTATTTCTTCCAATTCATACAGCACGGGCTCCAACAATTCCACCATAATGATAACAGAATCATGTCTTTCAACCCAGCACGTAGGGCACATTTGTTTCAATTTTTGTCGGTTTGATTCTGGTGCGTATTCCTCAATTTTATTAGAGAGTACGGAATTCCTTTTTGGTGATTCAACCTTTTTGTCTTTTCTACTATTCCAAGACAATTGTTTATTTCCCGAATTTTTGAAGCATGGGATAGAACTAAATTTAATGAGTGACCAACACAATGAACAAAAACTGCTGTCGGATATTTTTGACTGACGTATTTTTGAACACCCTCATGTTTGCCAGTATTCACTGGAGCACCATCGTAGCCTTGACCTCTAAGATATTTTAAATCAATCCCAAATTTTCCTAATGAAGATAACAGCATTGCTGCTAAATCTTTTCCAGTTGTAGAAGTAAGAGGGACAAACTGAAGAAAGTGCTCACAAATTTTTTTTGTATTTTCATTAAAATATCTTACACATATGGAATACTGTTCAATACAACTAATATCTGCGGTTTCATCCGCTAAAACTGTAAAACACTGCGCTTCATTTATCTGAGATACAAGCTTTTTTATTATTATTTTGTTACAAAAATTTATGATTTGGTTTTGTATGTCTGGGCTTATATATACTGCGTTCTTATTGCAAGTTAATAAGTGTTTTTTTAATATTTCGTCTCCAGCTTGAATTCGCAAACGAAGCAATGCTCTAAAATTTCCTTCTCCCTTAATTCCATCTTCATTAATGTCAAAAATTCCAGAATCACGGTGTCCACGTAACGGCCAACCATTTCTTCCGCATGCAATAACAGTTTGTATTATAGGTACGAGTTTCTTTCTATTTGCTTCAATTTGTTTTAAATTTTCACGGTCTATTTGAAAATTGACAGGTAATTGCTTTCCCCGATGTTCCCTTTTCAAGTATTCCATGCAACTCATTGCTTCAATGTGATACTTGCACTGATTATGGTAACTGAATTCAGTTGTAGCATGCTTCCAGTCTTTGTAAGGTTTTTTTACCAAAGTTCCCGTTTGTTGGGAATGTCTGTAACCGACATCTTCCTTTGCAAAGAAAACACAAAATTTGCAATAAGCTCCATCATCAATAGCGGAATACGTTAACCATGCATACTTTTTTATCCAGTTTTTTTGAAAATGACACTTTTGATTATTATAAGTAGTAGATGGAAACTTATAAGTGTCATTTGGTATCCATAATTTATCAATTAAATAAAGTTTTTCATTATTATTTAACTTATTATTAACATAATTTGAAATATCATATAAACTTGTGTCACTTGGATTTTGAATTTCACTCCCTGATGACCACTTTCAACAGTTGTTTCATTGACAACATTTTCATTATTAGTGATTGATGAATGACCTTCTGAAGAATTATTTTCATTGGTTGGAGAAATTTTGTTCTTTTTTTTTGGAAGTAGTCAAAAAGCATTTTCTTTTCATCATGATGACTATGGGCAAACTGAAAAATAATTATGAAAGAATTAAAGAAATACTTTTTATTTAACCTTCTAATTTAAGAGAGAATGTAAAATTTATTTAGCTACTTTTAAATTGCAGTTTAGATTAGCAATGAAAACAAATTCATCTTTTAAATTATTGAAAACCGGCATGGCAACTAATATTAATGTTTTTCTTCTCTCCGCTAAGGAGTAAGAAATTTCACAAACAATTAAATTTTAGTGTAAATAGCCATTGATAATCACTGTGTTACAATAAATTTTTTTCTGTAGTGAAAATATGTACTTCGTGTATTTTTGTATCCTGAATTCAAATTTAAGGCCAAAAATAGCATATCAGGGATAGTTTTATAGATACAGAAACATTCAGTCTTAGTTTCTCTTTAGGTCCCTAGCATACAGGTAATGTATAACTAGTAAAGTTGGCTACATTGATTTGGTAATCATTGTTGGACTGTAAACTGTAAGCTATATTCCTTTGAAGTTCAATAAATTCTTAAAATACACAAAAGTGTTGAGTGCTTGTATTGTTTTCTCATTTTAATTGTATTCTAGAATTGATAACAAAATTGCTGTAAAACATTTCCTTCATTCTCTTCTTATGTTCATATATTAGTAAAAGGTTAAAATCACTGTTACAATTGTCATGATACTATTAAAATTAAATAGTAACACTTATTATAATCATTCTAACCTCTAATAATATAAAAAAGTAAGTAAAATTTAAAATTAAAAAATCAAGAACTATCCCTGATAGAAAAAATCAAAGCATAGATCTGAATTCAGCTTAAAAATGCCTGTAAGTCACCAAATTTTTATCCAGTAAAAATGAATTTTTGTTTTTTTGTAACACAGTGATTTGCCCTCTAGGCTATTATTTGGTTCTAAGAACAAATAAACGTAACTGGAAACGCGCCGCTCGTTTGTATTTTCATTTGAGTCAAAAGGGCATTTTATCTTTTAGGTTTGTCGAATGGCGAATGGGTATACGTCGTGTAAACGTCTCACATTGACAAGCCAAGCCTACACGTGCGTGCCGCAGTTTGCGATAATTGTGTTAAAACGCGTTGTCTATTCTGTTATATACATAATTATTAAATTTAACTTACACTTACCTAATAAAATTACTTTTAACACTTCTCCACGTGCTCACTTACTAGACCTAATAAAATTACTTTTAACACTTTTCCACGTGCTCACTTTGCTCACTCACTACGTATGGCAGCCTGCAATGTTTCCGGTGAGTGGAGTGGGGAGCACAGAGTACGAATAAACTGTGTGGTGTACAGCACAGAGTTATTTCATACTCTGTGGTGGGGAGCGCAGATAGCCCACTTGATGCGCGATGCCCACTTCTCACTTGAACACGCACATTTTGGTTTCTGCACTTTATCAGACACCGTGCAGTAACTTTGTATTATACTATACAGTCCACTGTATTTTGTACTATACTATATATTTTTTTATTATTATTGTTATTATTATTATTATTATTATTATTATTATTATTCCAAGGGGGGCTGCAGCCCAATAGCCCCCCCTAGGCTACACCACTGATATAAACGTATTGATGAACGTTGTGAAAATGTCAAAGAACAATTGACAGAGTCTATGAACGAGCAATTAGAGTGCCGTATTTCTGATATAAAAAAATGAGATGACAAATAAAGTAGAAAAGCAAATCACGGAACAATGTAGTGTAATAAACACAATTGTCGAGAAACAGATGAATGAATGCAATGATAATACTGAATGTAAAATTAGTTATGCTATGAATAAAATTGAAAGCAATGACCATAAAATAAGTGAGATAGAAAATAGTTGTAAGAGCGAATTTCAAACCATACAAAATACAATAAGTGACTTTGAAAATGCTAATTACAATAAATTTATAAACGTTGAAAAGAATATTATGAATGTAAAAAACGAATTGAGTATGGCCATCAGCCAACAAGTAAATACTGTTACCGAACGAGTAATTATGACTCGCGACGTAAGCAGTGAAGTCGAATTAGAACCTTTTAGTTGTGATAATAGGAGAGTACACCCAATGCAATTCCTAAATAGAGTGATGGAGTTTAACAAATTTAATACCAGTAGTTGGGAAGTACAGCTGTTAAGATTTTAAAATGTTTCAAGGGTAGATCAGAAATATGGGCCGAGGTACACAAGACAGAGTGGGGGAGTTTCGAAAGTTTCGAGGCCGCATTCAGAGATAAATATTGGTCTGAAGAAGAGCAAGAAGTGTTGCATAGCAGAATTATGGGAACTGGGAATTTTGGGGGACCCAATAATAACATAACGGGGTATGTAATGAAAATATTTAGTGAGGCGAAATACCCAGAACCGCCATTGCCATTCAGGTCCTTCGTGAGGCATACAAGTAAGCACTTGCCAAGGGAGGTACAGATAACATTGATGACGCGGGAGGTAGCAACTATTAGCGAGTTAGAAAGTATTTTAGATGTGTTTCAGAGCATACGAGACCAAGAAATGAGCCGACGTCATAACCAACAGAGTACAAACCACGAAGCGAACCATGCACAGCAGAAAGGGCCACAACATGGACAGTCATACCCCAGACGGGAACCAAATAATCGAGGCAACATGTGGAGGTGTACGGGGTGTTCAAGCAAGAATTATGCCATTCAGAGTTTCTGTTTTAGATGTAGCAGAGAGATACTGGGTCCGCGACATGGAACACCACCCGACCATAACAACCACACGTATCAACAAAGAGGAGATGGCCAAGGAGGAGCGCCGAGATGAAATGAGAATGTCAACCGAAGCGTGGGTGGATACGCCCAAGCTGTGGCGGGTACATCTACGGGAAACTAGAAGAGACAATGGGGAACCGGACCCAGCCATTGTCGACGGAGGACTCTGGGGTCCAAGGCGACGACCAATATCAGAATAATATCATCATAACAGACTTGTCAGAGGAGTTAATGGCGGAAGACGATGCCGGAGCAAAAAGACGGGAGACTGGATTAACAGAAGTAATAATCAAAATTGAAGGTAAGGAAATAAAAACCTTAGTAGATACAGGTAGTGAAGTTTCTGTTATTTCCGAACACATACTAGAGGAATTGCAAGAAACAAACAAAAATATCCCATCTTTGCCAGTTGCGGGGGTGACTATTGTAGGTATTACAGGGGTCGGAAGTAAACGTGTAACTAAACAAGTACATTTGAATATGGAAATTAAAGGGGTAGAATACGATAATACATTTTTAGTAGTACGAGGGTTAAATCTGGAGGTTATTCTGGGGAATGATTTTTTGATAAAGCATAAAGCGGTAATTGATTTTCAGAAGCGGTTGTTAGTACTGAATAATGAAGTCGAACCAGTTCAGATTAGTTTTGAGCAGGTAATAGACACAGTGAGAATTTCGGGAGTTAAGGTGATACTAAATCGGGTTAGTAAATTAGAAACGGAAGTTAATATGTTCTGTGTATGTAGAGAGAGTGAGATGAAGGGTGACATGAGTGAAGAACGAATTTGGGAGGATAGAGCGGTGAAATTTTGTAGTGAGGGTGGCGCAGTAGGGAGTTCTCAACGTGAAGCGTTGTGGCAGGTAGTAGAGTGTTTTAGAGGAGTGTTTGCCGATATACCCGGGAGGGCAAGAAATTATGAATGTGAATTAAAGTTGAGGGAACACACACCCTATGTACAAAGAAGTTATCCAGTGCCATATTCGAAGAGAAAAGCGGTTCAGGTTGAATTAGATAAAATATTAGAGGGGGACATAATTGAGCGATCAGTATCACCGTATTCAAACCCGTTAGTAGTAGTTATCAAAAAATATGGTCGAGTCAGGCTATGTTTAGATGCCCGCAGGATCAATCAAATAATTATTCCGGATCGAGAATCACCCGAAGCAATAGATGAGATATTTCAAAAATTTAGCAGAGTTAAATATATGACCTCATTAGATTTAACCGCAGGGTATTGGCAAGTCCCGTTAGCATGTGAAAGTAGGAAATATACAGCGTTCCTTTTCAATAGAAAAAATTACCAATTTAAACGGTTACCTTTCGGGCTGAATACCAGTGTGGCCAGTTTTATAAAATGTCTAGATGAAATCCTACAGCCACAAAATTTAGATTTTTTGACAATTTATGTGGATGACATACTGATAGCCCCACGCACGTTCTCAGAACACATGGAACATTTAGAATATGTGTTAGACAAATTGCACAAAGGGGGGTTGACTGTCAACTGGGAGAAATCTAAGTTTTTACAGAAGGAAATACATTTTTTAGGATTCATCATAACACCCACAGGAATCCAGGCTAATCCAGACAAAGTGGAATCCATCATGACATTTCCAGAGCCAAAAAACATACAGCAGCTACAAAGTTTTCTTGGTTTATGTAACTTTTACAGAAAGTTCCAGCAAAACTACGCCCAGACTACAGCAAGACTTAGTGCGGTGTTGCAGAAAAATAAACAATGGGGATGGGGGGAAACAAAAGGGAGGCTTTCTGCGAAATTAAGAGTAATTCGCCAACATGTTTTTGATGAACCACCCAAATTTCAATAACAATTTTTATTTACAGACGGGTGCTAGCAATATAGCCTTAGGAGCCAAACTATACCAGGAGGATGACACTAAAGAACACCATACGATCGCCTTCGCCAGTCGGACACTGCTAGCGGCTGAGAGAAACTACACCACTACTGAGAAGGAGCTTCTCAGCATCATGTTTGCCGTTAAGAAATTCAGGACCTATCTGCTGGGGAGTAACACCATTATAAGGACGGACCATAAAGCTTTGTCGTTTTTGAACACCTGTAAGCTCACACACAGCCGGATAACCAGGTGGGTGCTAGCTCTCCAAGAGTATAATTTCTCTTGGGAATATATTAAGGGGGTAGAGAACCGGGTGCCAGACACACTATCACGGGTAGACACAGATAGAAATAGAACCGGTAGAGATATTAAGGAAATAAGAGATTTACTGATTGTCCAGTGAAGATAGACTTTTTGGGGAGGAGTTTAAAGACATAAACCTAATGCAGAGAGCAGATAGCAAATTAAACAAAATCATAACTAGCGTAGAGTCGGAGTTGGATGAGTTTGAGTATAGGCAATATTTCCAAGTATTTAATGGGAGTTTATTTAAAAGGGTAGAGGGTAAAGAAAGGGATTGGAGGTTAGTCATACCGGAGGGATTGATAGAAAAAATAGTGTGGGACTGTCACTATAGGTATGGACATTTTGGGGCAAAGAAGTGTGTGAGTGTACTGAGAGAATCTTGTATATTTATAAATATGGAAAGACGGGTGCGAAAAATACTTAGAAGTTGTGAGCTATGCCAGAAATCTAAAGTGGTAAATTATAGGGTAGAAGGGGAATTGAACTATATTAAAGTTGAGAAACCATTTGACTTGGTGGCAGTAGATTTGTATGGCCCGTTGCCGAAGGGTAGAGGCAGTGTTATGTATATATTCGTTGTGCTTGATACTTTTTCAAAATATGTCCGCTTATATAGCGTGAAGAGAGCTACAGGTAAGGTGCTGAGCGAGACAATCACACACGACTACATGGTCAACATCGGCAAACCAAACGTAATACTATCAGACCACGGACCACAGTTCATCAGTGGAAAATGGCGTCAGACACTCGGATGGGAAGGCATCATCCCGAAACACACTGCAGTACATCATCCGCAGTCCAACCAGGCGGAGAGGGTCATGCGAGAAATAGGCAGGATTTTCCGAGCTTACTGTCACGCCAAGCATAGCGAGTGGCCCTTATACATTCAAAAAATTGAGAACTGGCTGAACTGCATAATGCATGAGTCGACAGGATTCACACCTTATAAGTTAGTAAAAGGAACACGTCCACCTAGGATTTTAGAGCAGTTCTTCGACTATTCACCAGAAGTGAATACAATCAATCAAGACGTGAAGTTGAGATTAGCTAACGAGAGGTTACTAACAAAAGGAGAGAAGAGAAAACAGAGGCACAATATGAAAGGTAAGAGTGTGAAATATGAGATAGGGCAGTTAGTGTTGGTGAAGCGGTCAAGTGCTCAAGACAAGGAAATAAAGAAGTTCTTTTTGTTATATGAAGGACCATACGAAGTGATAGGAGTCAAAATGGACAATGCATATGTTTTGCAAAACCAGGAAACAAGGGAATTAGTGGGTACACATGCTAACGGGACTTGCAGACATGCACACAAGCTTACACAAGTAGACATGCAGTCCTACCGTTAATTCTTAAAATTTATTATTACATCACAGCACTCTGAATGTAAACCCAGACTGTGGATTACTGTGTTTGTGGATAGTTGCTGAATATGATTGTTCAGATGATTTTGGTTTGGACTTATCTCCACTAGCACAGTACATCAAACCTGCATGCAGTACAGTGTGTGTATGTGTGGGGGGAGTCACTACAATGTACACTATTTTGTGTCAGGAACTTGTACATTAATATACACAAAAATCGTACAAAAGTAACATATAACAAACCTCAGCATTGCCAAGTACTGTATTGATTAAAGACATGTACGCACGCATATCTGACTTCTGAACAGCATCAAGATTTCCAGTTAAAGTGATTCCCTGCAACCAAAACAAACAAAAGCAATTGAATTAAAGTACTAATATATACATTTTTCATATTATGATTAATTCTGTATTATTTGTTAATTGGTGAAATGAAAGTTAATAAATATTGTTTTGTATAAACCTATCTACAGCGTAGTGCAATTAGGTTGAACAACAGATACAGAAACAATCATGATTAAAAGGAATAAATCCCAAATTTTTAGTACCAAGCCACGTGTTGTTCAATCAAATATATTGCAACTTACCGTCTGCGGCTTTTTGAAACAACGTCTTCACTATAATGTTTACATGTTTCGGGACACTTGTCCCATCCTAAGAACATTAAAACGATCGTGTATCATTTAACATTGATACGGTTGTCAAATAATTAAAATATTAAAATCCAATATGAAACAAAATCACAATACTTAAATGTTTAAAACGAGCGCGACGGTTAAACGATGTACATCGTACGGTGATTGACCGTGCACTGAATTACGTCTGGCTCCCACCACGTCAATAACGCAAGGCAGTATCGTACAATACATTTGACTTGAAAAGCAGTTGATCATTTAAAACACGCAGCTTGGTATCAGTATTATTATACGCTTTATAAATTTCGTACTCTTCAAGGGCGTTCATATATCACCCTTTCTTACATATGTGAAGAGGTATCAAATTAGTTTTAAAATTAGGGTAATTATGATTATCGGAAATGAGGTGTTCTGCAAATTTTGACTTGATATTGTCCAAGCTGTGAATGTGTGTAGGTGGCCTATGTTCTGTAAATCTTTTTAAAAAACCACGACCTGTCTGGTCCACATAAAAGGCGTCACAATCATCACATATCAATTTGTAAACACCAGTTTTGTGTTCAAGGCTGGTAGTTTTGCGGACACGAAGATTATTCATAATATCATTAGTGGTTTTGTAAGTGACCTGTATATTGCTGTTTTTATTAAAAATTGACATAAAAATCTTAGCCATAAGGTGTGTGTACAGTGTTGCAATGTATTTGCGTGTTGTATTCTCGCAAGTTTTATGTCCGTTAATGTTTCTATGCTTTTTCTTATGTTTTCGAAGGATGTTGTTCACCATATCGACATCATAACCATTAGTAACTGCAATGTATTTAATGGTGTCCAATTCCTCATGGTATTCTTTATCACCGAGGGGCAAAGATAAAAGTCTATAAATCATAGAAGGCTGAAGTCTATAAGAAGTCTATAAATTTCTGGGATATAGGATGAAAGGACTTAGCATGTATTACAATATCAGTCGTTGTGGGTTTTCTATAGATGTTAAATTGTAGTTTTTTATTATTGTCCTTGGCAACAGTTAAATCCAGAAAATTAAGTTTACCATTGTCTTCACTTTCAAGTGTCAACCGCATATTGCCATTGATATTATTCAAATAACTATGTAAACTATCAATTTGCCTTTGTGTGCCTTTGTATATTAAAAAGGTGTCATCATCATACCTGCCGTAAAATATTATGTTATTCTTGTGTCTGTTATTAGTGAAAATGAATGAATTTTCGAAATTATTTAGGTATATATCTGCAAGAAGGCCTGAAAGCAGAGAACCCATTGCTAACCCATCTTGTTGGCTGAAAAATTGATTGTTGTGGGTAAAATAGTTTTGATCAAGAACCAACTCTAAAATGTACATCAATTCATTTATACTATCAATATCCAGTTTATTAGTATTAATAATGTTGATCTTAAGTATACGCAGGGTCTCAGCTACTGGTATATTCGTATATAAGTTTACAATATCAAAGGAAACAAGTTTGTAAGACGGTTCAACTATTAAGTTTTTAATTATATATAATTTACCTTAATTTCCGTCCAGTGACGTCAAGCGTAATTTGTTTTGGTTACGCGTTTCAGGCCATGTGGCCCATCCTCAGACCATCACTCCAAGAGGAGCTCGTTAAAAAATAAAAAATCCACAATAAAACAAACACATAATAAATAAATACAAAAATATATTAAAACATATAGAGGTGTTCTATTACACGAACACGGTGCACCGCGTGTAGCATGCCTGAACTCACAGTGACTGTGATCGTATGGTGACTGACTGCGCACTGAATTACGTCTGGCTCCCACCACGACAATAACGCAAGGTGAAACCAAGTTTTATTATATACCCAAAGTGATAATGGGGGATTATTTCCCAAAAGGTTATGTGATTTTGGACAGCCCATATACTATGAAGAAGAGGAATAACTGGGTAGAATTATGCAGTTTATAGACACAACAAAGGGAGGCAATGTAAATTTAAAGTCACCCACCAGGAACAGCTGATAAAATAATACTGCAAAACAATTTGTCAGCTTGGGATCAACAGAGGGATAGTGTCACGGGAATGCAAAACACAATATACAACAATCAGAAATTAAACATGGTGCTGACTGCATAACACGACTCATCATGTAATAATGTATGACGGCTAATAAAACCATCTAATAGTATTAGTAGGTGGCTATTACCACCTATTTAGTATGCTTTGCAATTAGTGGAAAGAGTATGTGTTTACATGTTTTTCATCGTCATTTCATAAACTCAATGTAATTTTTTGCCTAGACTTTCAAGTGTAGAAGTTCCTTCGCCCACCACCAAACTGCCATATACAGTAGTCATCTATCCAAGATTGATGTGATCCACTCATGGATATGACGCTGGACTTTGGAAAGAGGATCCATAGTGCTATAACTACACAGCCAAGTTTCACAGCTTCAATAATTTCTTTATTGTTGTTACTTGTTGAGAAGACACAATGGATTTGTGCAAGATTGTTGAATTACGAATATGTGTGATTTGAACTAATGTATTTGATGAAACTGGCAATTGGTTATTGTCTATAATATCAAATTAATTCCACAAAGCTAAAGATGTATGTATCAGTAACATACCCTCTTATAGAACGAAAGACATAAATTGTTATCATGTCACCGTTTTATTTTAATAATATGGTACAATTTGGTACAACTTTATTGTTAATGTAGGATTAGGATGGTGGTGAGGACCGCCTAAACAATCGTACCATAATAATATTAATATTAATAATAAATTAGAGTACCCTGCATAGAAGTAGTCCTGTCAAAGTCACTCAATTACACTGCTTCTTCCTGTCACCTCCACGCCCCTCGACAAGCATTGTTGCCGGCTACTACGTTGTGTAGTGTTTTAGCAGTGATACGTAAGCAAATTTCATAAATCCACCTTATATGGCTTGTTTCAGATTTATTTATGCGTATCGCGTAAATGAATTTTTTATCAGGTATAATTAGTTGTGGGTAACATAAGTCAGTTAAATGCTGGGCACCAATATTTGAGCTATAAAAATTTCTACGAGTCGGCAGCATATTTTTTGTTCTCACGTAAATAGCTACAGAATTTCTATCTTTGTGTTTCTTCTCTTTCTTTGGCTTCTTTTGTTACGATTTGCACTTCTCTGAAACTACGATTTATACTGTGCTGGTTTTTATGTTAGAATCTAAAGCTTTTAGCAATACACACCCTAACTTTACGAAGTACCATTAGGTCAGTTACTTTACGTTTTCCATACAGTGAGCTTACTTATTTATAGTTTTACTGTTTTCTTCATGGCGGTTATTCTACAGACTGACAGTTGTCTGAGAATGCTGACCTTCCCTGCAGTTGTCGCCTTAGTTTTTTCACACTCACGGTCTTTTCCCTTTTGTAAATGAACCTGTTTTTGTTCTCTGCATGGTCGTTCCTAAGCCATATGGTTCGGAAGTTCTGTTAGGTATATGTACACTTTTGGTATGCAAATTGTGTGTATACCCTGTCGACATGTCTTTTCGGTAAATATTGCTGTCTGACACTTTTATGAATGCCTTTGTCATTTTTACACTCCCCTCAAAACTGTGTATGTTTACTGGCCATGCTACTACCTTTCTTCCGTTGCACAACGATAAATAGGACTGAGCAATTTCTGTAAACAAAATTGTTGCTGTTGTGGCAAAAGCCAATCCCATTTCAGTTACAGTACCCTATTCCAATTAGGTTGAGTGGACGAGGTGAGGAAGAGATGAATTAGCAACAAACAACATCCAACATATTTATCGTCCTTATTATGGTTAACAGAGATTTTGTGGGTTTCATGTGAATGGTTGACGTCTTTAGAGTAGACAGTTTGTATCAGTTTATTTCGATAATTTATATTTATTATGAGTGATACTGAGGAACAGTATCCTACATTTAGTTCAGGTACAAGCAATGGTGGTGTACATGCGGGCCGAGAGGACATTAGAAAACAAAGTAAAGTCATCTGTGACGGCACAGAGGCAAACGTACTCCGGTACCAGCTAGAGGTTGCCACAAACACCTGGTGGCGCGTGACACCTGACCGCAGAGAGCCAATCAGGGATCAGCAGACGTGACACATGACATGTTCGGAGCGAGCCAATCAGCGATCCCGGTCAGGGTATAAAAAGAGTGCCGCTAGAATTTTTTGACACATTTCATCACCACGCCATCGGACATACTTCATCTCATCTCCTCTATCGGATGACATCGACACGGAGTCAGCTGGAAGGAACAGCTGAAAAGTAGAACAGACGTTCTTTGCATTCTTTGCCCTGTACCACACCAGCGACGGACTGGCGGTGAACTCGACGCAACCGATGCCAAAAGAAGAGGACTGCAGTACACCATGAACAGCGGGCGCAGCTGCCGAACATCTCAGCGCGGCTCAGGCGGAACTAACATCACAGCGTTTTCGCCACACGGCCCTTTTTAGGGTCACCAAAATAACTAAGAGTTGTACGATTGGCACCATTTGTCATGTGACAAGCCTATTGTCCAGTGACACATCGTAGCAAAGATTACAAGTTTTTTAAAAATCTTGCGTATAATGAAGAAGCCAGGAGGAACATAAACTTTGCACAAGTCAGAAAATTGACAGCAGAAGCTTGTGGCATTTCTGAAAAGTTGGTGCAATGTATTAGCAATACCGTTACTTCGGCAGATGATCAAGGCGTGAGCGTTGTGATCAATTCCCCAAGGAAGGGTAAAACGGGAACACAAAAACACTGAACTGGACGATTTTAATAAACAAATAGTCCACAGGACCGTACTAGAATATTACGACCAAGGGGAATACCCCACTGCAAGCAAAATTCGAGCTGATCTCTGTCAGAAAATCAATTATTCTGGTTCAGAAGCCTCCGTACTTCGCCTTCTGAAAGTGCTTGGTTTTAAGTTTAAGAAGTGCAATAACGGACGAAAATTTTTAATGGAGCGCAGAGACATTCCTGGCTTGTGAGCGAAGTTTTTGATAACCATGCATATACTACGTACTGAGGGCAACAGGCCTATAATTTATTTGGATGAAACCTGGATATCACAGAATCATACGAATAAATGCATCTGGCAAGACTCCAGAGGGAATGGTGGGCTGAAAGTACCTACTGGTAGAGGTGGCCGGCTGATTACTGCACATGCTGGATCCACAAGTACAGGTTTCATAGTAGGTGCCAAACTTGTCTTTCGTGGCAGTAAGCATTCAGCTGAATCTGACTACCACACACAAATGAATGCTGAAGTTTTTAAGACCTGGTTTATTGGTATGTTGCGCTCCTTGGAAGAAGGCTTGTTATCGTGATGGATAATGCCAGCTATCATTCTGTACAAATAGATAAGCCACCGTGTTCAAACTGGCATAAAGCAGATATCATAGAGTGGCTGCATAAGAAGGGAATTTCATTTTCCCCAGCTGAAACAAGAGATAAACTTCTTTCTAAAGAAGAGATCCGAACGGCCATGAAGACGTACGAATTGGATCATCTGGCAAATGAAATGGGACATACAGTAGTGCGCCTCCCATTATATCATTGTCAGTATAATCCAATTGAGCTGATACGGGCCCAAACAGTATGTTGCAAACAAGAATACAACTTTCAGATTAACCGATATTGAACAACTTGCACACGAAGCTTTGGACAGACAACTCAGGAAAACTGGGAGAAGTGCGTAAGACATGCGGAGGCACTACGAGAAGCCGATTACTCAAAGCAGTGCACGAGAGACACCACAGTGGAGCCCTTCACCATACACTTACGTGTGAGTAGTGACAGCGAACCTGAGACCAGTGAATGCGAAGACGAATTACTACAGAAGTGTTAAAAAGTGTATATAGGTGGTGAACATGTCTATAGCGAAACGAAGTATTTTTTGTTTTTATTGAAACATACAAATCTGTGTGTGCGTGTTTTCTCCAGGAGTGTTATGAATGTGCTCGGTGCTATCACTTTTCAAAGTGATAATTGTGTGACTAACCCAATTTGAGGTGAGTTTGTTAACATACTGCTTATTTATAATAGTCATAAGGAATTCTATAGTTTATAAAATAAGGTAAATTTTAATTATAAAATTTGTAAGCAAAATTTATAAAATATAGAATTATAAATTTAAATTCTATAGTTGTCTTGATTGTTCATCTCTTCTTTCACAGCACTATCACTTTACTAAAAATGAACTTTATCTTGTGAAAAACTTACTTTTTTCGTCGGACGCGTTTCGGCTTAAGTATCCGCCTTCTTCAGCTTTTAGTCAGACTGCTATCATTTCGTAACGGTTTTTGTGTGGAAGGTGTAGTGGGGGTGGTGTGTGGAGGAAGGGGATTGGTGCAGGGATTCAACTTGATGTTTGTTTTTTGTAAATTGACAAAATTGACTGCACCAATCCCCTTCCTCCACACACCACCCCCACTACACCTTCCACACAAAAACCGTTACGAAATGATGGCAGTCTGACTAAAAGCTGAAGAAGGCGGATACTTAAGCCGAAACGCGTCCGACGAAAAAAGTAAGTTTTTCACAAGATAAAGTTCATTTTTAGTAAAGTTAAATTCTATATTTAAATATTTATAATATATTATAAAGGTACAAAGGCACCATAATGAACATTTGGGAATATTTACAAATATACAAACATAAAACACAAAACAAACTAATACCTGAACAAATACAAATCAATACAAAACATGACACAATTTTCAAAGCACTCAACATCGAAAATACACAAAATACTAACACATACAACACAATCACACACAATAAAACCAATTTAAAGTACCAGACATCAACAGGAAGCCATAATATTAACCAACCAACACATATGTACTTCACCAGACACAAAATCCGGAAGGCTGAGGATGGGTACAAGATGGTACCCGAAATATGTTCCAAATAAGGAGAAAATGTCTTGAGGTAAGGTGATTATAAATATTAAATTATAATATATTAATATATGAATAAATAAAAAAACCTCCGCTCAACCGTCCATTAAGGACCAAGGCGTACCGCGCGGCTTTTGTGTTAGTGTGACGGTGTATGGCTAGTACTACGCGCCACCAGCCGCTAGTTGCGGTATTCACAGCCAGGAGGCGGCGCTGTTATCTCAGCGCCTACTCAGTTTGCTTCACAATGCTGAGAGCACACCATATGGAACCTCCGCCGGGAATAATATATGAATAAGGAATTTATAATTTATTTTTATAATAATGTATTTTATTATAATAAAAATAAATTTTTTTAATTTATTTAAAAAAATTTTAATAAAATTATTTTAATTTATTTTAAAAATAAAAATTTATTTATTTTAATAAATTTAATAATTTATTTTTTATAATTATTTATTATACGAATAAGGAATTCGTATTGTTTTTTATAAAATTATCCTTTTTTTTTCTTAAGAAATTCAATTCGTTTTTGCGTTTATACATACAGGTACTATTATTTTTATGGTACTTGTGCACGTAATGTCTTATACTATCGTGCTGATTTTTTTTTACTTAATTATTCATGACAGCAATGCAGGAAATAAAAATAGAATATTTTTCGGAGTCACAAATAGTGCGGTGTTTCTTCAGTAATTAAACGGTGTAAGCTTAAGACACAAGATGTATACAAAAATTCGTTCAAACAAACTATAGCTAACACGTCGCATTGAATGGTATGTATAAGTTATGGAAATTAATTGTTAATTAATTATTAATTGTTATGTAATTATTATTAACAATTATAAACAACATATTCTAATGTATGTATTAGAAACTTTCTCACTATAAAATGTTACATAAAAAAATACAGTAAAACGCGAAAGTTAACCAGTGAAAATATCTTACATTACACTATCTTACAAAATCAGAACAGCTGTGTGATTCGTAAAGTTTTAACATGTTTTCTACTTTAAATAACATCAAATTTTATCTATAAAATGTCTGCTGTAGGCATCTATGAACCTCAAAGTGTGTCGTTTTTCAGTTTTCAACAGTCATTGATTTTAGAATTTTCAACAGTTTAAAGTACAAAAAATTATTTTAATTGTGATTTTAATGGAAGCCTAACTGACAAAAACAAAATAAATATTTAATTTAAAAATCACTTTGTTCTATTCTTTACATTAAGTAGGCCTACTTACTAGTGTCGCAGTTTTCGGAAGAAAGGGAAACTGTTGCTTAGTGGCAACACTGTAAAGTAAGCGGTGTGACCTTGACGGTACTACTTCCATGCAGTTAACTATAGTGACTTTGCAAGAACTTATTCATTATATTGTTACACAATTAGGAACATTCTGGAACAATGGAGTATGCCGTTTCTCAGCAGAACCCAGCTGTAATGTTTGTGTGTGTGTACATATTGCTGCTACTTTCAGATGAAAGACAATTTCATGACACTTATCATGCATCAACAATCTAGGCTATTCCAGACCGCACCGGTTGGCGCACTGTGTTCAAGGCCAGACATTTTACACTGTTTCTACTGGATTCGAGAGTGCATGTAATAGGTAATTGTTTAACACGTCATCCAAAAAATTACAGATTATTCTGGAGTCTCAGCGGAGTATAAATATAAGCATCCAGTGGCGGTCACTTGAGTCAGTTTACAAAGGTGATTACTCAATGCGTTTAAGTGGCGATTTATTCAAGTGAGGTTAGAAGTATTGTGGCGAAGTGTTATTGTGTTTTAACTGTGCGGGACGACTCTATAGTTGACACTTTTATTGCGTGTGGACAAATTTTGCTCAGATTATTATACAAGTTGATTATAAACTGTATTTGTGATTAATTAAAGGCATTTAATAATTTGTGGCATTTAGTAATTTGATTGGTGTCTATAATTTTGTTTTCCAGTGTACCATACAATGATCAGTGAGACCGTCGTAACAATATGATACAAAAATACTGTAATATAATTGCTGCAACAGTGGATTTAATATCACGTCCAATGTAATAACAATAAAATGTTTTTAATATATATTTTTAATGTGTAAAAAATATAAAAGGTAACAACACATCATGACACAATGTTGTAGCAGTTGCAAGAGTTTTAGAAATAAAAGTAAAATGTAGGGTGTCATGAAGACAATGACATAGGCTAGGAAAATAGAAGAAGTAATTTTTGCTTTGTATTGTTTAGTTGTAAAACCCTACATTACTTTATTGGATTTACACACACACACCTGCGCTTCCACACATGTGCATGCACACAGATGTGCAAAAACAGAAGATATGAGCATTTGATAAAATATTTGAAAAACAGACTCTTGGGTAGTTTCAGCAGTTCAATTGGCATATGGAGGATGAAAATTTCACATTGCAACAACAAGTATACTCTTAAATTCCACATTATTTCCTCTTGATTGTGGGACACAGGTAATACTTAAGAAGATGCCAACTTTACAGAAACTTGGATATGTCACATCTGACGTTGTCAGCCTTACATTACTGCTATGTTGTTGTATGTACCATCACCCTGCAGACCATGACCGTCACTGTTGCCAACTTACAGAACAGTCTAAAAATATTTTGAACTTTTTCCATATTTTGAAGATATTCATTTGACTTTCCCTCATATATAGTCACTACCAATGATTTTCAGATTATTTTAATGCCAGTCCCTTTGCAATAAAAATTATTCCATTATACGTTGTAAACTGGAAACTAACCATTTTTATTCGCTAGGTAATGAGTGTTTACTGATCTGTGTGACCTGTAAATGAAATGAGTGCTTACTAATAAATAAGTGAACATTGTTCCCACCAAGACCAGTGTTCCAGTATATACTCAGAACTTCTGTTCAGAAGTTTCTGAATTTACAATTTAAACTCACACTGTACTGTTTTTATCCTAAACAGTGATTAGGACTCACAACAATGTAGTTGCATAACCAGAACTGTGCCTAACTTAACTCATTGATAAAACTGAATACAGTAAAATACCAATTATCTCTGTGTGGCTTCACTGTGCATTCATAATATTTATGACTGTAAAAAATAGTTTCGTATTTGTGCCTGGCTGTCCACAGTGGTTAGAGGTTTGAGATAGGGTGCAGTTTCTGCAAATTAGTGACTCGTAACAAAGAATAAATACCTTTTCCTGTGTCATGTAGTAGCATATATGTTTATGGATATAGAAATTCCATGCTTCCCTTGGGTCAATGACCACAAGTGTTTGCTTACTGACATACAGTACAGCAGTTGAGGGATCTTGCAGTGTGTAACGGTACAAACTGATGAGGGTATATAATTTAAAGCTATTCATTTTTTATTTCACCAGAGTATATTTTTGGTCACGGACTGTAGCTCCGTGTAAGGCACGGCATGTTACAAAAATGCAAGTTATCAGCAAGGGTGCGTATTCCCGCGTACGAGCACACACATGGGCCAACTTTCACACGGAAGAGTCACGTCTCAAAATTCCTTCTCACCCGGTACTAGATGACGTAACCTCCTCGAGATACGCTCCGCCAATCACGGGGCAAGTTGACGAGCAGGGAGTATGTTTGGCCATCTTGAAAACGACAAATTCGGCGTCAGTCGGCATCCAAACATAAAAGCACGCAGTGGCGTGGGCGCACAGTTCGCCTAAAATCTACTAGAAAATGTAGACCGACCAGCAGAAAAAGTGAAAATAAACCCGGTTTAATGTAAAAGGCTCGCAGGCCAAAAGTTAATAAAAAACGGAAATAATGTGAATAAACTATCAAGCAAAATGATATAAAGTAATTTACACAGTGGAACTTTAACAATTCGGCAGTGGTAAAAAATTCAACAAGTGAAAACCTCGTTCGGAATAAAACAGTGAACAAAAGACGGACTATTTACAACACGGGTCTTCATGGCGGCAACAGGGAAGTAACTACATTTCAATAAAAAAAACAAATTTAAACAAATATAATTATGAAAATAAAAAAGCGTTAAAACAAAAAAGGGGGCAATAGAGTGAAAGAATGAATGAGCGAATGCTGGGTTGCCTTATACAATATACTTAAGTTTGTAACGGTACAGGATGAGGGAGTCTGTGATCTGGAGTTTTTCCTAAACCAAGTATACGTTGTGAACCAACTATAGCTACGGGACTGTCGCAGTGAGGTACAGGAATGTAAAAGTTATCAACAAGGGTGCACATTCACGCATACGCGTGCACCGGTCGGCCAGGTTTCTCACGATAATGTCACGTACAAGGCTCACTAGTCAACCAGAGGGAGTATACAGTACCTCGTGGTTGCTAATTACTGTGTCATGTGATTCCTTTTGAGTCTATCCTGAAGCAAGTTGGTAAGCAGGAGAACGCTTTGGTCATCTTGAAACTGTCTGTCGTTTTACAGTAATCAAACCAGCCGGTTGAACGTAAAAAGCTCGTGAGCCGAAAATTTAATAAAACTTGTAAAAATGTGAGTCAACTAGAGTAAACAGTGAAACTTTAACATTTTAATTCAGTGAACCAAATTTAACCAGAAGAAACTTTTTCGGATTAAAACAGTGCACAAACAAAACGGACGAATTACAACATCTGGTATTCAGGGCGGCAAAAGGAAAGTAACTGTTTTAAACTCATTTTAAATAAATATAAAAAGAAAATTTTATAAGAAGAGCTCTAAATAGAATAAATGGGGTAAAAGTATGAATGAAGCGTGTGCGCAAATACTGGGTTGTCTTAGAATAGCTATAAAATAGTTTAAGTTGTCTTTTCAAGATATTTTTTTTTTAAATGTTCCTCATAAACAATGTTTTGTATGTTTACAGAAACAGTAATAGTTTTTTTTTTGTTTGAGAAGGAAAATGAATAACAAATAAAGCTAAAAAAGAATATAAAATAAATGTGGTATTTGTTGAATAAAAGTTGAGTAAATTAGCAACTAAATGAGAGTTGAGTTTCTTGATAACAAAAAACCCCAAATCACGTTTATAGATCACGAGTTCGTGTGCAGGACCCTGGCAGACAAAAGGTAAGATGAGAATTTTTATTAATTAAATTGTGGTAGAATGTATGTATAATAACAATTGGCCCCCGACTTGGACTGTTTATAAAAGCAATTTTATATAAACCATACCTACCAGTGGATATAAGCGTGATTTCGGAGTACGTATAAATTACGTGAAGGTTATGTGATGTGTATACTATAGTTAAGTAATACATATAATAATAAATTAATGCTGAGTACATATAAGATTAAAATTTTGTAAGATTACAATCTAATAAATAATATAAAAAATGAGTACAAATGAAAATATTAACAATGAAGTCAGCTTTACTGACAGCCAGACGGAGAGTCAAATAAATAGTGATGTGAGCGAGAGAAACAGAATCAAAAATAATGGAAGGCGTAACGAATCAGTCGACGCCGGTCCAAAGTAAAAAATCTGACGATAGTTATGAAATGTTCAAAATGATACAAACAATGTTAGATATGAAATTCAATGAGCAGAATGTAAAGTTTGATGACCAAAAGAATGAAATTAAATAAATAAAGAGTAGTTTCAATGTACAGAATAATAAATTTGATAAATTAAGTAATGATATTAACGAACAAAGAATAAAATGCGAAAGTAGTTTCAATGAAAATAATTTTGATGAAAAGTTTGATAAGATAAATAATCGTTTTGATACAAACGAAAGCAATTTTGACGAGATTAGAAATGAAATAAAACAAATTAATAAAAGTTTTGAAATAACTAATGAGACATACGAAAGTAAATTTGGCGAATTAGAGAATTCAGTACAGAATATAGATATTAAAATTAATGAAATAGATGATAGAATGACGGAAAAAATTAACAAACAAATACATGATATAACAGAGAATGTTGAAACCAAAATAAATGAATGTAACGCTAGCACTGAGTATAAAGTTAATTGTGCTATTATTACAATGGAAAGTAATAACCGTAAAATAAGTGAGATAGAAAATAGTTGGAAGCTTGAATTTAAAACAATACAAAATACAATAAGTGACCTTGAATCTGAAAATCACAATAAATTTATATACGTTGAAAAGAGTATTGTGAATGTAAAAGATGAATTGAGTATGGCCATCAGCCAACAAGTAAATACTGTTACTGAACGAGTAATTATGACTCGCAACGTAAGCAGTGAAGTCGAGTTAGAACCTTTTAGTTGTGATAATAGGAGAGTACACCCAATGCAATTCCTAAATAGAGTGAGGGAATTTAACAAATTTAATACCAGTAGTTGGGAAGTACAATTGTTAAAGATTTTAAAATGTTTCAAGGGTAGTTCAGAAATATGGGCCGAGGTAAACAAGACAGAGTGGGGGTGTTTCAAAAATTTCGAGGCCGCATTCAGAGATAAATATTGGTCTGAAGAAGACCAAGAAGTGTTGCGTAGCAGAATTATGGGAACTGGGAATTTTGGGGGACACAATAATAACATAACGGGGTATGTAATGAAAATATTTAGTGAGGCGAAATACCTAGAACCGCCATTGCCATTCAGGTCCTTCGTGAGGCATATAAGTAAGCACTTGCCAAGGAAGGTACAGGTAACATTGATGACGCGGGAGGTAGCAACTATTAGCGAGTTAGAAAGTATTTTAGATGTGTTTCAGAGCATACAAGACCGAGAAATGAGCTGACATCATAATCAACAGAGTACAAACCACGAAGCGAACCATGCATAGCAGAAAGGGCCACAACATGGACAGGCATACCCCAGACGGGAACCAAATAATCGAGGCAACATGTGGAGATGCATGGTATGTTCGAACGAGAATTATGCCACTCAGAGTTTCTGTTTTAGATGTAGGAGAGAGAGACCCGGTCCACGGCATGGAACACCACCTGTGCATAACAACCACACATATCAACGAAGGGGAGAGGGCCAAGGAGGAGCGTCGAGAGGAAATGAAAATCTCAACCGAAGCGGAGGTGGATACACCCAAGCTGTGGTGGCGGGTACATCTACGGGAAACTAGAAGAGACAATGGGGAACCGGGCCCAGCCATTGTCAACGGAGGACGCTGGGGTCCAAGAAGAATGCAACTACCAGAGCAATATCATCATCACAGACATGTCAAAGGAGTTGTTGGAGGAAGATGACACGGGAATTATGGAAACAAAAACTGGATTGACGGAGGTAATCGTCAACATAGAAGGTAAGAGTTTTAAAACATTAATAGATACAGGAAGTGAGATATCAGTAGTTTCAGAAAATGTAATGGGAGAATTACAAAACGTAAATAAACATATTCCATCATTACCAGTTGCGGGCGTAACAGTAGTGGGGGTAACCGGAGTGCGAAGTAAAAGAGTTACTAGACAAGTACAATTAAATATATTCATTAATGAAACTGAATTTGAGAATACTTTTCTAGTGGTTAAGGGACTGAATTTAGATGTAATCTTATGAAATGATTTTTTGGAGAGAAATAAAGCAGTGATAGATTTTAACAAAAGAATAGTAGAATTTAATAATGGGAGTGAACCAGTCAGGGTTAATTTTAAGAGGGTGCTAGATGAGATTTAAGTTACGGGAATAAAAATAATACAGAAGCGAGTAGGCGATAGAGACATAGAAACAAGAGTGAATATATGTCGAGAGAGTGAGATTGTAGAGAATGATGAGAGAGAGAGATGTATGCGAGTGATGAGAGAATATGGGAAAATAGGGCAGATAAATTTTTTAATGAGGGTGGAGTTGTAGGGAGTCCCCAGCGACAGGCGTTGTGGGCAGTCGTGGAACGTTTTAGAGAGGTGTTTGCGGAGTTGCCTGGAAAAGCCAGGAACTATGTATGCGAGTTGAAGGTTCGAGAACACTCACCCTACATGCAGAGGAGTTATCCAGTGTCGTTTTCAATGAGGAGAGCAGTGCAAGAGGAGTTGGATAGAATGATGGAGGGAGACACTATTGAGAGATCGATATCGCCATATTCAAATCCATTGGTAGTGGTAATAAAGAAGGATGGAAAGGTAAGATTGTGTTTAGACGCTAGGAAAATTAATCAAATTATAATACCTGACCGGGAGTCACCGGAACCGATAAATGAAATTTTTCAGAAATTCAGCGGAGTCAAGTACATGACATCTTTAGATTTGACAGCAGGATATTGGCAAGTTCCGCTAGCAGCAGAGAGCCAGAGATATACTGCATTTCTCTTCAATGGTAAGAATTATCAGTTCAAACGTTTGCCATTTGGACTTAACACTAGTGTGGCAAGTTTTATAAAATGTCTAGATATGATATTGCAGCCTAAGGACTTGGATTTTTTAACCTTATACGTTGATGACATACTAATAGCATCAAGAACATTTTCAGAACATTTAGAACATCTTGAGTATGTACTAGATAAATTACAAAAAGGGGGTCTAACGGTTAATTGGGATAATCCAAGTTTCTGCAAACTGAAATACACTTTTTAGGTTTCATTATTACTCCAGAGGGAATTCTAGCTAACCCTGATAAGGTAGAAGCTATTATTCGCTTTCCGGAACCGAAAAATATTAAGCAGCTACAAAGTTTTTTAGGACTTTGCAACGTTTATAGAAAATTTCAGAAAAACTATGCACAGACGACCGCAAGATTGAGTGCCGTTCTACAGAAGAATAAACAATGGAATTGGGGAGAGAATGAAAGGGATACATTCGAGGAGATAAAGAAAAAATTTTCAAATATGGTAATGATGAATCACCCTGATTTCTTGAAAACTTTCTATTTACAGACTGGCGCCAGTAACGTCGCCCTGGGAGCGGAGTTATACCAGGAAGATGACCAAGAACATCAGACGATAGCCTTCGCCAGCAGATCCCTTTTGGTGGCCGAATGGAATTACACGACTATGGAGAAAGAACTGCTGAGTATCGTGTTCGCCATAGGAAAGTTCCGAACGTACATCTTGGGCAACCGGACAATCATCAGAACCGATCACAAAGCGTTGTCATTTCTAAACACGTGCCGATTAACCCATAGCCGGCTAACCAGGTGGGTATTAACATTACAGGAATATAATTTTTCATGGGAATATATTAAGGGGACAGATAACAAAATACCAGACACTCTTTCCAGGGTATATCTCATAGAAAAAAAAACAGGGAGGGATCTTAAGGAAATAGAGATTTTTCGTTTAACAAGGGAAGATAGAATTTTTTGTGAGGAATTAAGGGGAGATTAAAAACATACAAAGATCAGATAATAAATCGGGTAAAATAATTGCTAGTCTAGAAGCAGATGTAGATGGGTCTGAATATAATACACATTTTCAAATATATCAGGGAATTTTGTTCACGAAAGTAAAAGGGGGTGAGCGTGATTGGAGGTTGGTTGTACCTGAAGAGTTGATAGATAAAATTATTTGGGATTGTCATGTGAGATATGGGCATTTTGGGGTGAAAAAGTGTGTGAAGCTATTTATTTATCACAATTATTTTGAGTACCATACACATAGAAATACCTAGAATGACTTTCACTTACCATCCCGACATGCTCTTTTGGGTCCAGGGTCTCATACGAACACCAAGATACAAGCACAATTTTGAAGGTTGCGTAAATAATTTACATAACACAAGTTTAAGAAGAGAATTTCCATTTTAATGTTTTACTGTTACTTTAGTGAAATTAAGAACATACATTTAGTAAATACATGTTTCAGGTGTTGTGCAACACGTGACTCTGTTGTAATATGACTTACAATCTACGGCTTACCTTATTTTTTTCTAGGACACAAACATAAAATGCAAACACAAATATAAACAGAAAGCCGCCCAGCTTTGCCACACTCACATTTATACTAAATTAAAAACCCCTTAACATTTTATGCAAATCAGAAGCCCCCTTCGCCAGCCACTCGGTCTTCCCGCACACGCATTGTTCGGTTACACGGTTTCACTGTTCTGAAGAAAAAAAAACTCTTGATACGACTCCCTAGTCGTATTGACCGCGGTCACTTAACAGTTTTGCTGTACTACAACTTTAAAATATTTAAATATGTGTGACGAGCCTACAGAGGCCAACCCGATAACGGGAACCGTTGCTTGTCGACTGGGCGTCAAACTTTTTGTTTGTACACTGTTAATACTTTTTAATGACTGTTTTCACACTTTCTAAGATAGGCCAAATTTGTTTTAACGGCCTATCTTGTAAACCCGAGGCCCCTGTTTTAAATTCACAATTCTATTGTCTGGTGCTGCTTACTCTCTGATACCAAACTGCACACTGGAGACTGTGT